>CAUYUJ010016838.1:291616-519116 GCA_963575745.1 Prorocentrum cordatum | reverse complement strand
TTGCTCGAGAGCGAGGAGCTGGCGCCAGGCGCGGCCGGCGCCCTCCGCGCGGTGCTCAGTGGCAACGTCGTCACGGAGACGGTGGCCGCGAAGTGGGGCTGGCCCGCGCGCTGCCCGCACTGCGGCGCCGCGGCAGAAACCAAGGAGCACCGCTTCTGGGAGTGCCCCCAGTGGGCAGCGGCTCGCCGCGCTGAGCTGCAGGCCGCAGGTCTGAGCCAGGAAGCCCTGCTCGCGCGCCTCCCAGCCGGCGTTCCGCTGACCGGGGTGCTGCCGCTGGACGCGCGCCTGGCCGCTTTGGCAGCGCAGGCCAAGCAGGAGCTGCCACCGCCTCCGCTGCCGCCCCCAGCGGTTGGCCCTGGGCAAGCACGGCTGCGGGCCTGGAGCGACGGCGCCTGCGAGCACCCCACAGACCCGCTCCTGCTCGGGCAGGGTGGGGTCTCTGCTGGCGAGGGTCCGACGGTCTGCTGCGGCGCCGCAACGGGCCTGTGGGCGGGTCCCAGACCGCGCAACGGGCCGTGCTCACCGCGGCGGTGCACGCGGTCAGCGCGGTCGGAGCACCCCTGGAACTGGTCTCTGATTCGCGCTACGTGTGCCACGGGGTCGCGGCCTTGCGCGCCGGCGCCTCTCCCACCGAGTGGGCGCACGCGGACCTGTGGGAGCTGCTGAGGCCGCACTGCGAGAGCGGTTTCATCGAGGCGCGCTGGGTCAAGGGGCACCTCGACGCAGCCGCGGCGGCGGGTCGCGGGATCGCACCCGAGGACCACGCTGGCAATGAGACCGCCGACCGCTTGGCGGGCGCCGCCGCGCGCGCCTGTTTGCCCGAGCGCGCGCTCTGCGTCGGGCGGCAGGTGCAGCTGCGCGCGCTACGCTGCCTGCAGCGGTTGCTGGCCGCCGTGGAATTGGCCGCGCTGCGCGCCAACCACGAGAGCTCCGGGCCGGCTGGGCCCAGGGTGCACAGGCGCTGGACGGGCGGCCCACGGCTGGCGCGGGCTGCGCGGCCCAACAGGAGGCGGGCACAGCAGCAGCAGACGGCGCCGGCAGGGGACACGCAGCCGCAGCTGCAGCGGCGCCCCCGGCGACCGTGGGCGGTCGGCCAGGGTTTGCCCCAGCGCGGTGCCGCCGAGGCCGCCCGCGCCCTCTTCGGGGGCGGCGCGTGGGCGCTGCATGCGGCGTCGCAGGGCCCCGGGTGGGTCGCGTGCCTCTGCTGCGGCAGCGCAGCCCCGCACTGGCGGGCGCTGGCGGCTCGGCCCTGCCCGGGGTGGGCCTGCACGTTGCCGCCTCGCGCAGCGGCGCTCCTGCTGGTGCCCGCGGTGCGAGCGGGAGGCAGCGAGGCGGGCTGGCGCGCGGCGCTGCGCAGGCGGCTGGAGGCTCGGCCGGGGCCGCCGGACTAGACAGATGCGGCGCAGCCCAGGGGCTGGCTGCCGACGGTTTCACCCTCCCCCCTCTCCTCCCCCTCTCCTCCTTGCGTTTCGCCACGGGGCCCGCTTGCGCTTGTAAAAAAAAAAGTGTCGTGGCCCCATTGGGAGCCCCACCGAAGGCTCCAGTGCCACCGCCCGCATGCGTCACCCACACCCATGTCGTCACACCCCTCACACGTTCCGTGGCCCCATAGGGAGCTCCAACGAAGGCCCCTTTGCCACCGCCCGCATGCGTCACCCATGCATATTCCAGCACACCCCTCACGCGTCTCGTGTCCATATAGGGAGCTCCACCGACGGCGCCAGTGCCACCGACCGCACGCGTCGCCAACACCCAGTTCGTCACACCCCTCACGCGCTTCGTGGCCCAATAGGGAACTCCACCGAAGGGCTCCACTGAATTCCCCGGTGCTACAGCCCGCACAGCACACCCCTCACGCGTTTCGTGACCCCATTGTGAGCTCCACCGAATGCGCCAGTGGCTGCGTTCGCATGCGCCCACCGCACCCATTGTGGCACACCCATCACACGTTTCGCGGCCCCATAGGGAGCTCCACCGATGGCCCCACTGGCTGCGTTCCCATGCGTCCACTGCACCTATTTCGGCACACCAGTCACGCGCTTCGTGGCCCCATAGGGAGCTCCACCGACGGCCCAAGTGGCTGCTTTCGCATGCGCCCGACAAATTTCGGCACACCCTTCACACGTTTCGTGGCCCTATAGTGAGCTCCTCCGAATGGGGTGCATACGACGACGGTACTCACAACTGGATGTGGTTGGGCCCGTTGCAAGGCTAATTTCACAACATTGCCAGGCTAATTTCACAACCAAGAAGCGAGGGGGTCGGGGTCCGACCCGCCCCCCGCCTCCCTCCTTCCTGCTGGCGGGGGACGCACTGAAATCAGAAAAGGAAACCGTGCCTTCTTCGGGGACGGACTGACCTGGGTCAACGCTGACCCAGGTCAACCGACGTCACGCCGTGAACCTTGGCCAGCCACAAACAAGCTCCCAAACCTGGACCAGCGAAAGGAGAGGTCGCGGGGTCGACCCCACAAAACCGGGGTCGGCGCTGACCCCGTCACGTAGGAGATCTCATGGCCCCGGCTACGACTCGGGTGTTGCTATGCGTGCTCTGGCCCAAGGTGCCCCCAGAATTTCCAAGGAGGCCCCCACGGCATCCAGAGCACCCCTCACGAGGCCCAGAGGGCCCCAAGAGATCCAAAAGTGAGCGAAAAGCTGGGGGCACCTTGGGCCAGGGGGCATCTTTGAGGGGCAACGATAGGGGGGACTGGCATAGAGGGGGGAAACATTGACATGGAATCGGCGATACATCGCCGATAGGTCGGCGATAGGAACCCGACAGTGAATCCGCACCTTCCTGGACGGGGTGGGGCTATCGGGCCCCTATCGGCGATCAATGGGCGACTGGGGGTCGATGCGTCCCCCCTATGCCCATGCCCCCCCGCCCCCCTATCGTTGCCCATGCAGCAGCCCCGAATGACATCCGCCCCCACCCCCTGCGATCCCCCCCCCCTACTGGCCGCCCCCGACAGCTGGCAGGCAGGAGCGGCGGGAGGGGGCCGGCGGGGCGGCTCCAGCACGACGCTGGCCAGTCGGCTCTGGGCGTAGCTCAGCGTCTTTGCCGAGGCGTCGGAAGGGTTCCCCTGGCGCCGCCCCTCTCCTCCTCCTCCTCCTCCTCCTCCTCCTTCTTCTTCTCCTCCTCCTCCTTCCTCCTCCTCCTCGTCTTCCTCCTCCTCCTCCTCCTCCTCCTCCTCCTCCTCCTCCTCCCCTCCTCCTCCTCCTCCTCCTCCTCTTAGTATTAGTATGTTCTTCTTCTTATACTGTTATCGTTGCGCTATTATTATTATTATTATTATTATTATTATTATTATTATTATTATTATTATTCATTATTATTATTATCATTATTAATAATAATATTATTATGACTATTACTAATTACTATTACTAATTACTATTATTATTAGTATTAGTATTATTCTCATTATCATTATTATTATTAGTATTACGATTATGATTATTAGTATTATTATTAGTAGTATTATTATTATTATCATGAATTGTATTCTTAATACTCGTCTCAGTCTTCTTCTTTTTACATCATTATCATTCATAATATTATTACGTTTCTGCTTCTGCTTCTGATTATTATTCCTCCTCCTCCTCCACCTCCGCCACCTCTGCCTCCGCCTCCGCCCCCGCCTCCGCCTCCGTTTCCTCCTCCTCCTCCTCCTCCTCCTCCGCCTCCTCCTCCTCCTCCTCATCTCCTCCTCCTCCTCCTCAGCCTGTTCCTGCTCCTGCTCCTCCTCCTCCTCCTCCTCCTCCTCCTCCTCCTCCTCGTCCTCGTCCTCGTCGTCCTCCTCCTCCTCCTCCTCCTCATACTATTCCTCTTCCATGTCCATTTCCATGTCCTTCTCCTCCTCCTCCTCCTCCTCCTCCTCCTCTTTTTCCTCCTGTGATTCCTCCTCTTATTCCTCCATGTATTCCTCCTCTTCTTCTTCTTATTCTCCTTCCTCCTCCTCCTCTTTTGTTTGAACCATCGAAGAACTGAAGGGAAGCTGAATCGGCAAGAAATCGACAGAAGTCGGCTGACACATCGAATCGACAGGAGTCGGATCGGGCGAACTCGAAATCGGAATCGCGAGTGGGAATCTCCGAATCGAGACGGTTCGAATCGGCCCTGGCAGAAATTGATTCGACTCGAGGCGAAGGAATCGGAAAAAACCCTGTCTTGGCCGTCGGAAGGCCGTGTCGGAACGCTCTGAGGGCCTTCCAGGCGCTTCCTGGAGGCGCCTGGGCCGTCTGAAGTCTGGAGGCTGTCTTGGCCGAGGGCGGCAGTGAAGCCTCTTGAGGGCCGTTTTGGGGTTTCCTGGGGCCTCTTGGGACGGCATTGAGGATTGTCGGGAGTGCCTCACGGCGCCTGATTGTTTCATGTTTGTCTAGCGTGTGATGTGTTGGGTGTGATGTGTGTCTCTGTGTGTGCATGTAGCTCTGACGCCCCAGGAAGCCCCAGGAGGCCCCAGGCGGCCTCAGGAGGCCCCAGGAGACCCCAGGAAACTCCAAGAGGCCCCAGAAGGCCCCGGGAGGCCGCAGGAGACTCCAGGAGGCCCCGGGAGGTTCCAGGAGACCCCCAGGAGGCTCTGAGGCGGGGTCTGGGGTACCAGAAAATACAGAAAGCCTCAGGAGGCCCCAGGAGGTTCCAGGAGGCCCCCAGGAAGCTCCGAGGCGGGGTCTGGGGTACCAGAACGGTATATCGGGGCTCGATTGTGGGAGGATGTCTCAAGCGAAACCGCCATTCTCTGAAAATCTGGGTCAATACAATTGAACTTACAATGTATGCTTGAAGGTTGTATTTTAATATGTTGAGATTCCAATGTGTTGTTGGACCCTGACGTCACGATCTGTGCGAGGTGTGTCACCGATTCTCAGAATTTCGAAGACGTCCCTAGCGAAACGGCCAGACAAATCCCGAACGACGCAACGCGTGCGCACTCATCGTCTCTGAGCTCTACTCCCTCGGAGAAGTGCGCATGATAATAATATATATATATATATATACACTAGAACCACGCGCGCGCGACGCGCGCGCTTAGGTGCTAGCTTCGCCCGGGGCAACGGCCAAACAACGGACGAGGAGGTTGAAGGCTGAATGCACTTCGGTTATTCGTCGAGTTTTGTGGTCGTGGTTCGAAAAGCTTTTGGGCGCTCCTAACCCCGAGGCGGCCCGAAGCGCCCGAAAACGACACCTCTTCCTCGTCCTCCTCTGTCCCTCTGCTTTTGCTCCTCTCCTCCTGCTCTTCCTCCTCCCCCCATCGCCCTTCTTTTCCCCCTCCCTCCTCCTCCGCCACCTTCCTCCCCTCCTCCTTCTCCTCCTCCTTTTCCTCCTCCTCATCCTCCTCTTCCTCCTCCTCCGCCTCCTCCTCCTTCTCCTCCTACGTTCCCTCCTCCTCCTCCTGCTCTTCCCCCTCATCCTCCTCCTCCTCCTCATCCTCCTCCTTCCTCCTCCTCCTCCTCCTCCTCCTCCTCCTCCTCACCACCACCACCATCACCATCACCAGCATCATCTTCATCATGTCCCTCCTCCTCCTCATCATCATCCCCCTCTCCCTTTTCCTTCCCTCCTCCTCCTCTTCCTCCTCCTCCTCCGCCTCCTCGTCCTCGTCGTCTCGTCCTCCTCCTCCTCCCCCCCCCTCCTCCTTTCTCCTCCTCTCACTCCTCCTTCTCCTCCTCCTGTTCAGACTACATGGCTCGCCAAACGGCACTGCGACGCCGCGCAAGCATTGGGCCACATCGGATAAAAAGGGAACACTCGGGGGAAGCCTCCCTGTTCCTCTTCCTCCTGCTTTTCTCCTCTTCCTCCACATCCTCCTCCCCTCCTCCTGCTCCTCCTCCACCCCCCCCTCCTCCTCCTCCTCCTCCTACTCCCCGTCCTTTTCCTCCTCCTCCTCCCCCTCCTCCCCTCCTCCCTCCTCCTCCTCTCCCCCATCATCATCATCATCATCATGATCATCATCACTATCAGCATCATCATCATTACCGTCACCATCGCCACCATCACCATCACCATCATCAGCATGATCATCATCATCATCATCATCATCATCATCATCATCATCATCATCATCATCATCTCATAATTCATCATCATCGTCATCATCCCTCTTCCCTCCTCCTCCCCCCGTCCCCCTTCTCTCTCCACGTCCCTCCTCCCCCCTCGTTCTCCTCTTCCTCCTCCTCCTCCTCCTCCTCGTCCATATCCTCTTCTTCCTGTCCTCTTCCTCCTCCTCCTCCACCTCCTCCGCGTGCAAGAAATCCAACAACATGTCGCGGAAATCAGCGAACTGCGTCCCTCCGTTTTTTTTTTCGGGCGTCCTTTTAGGACTTGTCGGGGCCGTCTTAGGGCCCCCTTGGGCGTCCTGGGAACCCGGAAATCATGTTCCGATATAGGCTTCGGGGAGCATGATTTCGGACGCTGCGGAAGAGGCCCCCCGAGAATCTCTATAGGCAGCTCTGCTTGCCCCCGTTGTGGCTCTGTTGGGTGCCTGTTGGGGCTCCTTTGGGCTGGCTTGTAGCTCTCACGGGTCATCTTGGGTCCCTCTTGGGCCGTCTTGGGGCTCCACAGGGTGGCACTGTGAAAACGTCGTCGTCGTCGCCGTTCGCCGATCGGCGGCGTCAACTGTTGTCATCGTCGTCCATCGTCGTCGTCGGTCGTCGCCGTCGACGACCGTCGTCGTCATCGTCAATCACCGTCGCCGATCACCGTCGCCGATCGTCGATCGGCCCCGAGCCCTCCCGCCCACTCCTCCTCCTCTCCTCCTCCTCCTCCTCTTCCTCCTCCTCCTCCTAATCTGCCTCCTCCTCTCCTCCTCCTCCTCCTCCTCCTCCTCCTGAAATCATGTTCCCGGAGACGCTTCCGGGGACAGGATTTCGAACGATGCAGAAAAGACTGGGTCCAGGGTGGCTCTGCGCACGCGGACAGCGTCGCCGCCGTCGGCGTGGCCGTCGTCGTCGTCGCCGTCGATCGTCGATCGGCGACGTCGACTGTTGTCATCGTCGTCTATCGTCGTCGTCGTCGGTCGTCGACCGTCGTCGTCGTCGTCGTCGTCGTCGTCGTCGTCAATCACCGTCGCCGGTCGTCGTCGCCGATCGTCGATCGCCCTCGAGCCTCCTCCTCTCTCCCCCCCTCCCCCCCTCCACTCCTCCTCCCCGCCTCCTCCTCATTCTCCCCTTCCTTCTCCTCCTCCTCCTCCTCCTCCTTCGCCCTCTCCGTCTCCTCCGCGCTGAAGAAATCCAGCAACATCTCGCGCAAATCAACGAACTATGGCCCTCCGGGCCTTTTCGAACGTCCATTTAGGGCCTTTTGGGGCCGTGTTAGGGCCCTCTTGGGCGTCGTGGGAACCAGGAAATCATGTTCCCGGAGAGGCTTCTGGGAACAGGATTTCGAAAGAGGCCCTCTTGGGCCTCCCTCAGGCCGCGTTGGGAGCCTCCTGGGCCAACTTTGGGGCCTCTTGGGCCGTCTTGGGGGTTCCGTGAGCCTCACAAGACGACCCTTTTGGGCCGTCTTGGGCCCTCTTGGGTCTCTCTTGGGCTGTCTTGGGGCTCGGGGAAACGTACGTTGTACAACGGGAATGGGCAGATTTTTGCCTCTTGAAGGCCCTCTTCGGCCAGCTTCAAACAATCTCGGGCCCTCTTGAGGCGCTCTTGGACGTCTTGGGGCCCTCTGGGGCCTCGACGAGGCTGTCGGACAGCGTCGCCGCCGTCGGCGTGGCCGTCGTCGTCGTCGCCGTCGATCATCGATCGGCGGCGTCGACTGTTGTCATCGTCGTCGATCGTCATCGGTCGTCGTCGTGGTCGTCGTCGTCGTCGTCGTCAATCACCGTCGCCGGTCGTCGTCGCCGATCGTCGATCGCCCTCGAGCCTCCTCCTCCTCTCTCCCCCCCTCCTCCCCTCCACTCCTCCTCCCCGCCTCGTCCTTTTCCTCTTCCTCTTCCTCCTCCCCCTCCTCCTCCGCCTCCTCCTTCGCCCTCTCCGTCTCCTCCGCGCGGGAGAGATTCAACAACATTTCGGGAAAATCAGCGAACTGTGGCCCTCTGGGAATTTTCGAATGTCATTTTAGGCCCTTTTTGGGCCGTCCTGGGGCCCTCTTGGGCGCCCTGGGAACCCGGAAATCATGTTCCCGGAAAAGCTTCTGGGAACATGATTTCGAACGAGGCCCTCTTGGGCCTCCCTAAGGCCGTCTTGGGGGCCTCCTGGGCCGGTTTTGGGGCCTTTTGGGCCGTCTTGGGCTGTCTTGGGGCTCCTCGGGGGCCAATCTGAGGACGAAGCAAGCGAGTATGCTGAAATTGTACGTTTTACAAGGGGAATGGGTAAAGTTCTGCCTCTTGAAGGCCCTCTTGGGGCCCTCTTCGGCCATCTTCAAGCCATCTCGGGCCCTCTTGGGGCGCTCTTGGACGTCTTGGGGCCCTCTGGGGCCTCGATGAGGCTGTCTTGTGTGCCTCTTGGGCTGTCACGCGGGCAGCGTCGCCGCCGTCGGCGTGGCCGTCGTCGTCGCCGTCGATCGTCGATCGGCGGCGTCGACTGTTGTCATCGTCGTCGATCGTCGTCGTCGTCGGTCGTCGACCGTCGTCGATCGTCGTCGTCGTCGTCGTCGTCGTCATCGTCGTCGTCGTCGTCAATCACCGTCGCCGGTCGTCGTCGCCGATCGTCGATCGCCCTCGAGCCTCCTCCTCTCTCCCCCCCTCTTCCCCTCCACTCCTCCTCCCTGCCTCCTCCTTCTCCTCTTCTTCTTCCTCCTCCTCCTCCTCCTCCTCCTCCTCCTCCTTCGCCCTCTCCGTCTCCTCTGCGCGGAAGAAATCCAACAACATCTCACGCAAATCAACGAACTGTGGCCATCCGGGCCTTTTCGAAGGTCCTTTTAGGGCCCTTTTGGGGCCGTCCTGGGGCCCTTTTGGGCGCCCTAGAAACCCGGAAAGCATGTTCCCGGAGAGGCTTCCGGGAACATGATTTCGAACGAGGCCCTCTTGGGCCTTCCTGAGGCCGTCTTGGGGGCCTCCTGGGCCGGCTTTGGGGCCTTTTGGGCCGTCTTGGGGGGGTTCCGTGAACCTCACAGGACGAACCGTTTGGGCCGTCGTGGGCCCTCTTGGATCTCTCTTGGGCTGTCTTGGGGTTCGGCGTCTGGGGCACTGCGAGGACCAAGCAAACGAGTATGCTGAGCATGTATGCTTTACCAATGGAAAAAGGCCGGTGTTTGCCTCTTGGAGACCCTCTTGGGGCCCTCTTCGGCCATCTTCAAGCCATCTCGGGCCCTGTTGGGGCGCTCTTGAGCGTCTTGGGGCCCTCTTGGGCCTCGCTGAGGCTGTCTTGTGGGTCTCTTGGGCTGTCTTTGGGGCCTCATGGGCCGTGTTGGGCGGGTTCGTGGACCCCACAGGACGCCCGGGCCGGCCATGCCAACCGGTGGCACCACCCCACCCCCGCCCCCGGGCCCCGTCCGTCTGTCCTACTGCTCCTCTCCAAACCCTCGTTCCCTAACCTCCCGATCATGTTCCCGAACCCCCGTCCCTCCCCCCAGAGCACCGCAGCAGTGGGAAAGCTTTCCGAAACGGTGAGAAATCATATTCCCGGAAAGCGTTCAAGAATATGAATCGCACGTCGTCGAAGGCGCCTCGGAAGACGCAGAATGCTCCTCCAAGGCGCGGAATCATGTTCCCGGACCGCCTTCCGGGAACATGATGGGGACGACCTCCTGAGGGTCTCTACTGGGCCTCTTTGGGCCTCTCGGAGGCCTGTGGGGCTCTCCTGGAGGCGTCCTGGGGCGCGCTCAGTGCCATTTTGGGGCATCTTGGGGGCCTCTGGGTGCCTTCGGGGAAGCTCTTGGGGGCCTCTTCGAGGCCTCTTGGAACCTCGCGGGGCCCTCTTGGGGACCGCTGGGCTCGCTTAGGCAGTCTTGAAGCCGTGTCGGGGCACACCTGGAACCGTCTTGGGCGGCTCCTGGGCCATCTTGGGGCTCTCCTGGGCCGTCTTGGGAAGATTTTGGGGGTCTCTTGGGCCGTCTTGGGGCGGTCTTGGGGGCCTCTTCGGCCGTCTTGGAGCGCTTCTGGGAGACTCTTGGACGGCCTTGATTTTCGGTACCCCGAAAAAGCGAAAAGGCCAAAAACATAGAAAAAAACAATAGAAATCAACGATGTTGGCTTGTCGGGGCTCTCTTGGGAGGCCTCTTGGGATGCCTTCGGGGCATCATGGAGCTCTCTTGGAACGTTTTCGGGCCTTCCTGGCCATTCCTGAGGCTATTTACGCGCGTCTTGGAACGCTCGCGGGCCGTCTTGGGCGGTCTCGAACTGTTCCTGGCGGTCCCAGGGGCCCTCCGGGACGCTTCGGACGCTCCCGGGGCGCGCTAGAAGATCTTGGACAGCGCTATCAAGCACAGGCGCGTGACGTAGTCGTGCCTCCTGAGGGCCTCTTGGGAACCTCTTGCGTCTCCGTGCGGGCATCTGAAAGGTTTCTGGGGAGTTATCCGTGCTTTCTCACTTGGCTGTTGGATGCACCTCTTTGGTGCTTTTCGGGGGGGCATCTTGGGGCTTCTTGGGGTCCCTTATGGCATCGTCAGGGTTCTCCGGGCAGTCGGAAAGTGAAGTTCTGCAGCCTGCAGCAGTCAATTGGCCGTTTTGGCTGCGTGGAGGCCCGGCTTGAGGCCACAGTGGGGCAATCCGGAAGCCTCTCGGGGCCTCCTTGAAGCAATTTTGATGCATCGAGAGCACTGCTCGGCTATCTTGAGCCCCGTGTACGTCTCCTGTGAATTTTGGGGGGCCTGGTGGGGGTTTTGGAGGGCCTCGTCGGACCGCTTGGGGACTCTTGGGGCCTCCTGTGGGCCTCTTAGAGCGGAAAGCTCTTGTGTTGGGTTCGCCTTCCTCTTGGGGCTCTTTTGGGGCCCTTTTGGGGCCCTCTCGGGCCGTATTGGGCGCCTCGGGCACCGTCTTGGGGCCCTCGTGGGCCGTCTTGGGGCCCTCTCGGAGGCCTCTTCGGTCATCTTGGAGCGGTCTTGGGGGCCACTTGGGCCGTCTTGGAGCGTCGGGGTGCCAAGAATCTGGGAACTCCAAAACCCATCACTTCTTGGAACCTAGTCGGCCTTCCGGGGGGTTTTTTGAAGGCCTCTTGGGTCCCATTTGGGGGCCTCTGGGGCTTCCTGAGAGCCTCTCGGGGTGGAAAGCTCTGATTTTCGGTTCGTCTTGCCCCACTTGGGCCCCCCTTGGGGCCGTGTTGGTGCCTCTCGGGCTGTCTTGGACCCTGTTTGAGGCCTCTTGGGCTATCTTGGATTGGTATTGGAAGCCTTTTGGGCAGTCTTGGAGCGTCAGGGCGCCAAAAGGCTGAAAGCTCTAACATCAATCAGAAACCTATGGCAAGACATGGGCCATGGGCGTTTGCCTCTTACGGGGGGTTCTTGGCGCTTCTTGAAGCCTGTCAGGGGTTTTTCGGGGCCTCCTGAGAGCTTCTCGGAGTGGAAGACTCGGATTTTCGGTTCGTGTCAACCTTTCTTCTTGGCTCATCGTGGGCCGTCTTGGGGCCCTCTCGGGCCGCCCGCCTTGGGCGCTTCTGGCGCCGTATTGGGGTCCCGCGGGCTGTCTTGTGACCGTATTCGAAGCTTTTGGGGATGCCTTGGAGCGGAAATTGAACCCTCTTGGGCCGTCGTGGGGCGTCAAGCGCCAGGAAACTGAAAAGGCGAGAATTCGAAAATCTGTGCGTGTGTGTATATATATACATCTATATATATATATATATATATATATATATATAAATGGAAACCAAATTCGTCGTGCGTCCCGGGGCTCCTTGGGAGCCATTTTGGAAATCTCTTGGGGCGTCTTGGAGGTCCCTTGGACAGTCAGGGACCAATTTTGGGGTGTTCGTCGTTGGTCAGTTTCGTTGTCTGGAAACGCTATTTCTGACAATCCAGGGCCGTCTTCGGGCGACTTTACAACGCGCCCAGCGCCGCGGCTGGGCCCCCGGGCTCCCCGGCGCGAGGGCCCCGTCCCGGGCCCCGCCTCGTGCCCGCGGCAGGGGGCGGGCGGGCCGTCTCGGCGCCCTCGCGGGGGCCTGTTGGGGCGACGCTGGGTGTCTGAGATCCATCAACAAGCTAAGGACAATCGATGATTGTGGCGTCCCTTTGGGCCGTGTTGGAAGCCTCGCGGGCCGTCCGGAGTCCATCTTGGGCGTGTTCGAACGATGCGCCCTCGTTCCGGGGTTTCTCGGGGGCCTCTTGCGGCTCTTTTCGTCTGCGTTGGAGCTTTCTTGGGCCGTCCGGGGGCGGCCCAAGGCTGTTTCGGCGCCCTCTTGGAAGCCTGTTGGGAAGATTTCTGGGCGCACTGGACCGTCCTCCTTCAACGTCGGCGGCGCTGGCCGCAAGACTTCTCGGGGGCACGCTTTGTTGGGGGCGTCGTCGGGCGCCTCTGGAAGCTTCGGGGCCTGGCGCGTTTCCGAGCGCGGCGGCGGGTAGCGCCGCTTGGGACTTTTTTTTTTTTTTGTTGAATATCGCGGGCATTTGCGCGGGGTGCCGTTCTCAGGACGACTGCGCCCGTAGCTAGTGGTAGGCCACGACTCCTCAAGAGGGGCGGCCGTGTGGCCTGACCTTACGCGATTCTTACGCGGCGTTAAGGCGGCTACGACGCTGTCGGCCTTGGCGCTGGCTGTTTGCCGCAACTCTGACGCGTGCATGTGCAGTTCTTCGTCGAGGAGGCCTGTCGGTGTAGTCATGAACTCCTCCTCGCTGTCCCAGAAAACACTTGCCGTAAAGATGCTGCACATGTGTAGCGCCGTAGCCATGCGGGCAACAGTGCTCGGCTGAGTTCTCCGCTTTGCAGCCGCAGTGTGTACCACCCGACACATGCGAGGCGATAGTGCTTCCAGGCAGTCTGGCGCATCCTCGCTCGCCATTGTCGTAGAGGCGGTGCTGCGTGCGGTGGCGGGTAGAAAGCCGCCGTGCTCGCTAGAAACTCGAGGCCTTGAGGCTCGTGTTTGAGCCACGCCTGAGCACAAGGAACTACGGGAAGGCAGCGGGCGCAGCCGGCCAGCCGGCACCGTCTGTCATTACAGTGGAGCCTCGGATCTCATCGGCCTGACCCTACGCGGTTGCTTACACATCCTCAGCAGGCATTTGCGCGAGTGCGTGGGTTTCGCGCGGCCTGGCAGGGGGCATTTCAGATCCTTGCATAGGGCTCCTCCCCGGCTTCTCGAAGACTCACCCCTCCCAAGCCATCCCCTCCAACCAGAGAAGTAGGGTCACATCCTGGCAAGCGTTTAGGGAACATGGTTTGGGGAGAGAGCGGCAACCCGAGAATCATGTTCCCGGGAAGCTTTCAGGGATCATGATTTGTTCGGCTCTCTTAAGAGGGGGTAAGAGGCCCTTTTTGCCTCTGTCGGCAAGCCTATTGGGAACATGGTTGGGGCGGTGGGCGGAAGCCCAAGGAATCATGTTCCCGGGAAGCTCCTTGGGAAATGCGATTTACCGATGTCTCTTGGGGGCCCGCAAAGGACTTCCCTGGGAACCCCTTGGGTGCTTATTGGGGCTTCTGGGGGGCCTCTTGGGAGTCTCACGGGGCTTCTTGTGAGCCTCTTGATGGCCTCCAGGGGCGTCCCAGGAGTCTCTCAGGCCGGAGACCTTAAAATGTCGCGCTATTCGGGCCCTCTTGGGTCGCTCTTGGGACTCTCTTGGGGCGCTCTCGAGGCCCTCTTGAATTATCTGGGGAACCTCCTGAGACCTCTGGTCTTTCTTGGGAGCCTCTTCGGCCGTCTTGGAACGATCTGAAGGGCCTCTGACGCCGTGCCGTCTGCAGCAGACGACAGCAGACGATAGCAGACGATAGAGCTAACTAGGGGCTGCCAGGGCCCGCTGCAGACGATAGAGAAACGGTGCAGACGATAGCAGACGATGGGATCTGATCGGGGCCGCCGGGGGTGGCTGTCGTCGGCTATCGTCTGCAGCAGACGGTAGCGGACGATAGCAGACGATAGGACCAGCTGGGAGCTGCCAAGACCCGCTGCAGACAAAAACTGACAATAACACGAAACCAGATGTGGGGCCAACAGAAACCGCAAGGGGCAAACAGGAGGCAACAAGACACTTGGGTGCAATCGTTTGCTATCGTCTTCTATCGTCTGCTTTCGTTTGCTATCATCGTCTGGCACCAAATAGCCGGCAGCGTTTGCAACTGCAATGTGTTGTTTGAGCCTTTTCGCTTTTTCGTTTCCGATGGGCTCTTGGGGCCTCAAGATGGGCCCAATGGAGCCCCAAGAGGGGCTGAAGAGGGCCCCAAGACGGCCCCAAGAGCGCCCATGAACGCTCCAAGAGCGGCCGAAGAGGGTCCCAATACGTCCTTTGAAAGCCTCCGAGGGAAAGGACCTGAATTGGGGACATCCTTCTTTTTGAACAAATGGGCGCCAAAACGGCTCCAAAAGGCCTCCCAGACCCCCACAAAGAACCCCAAGAGGGCCGCAAAACATCCAAACAGAGCCCCAAAAATGCCCCAAGGGGGGGCCCAAAAGAGAACCCCAAGAGACCCCCAGAATGGCTCCAAGAGAACTCCGAGAAAACGCGTCCGAGGCGATTGTTACACAGCCTGCTTCCACCATCGCCGTCAGCACCAGCAGCAGCACCAACAGCAACAGCAGCACCACAACCACCACCAACAGCACTAGCAGCAGCGGCAACACCAGAAACAGCACCACCACCAGCACTAGCAGCAACACCAGCGGCACCAGCAGCATGAGAACCGGCAACACCAGCAGCAGCACCAGCAGCAGCAGCAGCAGCAGCAGCAGTACCAGCAGCAGTACCAGCAGAGGCAGCAACACCAACACCTTTCGCTACCAGTGATATCCCAATTCGCCGTTGTTGCCCGCGTTGTTTCACTATGTGCGTCTCTCCCCCCTTCTCCCGTCAACTCTCCTGGGCATCGTTCCTGGAAAGGCCGGCGGGGGGCATATTTTTAGGGTCGCGTCCGCGAGCAAAGGCGCAGGTGGAGTCAGAAGCTGTCCGGGGCGCGGAAGCAAGCCTAATTAGCTACTGGGCGCGCAGCAGGCCGGCCGCGCCAGCTCACAAAGCCGCAGCTGTGCCGCGCGGCGAGGCTGACAGGCTGAGGGCACCCAGGGGAGCTCGGGCAACGTGCAGTCGGACAAAATGCAAGAAAATTCTAAGTACGCCCTGCGGCGTGGACCACTCAGAAAGCGCGAGGACGCACGCGTAATGCCTACACGCCTCACACGCCTGGAGGTCGCACAGGCGAGGTGAACGATGAACGAGTCGCCAGCGGGGCGCCCAGTTAAGGTCCGCACCAACGGTGTATGCAAGCTAGGTGGGCTATGCTGCCGGGGTGACGTCGATGACCTGCCTGACTGGCTGGGGCGGGTCCAGGGGAAGCGCAGCGTCTGACGGGCTGGAGGGGATACTTTTTTGATTGGCGGCTCCAAGGAAAAGTCCAGGAAGCGGGGCAAGCACGTCTGTGGCACAGGCGAGATAATTAGTTACGAAGCCGCCTCGGCCGCCGCAACAAGTGCACCTGCAAGAAGCAAAATGCCCCCAATTAAGACGCGAGCGACACGAGACGTGGACGCACGCACCAGACTGGAGCAGACGGAGAGAAGTCGCGCAGTGGCGCCAGCTCAAACCGTGCAGTCCAGAGAGCGCAGGCAAGGGCCGACCAGCCAAGTGGCGGGGCAGTGGGCACGTGAGGCCGCGCCGCTCACCACTACGAGGCGAGAGAGCGGGGGAAGCGCGGGCAGAAGAGGGGTGGCCGGGCAAGCCTCACTCACGTGGACTTCTGGGCGCGATCCGACGTGAGCCATTGACCAATGCGCTGACGTCGATGCAGCCGCGGAGTCCGAACCTAGTCTGCCTGACCCGGAATGTCGGGGGAACGGCAGCATGCGTGGCCTACAGTCATGGTCCAACCCGTAGGAGAGCATGAGTACTGTCAAAGGATGAACCACTTGTCCAGTACCAGGAGCACGGTGGTGGCTCCCGCCCAGAAGTGGACTACGTCGTCGGCGAACAACGCAGGCTGCTGATCCATCGCGGTGGACGGGGGAACCAAGCGGCGTGCGTCAATCGGGGGCCGTGGTGGACCAGCAGGGGGGATCGTCGACAGTCGGGCAAAGGGTGTACCACTTGCCGCACCGCACGCGCCCCAAGTCCGGCCCCCGGCGGCGCCGGGGCAGGCAGAGGCCCGGGTTGTCAGAACAACGCCAGGCGCCAGCGAGGCCCGACCTCACCTCGGAGCTCTGCGAAAGAACCGCCAGGTGGTGCAAAGACCCAAGTGCTCCAAGAGCCTCGGTAGGGGGGAAGTCGCGCGTGGCCGAATCCGCAGGAGGAGGAGAGGGGGGGGAGGAGACGCAGCCGATAGCCGCAAAATCATGCGAATGCAAGGAGGAGGGGGGGGGGGGGGGGGGGGGGGCGCCATGGCGAGAGCAGCGAGACCTTGGCCACTGCGACCGCACAGCACGAGGCGGTGGAAGCTCGGTCGCGGGGGGAACAGGGCGCCTGATCATGCTCGGGAACGCTATGTCCCAGCTGCAGAGCGGCGTCGTCGGGGGGGAAGCACGTGAGGTGCAGCGCGTTGGAGTCAGGTGGGGCGCTCGGGGCGGGCCTCTATGGCCACCACCCCTGGCCGCCCAAAGTAGGTCTCCCAGGGGGGACAAAGCCGGCGCCCCAGTGGTACACGGGGGGGGGGGTATTTCAGCCACCACCCGCCGTGCGAAGGGTGCCACGAGACCAGCGTGGGCTGTCTAGTGCACAGCGCATTGGCATTGGTGCACCTCAGTCCCAAAAGAGGTGGCACGGGGTATTAAGGCCGAGGCCTGGCGCTGCGGTGAAACCAGCCCCTGTCCAGGCGGGGGGCGCCCACGAGGGGAGCAGGTCTGTCGAGGACAGATGCGCCTCGCTCCTCAGCCCATCCCCCCTGAATCTCCGTGCGCAGCAAAGGGCCGGTCGAGAGCCACGGGGCTGCCGACCCAGCGGGGGCCGCCTGGAACGGAGGGGTCCCAGATAGCCCACAAGGCCAACGCGACGGAGACCACTCTGTAGAGGGCGGGGGAGGCTGTCCCCAGTTGCCCCAAGTCGTCATTGTCCAAAAAGCAAGCGTTGCGCTCCATGACTGTCTGAATGGCAACTCTGAGAATTGACGTGGTTGGGTGAAGAAAGGCTTGAGCCGCAGATAGGCTACGCGGGGCATCCTTCCCGGGGCCCGGGGCAGGGCCCGATGGGCAGGCGGAAGGGGGGGGGGGGTGCGTGAGGCGCGCCCTCGATGGGGCCCTGAACGGGCGGGCAGACCCCTCCGACCTGGGGGGGGGGGGGGGGTTCTTGGGCGTCTGCGTCAAGGCCTGGTCGCGATCACATGGAGTCAAAGTCCCGCCCGCGCTGACGCTTGTCCGCGTAATGGGTATCTCCTCTGGGGGAGGGCCGCTTCCCCCTGGCCTTCCAGTCTGCGTCGGCCCAAGTGTCTCGCTGGCGCTCCCACGCGCCCCAGGACTGCCAAGAACGCCAGGGGGCTGCAGATCTAGATGCACCTGTCCGCGCGGCTCTGCCCTCGGAGGTCCACGGGGGGTTCTTTGCAGCCTCTTGGCCCTCATCGGCCCGCAAGTGTTTGCCTCCGCTTCCGATGGGGGGTTCCACTGCGCGTGCTCTATTGTCGCGTTGCGCGTGCTTGGGCTGCTTCTCCATGACGTTTGGCCAGTCGGCGTGGAGCTGGTATTCGCCGTCCATTTTGTAGGCGTCGCATCCCACTTTGCTCCATGCCTGGAGGAAGTCGTCGCACTGCTGCGGCGTGTTTCGCCAGGGGTCGGACTTGATGTTGACCCAGGAGCCCCCTTGCTTGTGGGCCGCCTTTCCGACCCAGGCGCTCCACACCCCATTGAAAGCGCCCCCCAGCATCTTCTGCATTCGCGTGAACTTTTCTGGTGCAGGCTCGTCCCTTGTGACGTCTGCGTCGCCGATGGGCCTCAGGTACATGGGGAGGCCACCCATGGGGTCGTCTCGGCGCGCAGGTGGGATAGCTGCTGTCCGTGCGTCGTGCCGCCATCCATGTGAGCTGTGGCGCTGTCTGGGTGAGCTGCGGGGTGGTGTGGCTGAGTGTTCTCTGTGGCAGTCTTCGGCGACTGTGGGTAGTCGGCGGCTTGCTTCGCTCCCCGATTGTCTGAGTGACCGGCCGTCACCGATACGAATGTTCCAGGTTCGTTCCTCACTAGGGGGGCTTCGTCCCTCCTCCATGCGTCTGCGCCCAGGCTTCGGATTCAGTCCTGTGAAGGGGGCTGGGTCCATAAAAGGGGGGGACCTTGGGCCGCTGTCGGATGCGTGCGGGCTGGACTGTATGCGTCGTCAGCCTGGTGTGCAGAGCCGTCCTGTTGTTCTGGGTCCTGGGGACTTGGCGGGCTGTCGTCCGTCTCGGATTTCTTGTTGGCGTCATCATCCCAATCAATGCCTTCCACATTGCCGTCGCCGTTAAGGTGCTCTTGTGAGGAAGGCACCTCTTCGGGGGGCCCATCGGGTAGGCCAGGTGCGTCGGGTTGCCGGGGGGAGGCGCTGGCGCCGGCCAGGGTGGCATCGTGCTCCTCCGCGCGTTGGTCGGTCTTGGGCAGTTCCGACCTCTCCTGGGGCCTGTTGAGCCAGCTGGCAGCGGGCGGCTCCTCTTCTGATCCTCTGGACGTCGCGTCCTGGGGTTGGGCGGCGAGGAGCTCAATTGTCCCTCTGGTTAGATCCTTCTCCAGCACCGTGAGGAACTGCGTGAGGACGTGTACCGGCTGACGGTAGGGGCACTGTCCTTTCTGGTTGTCAAGGTTGCTGGCGTCGTGCTCCCATTCTTTCTTGTACTTTGGGTTGCTCTCCATCAGACGTGTGACAACCCTGGCCGCGGCTGCCCTCTTTCCGTCCCATGGGATGTGCGGGGGATGGCCATTGCTGGGGATCTCCTCTCCGTAGATTGAGTCCAGGAAGGGCAGCAATTTCTCGAAAGGCCATCCCGTTTCGTCGGTCACGTCGCCCACTATATCCTTCCCCAGTTGCTGCACACAGGCCTCCCAGAGGGTGTAGGATGCGTGGCTCCACTCAATCAGGTACCTCACTAGAGCGCGAATGGGGGCTCTCGACTCCTCACCAGCCAGCCGGTGGGTGGAGTATGTAGGCAACTGGGGTGCAGGGGGTGGCGGCTGGTTGGGAAAGAAGGAGGGGGTGGTGGCTCCGTCGGCCGAGCCCCTTTGTTCGTGGGCAGCGGGGAGCTGTGCTGACTGATCGTTGCCTGGTGGGACCAGTGTGCTAGTGCTTGTGCCCGAGTACTTGTTCCGCTGGTGGGAATACGTGAAGCGTTAAGACTTGTCCTCCAGAGGCCTCCGAGAATACTCTGAAGAGGCCCAAAAAAGCATTCCCAAGGACTCTGGCCCACAACCCAAGCACTGTGGCGGGGTGAGACAAAGCCCATGGGGAAAATCATGAACATCATCAGCATCGTTGTCATCGGCATCTTCGACCACATCATGGGCAACATCATTGTCACCAGTATCCACACCAACAACACATGTATCAGCATTAACATCCGCATCGCGGAAACCAAACTTACCATCAACAGCACCATTGCGACCACTATCCACACAAACAACATGCGCACTGTCATAATAGGCGCCATCACCCTTGCCATCATCAACGTCCACAAACAAGTCGCTAGAAGCATGAGTATCGTGAACGTCGCCATCTGCAGCATCCGAGTCATCATCATACCCCTCATCAGCATCATCGAAATCAGGATCACAAATATCAGCACCATCATCATCATCAGCATCATCATCATCATCATCATCACCACTAACATAATCGTAACAATGAGCGTCATCAGCAGTACCCCCGTCGACAGAATCATCGCCACGATCGTCCAAACCCTCCTCATCGTCATAAGCAAAAACTTCGGCCTCATCATCATCATCGTTGTCGCCATCATCATCATCATCGGCATCACCACCACGAACGTAGGATGTCCTGGGACCTTCGTGGATCTCAGGGGGTCGAGGTCCAGGGCGGGAGCAAAACTTACCATCAACAGCTAACGTGTCACCACTATCCACACCAACAACATGCGCATTGTCGCAATAAGCGCCATCACCTAACCAGCATGAACGTCCAGAAGCAAATCACCAGAACAAATCATCGTGAACGCCGCCATGTGCAGCATCCAAGTCATCATCGTACTTGTCATCAGCGCCAAAATCATTATCTCAATATCAGCACCACCATCGTCACAATCAAAATCGTCACAGTGATCGCCGTGAGCAGATCCCCCGTCGACGGAGTCATCACCACGATGGCACAAACCATCCCCATCATCATAAACACACGCTTCAGCCTCATCAGCATCATGGTCGTCGTCGTAATCATCATCGTCATGGGCATCACCACAACGAACACAATCAACATCATCATTACCATCGTCGTCGTTATGATTACCATATGCCTCATCATGAAGCATCATCGGTTTTTTCCCCTGCCTTCCTCCTCGCCAACACCATTCATGCTGTCGTCCTCCTCATCACTTCTCAACAACGAGCGCATTGCCACAACAAGGGCCATCACCCTGATCAGCATCAGCGTTCAAAAGCAAACCAGCCGAAACATCATTATCGTGAACGCCGACATCTGCAGCATCCAGGTCATCATCGTACTCATCATCATAGTCATGATCCAAATCGGGCATCTCAACATCAGCACCACCATCATCATCACAACCAAAGTGGTTACAATGGTCGCCATCAACATGTCCCCCGCCGACGGAATCATCATCACGATGGTACTAACCATCCTCATCATCATAAGCGCACTCTTCAGCCCCATCATCATGGACGTCGTCGTAATCATCATCGTCATGGGCATGACAACCACGAGCACCATCATCATCATCATTACCATCGTCGTCGTTATGATCATCAGATCCCTGATCATTACGATTGTCCTCATAACATGCTATCCTGTACCTGATTCCCTCTCCTCATCCTCACCAGCACCGTTCATTTTGTTGTCATCCTCCCCACTTCTTCAATAAAGGGCGCATTGCCATAATAAGCGCCATCACCCTGATCAGTATCAACGTTCAAAAGCAAAGTACCACAACATAATCATCGTGAACGCCGCCAGCTGCAGCATCCGAAGCACCATCGTACTCAACATCATCATCCAAATCCTTATCTCAATACCAACACTATCACCAATACAATCGAAATCGTCGGGCAATCCGGGAGTCCGGTGAGTCCGGAAGTCCAGAAAGTCCTGCGAGCCCGGTGAGTCCGGCGAGTCTGGTGGGTCCGGTGGGTCCGGTGATTCCGGTATGTCCGGTGTGTCCGGTGTGTCCGGTGTGCACGGTGAGTCCGGTGAGTCCGGGAATTCCGTGTGTCCGGCATGTCCGGTGTGCCCGGTGGCCGGCGTGTCCGGTGAGTCCAGCGCGGTGGCTGGGGCAGTAGGGAGGGCCATTCTGCGCCAGGCGAAGAGATCAGTCTCCGCCCGACGACGGGCGACCTCATGGGCCACCCCAGCGCTGCACGTGGTTTCCCCTACTACCAACGAGGTTTGGAACCGTTCTCTGAGATTCGTCAACGCACGACCTCGAACCCGATGACGACGGCCACGGAAGCGAACGGCGCCCCACAGACGTGGGCCCCCCCCTCTTCGCGGATGACATCACCCCATGTCATCCCTGGGCCTGGTCCGACTCCGCAGCGGATGGGCGGCGAGGCACGTCGTCTCCTCGCCCTGGCTCGCGTCAGCAACGGGCACTTGCAGCGTTCCCTGGCAGAGATCGGGGTCTCCTTGAACCCTGGAAAGCGGGTCTCCCTGGTTGAGATTGTCGGCCCTGGCTCTATTGGGCAACGTCGTCGCATCTTCAGCGGGGCCATCGAATCCAGGGGGGGGGGCCGGTGAGATTCACGACGGCGCTGGGAGGATGGCCCACTGCGAGCGGGCCCCTGCAAGCGGAAAAGGCGAAACGCATCCAGGCGGGCAAGATCTCTCTATTCCCGAGCCGCTCGGCCATCCTGAGCGCGGAGCGAATGGCAGTGATCGCGTTCGTCCAGTCCGCTCTTCTCTCTGGAATATAGGCGAGGATTTCCGACAAAAGAATTTGCGGCGCAGCTGATCACGTTTTACCACGAGCTGCGAGGATTGAGCATAACAGGTCTCGGGGGGCACGGGGGGCAAGAGCTTCGTCGCTGAACGTCGGCGCGTGTTTGGGCGCATTGGCGAATCCTACCGCGCGCGCAAGAGCGTAAGGCGCGGCGTCTACGCAAGTGTCAGAGCTGGTGCAAATATCCCGAGGCCCACAGACAAGCGAGGGTCAGCATCTGCGGGCGTCTTGGGCCCTAGCAGAGAACGCAAACCACTCGGCCACGCAAGTACTTGAGGACCTCCAGTTCGGGTTCAAAAATCCGGAGGAGTTCCGGGAGTTGCTCCCCGAAGGCCACCCGCTGTTAAAGCTTTGATGCAATCGCGAGTTCGCCCACTCGACGGATGTCGATTCCTCGATTCTCAGAGCACAGGTGTTCTCGAAGTCCGCCGCCCCCCCCCCCCCCCCGAGTTCGTGTTCCCTTCGATCGTCGCGCCGACTGATGGGGAGGTGGTGGAGGTGGAGGCCGCTTTCGTTGCAACCTGTCGGGCGTCGATGGTGGCATCCGCGGTGGGCGCGTCGGTTCCGCGAAACAGCTGCTGTTGCGCGCGCGGAGGGCGCATGCCGCGAGGAACGAGGCGAGTTAATTGACCGTGGCAAATCAGCGCGCCCGTTGCTTGCATGCCCTGGGCCCGCGTGAGAACGCACGGCGTCGCGTCGTGAAGTCGCACCAGCGAAATCGATGCGCAGTTGGAAAGAATTCGTACACGCTGGTCGAGGTTACCGTTCCGCTCTCGGTGTTCTGCCCGGCGTGTCCTTTCCAGGCTCAAGATCCCCATTCTCTCCAGCTGCACATTCGCTCGCCCTGTTGTCGTCCTCCCCCTCAGCTGGTGAAGCGCCGACTTCGCTATGGATATGGACCTCGACCGCGTGCTGCAGGGGGCAAAGGCAATGGCCGCGTCATCCGCAAAGGGAGAGGGGCAGGCCAAAAAAGGACGGCTCGCCGAGATGGCAGACGCGGCAGACGACGAGTTGGCAAAAGTGGAAGGAGCCTCGAAGGCAAAGGATATCCAGCAGGCGTTGAATGTTCTTCTGAAGTTGGCGTGCCAACACGCCCAACAGCTTCGAGATCTGGCGTCGTCGGAGTGGCTGTCTTTGGTGGTCCCAGCGGAGATGCCGACAGTGGCATGCAAAGCCGCAGGCAAAGAAAAAGCAGAGGCGGCTGCAGTTCACGAGTTGAAATCGACATTTGGGTCCTCCACATAAGTACATCGCGCGAGCCAGGTTCAGATCATTGCTGGTCGACGAGAAAGTGAAGACTCTGCTGAAACCGTTTCAATGACCACAGATGTTTGCAACAAGTCCATCTTGAAAGCTACGATGGAGGATATGGGCTTGGTTGTTCGTCATTTCAGGGTTCGGAAATGTTGCACCGAGAGTTTCTGCCGTATCCAATTCAAATTGCGGACGGTTCCAGATCGAGGGCACGGAGATATCGAAGTTGCTGCTCGACCAGGCTCCGATCAAGGCCATGGTCCACCTGGGGGGTCGCCTCAAGCTGGGGACAGCACCTGTCGGACATCTCTATCTGATGGGCCAGAAGCTCCTAGACCGCTCGAAGCCGAAGGGAAAGGGCCGTGGCAGGTGAGACACGAGCCCCTGAGGGATCGGATTCGTGCCGAAGAGCTGCGTGCCTGCCCGACGTTCCCGCGGGAACCCCAATGAGTACAGCCGCGCTTGGTGTTTCTTGTCCGGTCGTCGGGGCTCGCATCTGACTCCTTACAGTGCTGCGCCTGGGAGACTATGCCGATGGTGGCGTCCAGTGGCTGCCGTCTCTCTTGTGATGCGGGGCATCGCGTCCTCTCCCTGCGCCTGCACCACGGCGCCTTCCACCTCCTGAGCTCCGTGAGGCCCGCCCCGCGCCACTCCGAGGCTCCGCCCGTCTGCCCCCGTCTTCCCTTCCCCCTGCTCAACTCGAGAGGGTAGCCAGTGCGGGCCTACACCCCCCTCCGGTGCGGTCTGCCTGTTTTCTCCTGCGCTGTCCTCTCCCCCTCCGTCGGTCTTCCTCCTCTTTGTTGGTCGTTTCTCTCGCCCCGTCGTTCTCATTCGTCGTCGTTGCTTGCCTGCTGGGGTGTGGGCCCTGGTTCGGGTGTGCTCGGGTGCTCCAGGGGCCAGCCTGGGGCAAGCAGTCCTGGAGGCATCGGCCCCTGTGGGGCCCGAGAGGTTCCCGCCTCCCGCTCGAACGGGTTGCACGATTTTTGCGATCGGTCTCGCACTCGCTCGACTGCGTGGCTGCACGGTGCGCCTTACCCTGACCTTGAGCGTTTCCCTTCGATCGTGCGACTGTCAGAGGTGCTATGTTGTAGATTATCAATCAGCAGCAGCAGCAGCAGACATGCGACATCAGACATGCAGCGCAATGCCGAGTAGTATTATTGTTGTTCTTATTAATACGATCAGTATTACTATTCGTCTTCTCCTTTTTCCTGCTTTTCCTGCTCCTGCTCCTGCTCCTCCTACCTCTCAGCCTCTCCTCACCCTTCCCCCTCCTTCCCCTCCTTCCATCCGCAGGCAGCGACTACGACGGGAACAATGAGAACGACGACAATGGCAGCGGCGGCGGCGGCGGCGGCGGCGGCGGCGACGGCGACGGCGACGATGCAGCCGCCGCCGCGCCGACGACGACGACGACGACGGCGACGACGGTGGCGACAACGACGGCGGAGGACGGCGGAAACCAACAAAAACGGCGGCGGCCCCTCGGCGGGGACGCCCGCGTGGGGTTCCCCTGCGGCTCGCCTGCGCCTCGCCCAGGGCCCTGCAGAGCGCCTGCCGCACGGCGGCGACGACCACGAAACGTCGCAGCGGCGACGACGAGCTCCGCGTCGCCGCCCCGCATCCGCGTCGTCGTCGTCGCCGCTTCCGCCACCGCCGCCGTCCCGCGCCGTTGTCGTACGTCGTCGCCGTCGTCGTCACGCGTCGGCGTTGTCGTCCGCGCAGTCGCCGTCATCCGCGTCACCCCGCGGCGCTCGGCAGCTCTCGCAGCTTTCTCTTCCCTCTAGAAAGAAGAGGAACGATTTGAAAGCACTGGCTCAGGGAGGGAAACATCGACCTGGAATCAGCGATACATCGCCGCCAGATCGGCGATACTCCCCACGATATCGCATCCTGTCTTTCCTGGGCGGGACGGGCTCGGCGATGAATGGGTTATGGGGGGTCGATGCGTTCCCCCCTGAGCCTATCCCCCCCCCCCTCACGTTGCCCCTGATCCAAGGTGGCCTCCCTCTGCGCCGGCCGCCGAACCCCGCCCCGCCGCGCCAAGGGCCCAGAGGGGTACGCGCGCGCGTCCTCAGGCTCGGCCTCCGCGAAGAAGCTGGCGTCGAGCAGCCGGTCCTGAAGGAGGGGGGGGGGAGCGCGGCGGCCACTCTGGTCCCTCCCTGCCTCCCTCTTCCCTCCTCCATCCCTCCTCCCGCCTCCCTCGCTCTTGCCTCCCTCCCTCCATTATCCTCCTCCCTCCTGCCCCCGACCTGGTTTCGCAGGAGGTCGCGGCGTGGCAGTCATGTCTCGAAGCGCACGGGGTAGCGCCAGAGACCGTCAAGGAACTGGTCGCTACCTGGATGGACCGAGGGGCCGCATGGGAAGGACCGGCTCAAGGAAGGAAACGTCGACCTTGAGTCGGCGATTCATCGCCAATAGATCGGTGATGGGCCTCCAATAGCGAATCGCACGTTCCTGGGCGGGGCGGGCTCCCAGGCCCCTGTCGGCGACGAACGGGCGATTGGGCGTCGTTGCTTCCCCTTCTGAGCCTATCCTCCCATGTCGTTGCCCCTGTTTGACGCGTGCAGAAGCTGAGCCAAAGATAGCGCGAGCAGCGCCTGCAGAGCTGGTGTCCGAAGACCACTCACCAGCGCGTGCCGCGCGCTGCGGCGTTGTGCATCTCCTGCGCGCCGTGGCCGCTGCGCGGGCTCGGCCTGAGACGGCTGGCGCAGCGCCGTGCTCTTCCAGCGCGCCGTAGTGGCAGAGTGGACTCGACTTAGGTCACTGCGTCGCACGCTTGTTCTCACAGGCAGTGGGCTCAGCACTGCTGGGTAACCCATTTGATCTAACAATTCCTTGACAGCTCCTCTTACTCCTACTCCCTCATCTGCCGCCTCCCTCCATCCTCTTTCCTTAAATTCCAATCTTCATCGCATGACCAGCGAAGGTGGGTCGTTGTCAAAAGAGAGCCCTCGCCGTGGCAGGGCGTGTGGCTTTAAAGGTGGGGCTCTGGTCGTAACGCCGCGCACATTCGTTTCAAGACCTTGCAACACTCACAGTGACGGGGCTCTCGCCTGAAAGCCGCCCGCATTCGTGCCAATAACTTGCAACACCTAGAAGGATGGAAAACCGTTCGATGTCATAACACTGGGGCTATCATATGAAGCGCTCTCAGTCGCAATGGCCAATAACTAAAGCACAAGTGCCATCTACACTGATGAAGCACGGTTGCGTTTTCAATATCGCTTGGGAATTCATCGACGTTCAGGACTCCTGGACCATAATGGTGAACTTGCGTCGCCTTTGCACATATAGTTTTTTTTTGTTTTTTCAAAACGAGAATATCGTAGGACACGATGTTTAGCAATATGGCCTGGCTGCTCGCATTCTGTAGTATCCGCTAGAAGGATCCGCCGACCCCTGCTTGTCGGGAGTGCAAAGGCGTGTGAGATGATTGGCTGTCCCTTTCCCCCTTTCCCGCTCCCCTGGGGTCTGAAATCCGAAAAGAGGGGGGGGGGGGGGGAAGAGGCCTCAAAGGCGCCCCAAGAGGGCTCCAAGACGACCCCGAGAGGGCCCCAAGAGGCAAGAAGAATCGTCAACAGTCTTAGCGAAAACGCGTGTTCTGAGCAAATTCGCATGCTTGGTATTAACAGCGTTCAGGATGGCTCAAGGCGCCCCCCCCCCCCAAATCGTTCCAAGACGACCCAAGAAGCCTCCAAGAGGGCCCAAAGACAGCCAAACACGGTCCCAAGAAGGGCCCTAGAGAGGTAACTCTGACTGCCATCCCGAGCCGTCCGCCCTAAGAAGACCCCTGAGACCGCCAACAGGCGCCCAAGAAACTCCGAAGAGACCCCCAAGGGGCCCAAAAGAGGCCCCGGAGGGTCCCCAAGGGGGCCCCGAAAGGCCTCACCCGTGGGCTTCATGCCCCTCCTGGGGGTCGGCGGAATGGGGCAAGCCCGTTGCACAGAAGGATGCAAGGCAATTCCTTTTTCCAGCCTGGGTTCTCGCCTGAATGGCAGGCCCACGGGGTGCTGGTCTCCCAGGGGGGGTGGTTGGTGCAGTGAAATTGCGTCGTGGGACTCGTGAGTGGGAATTTGGGATGGAGGGTGTATTGCAGCATAGTTGATGCATCTCGAGTCTACTCTGGTCCCCCTTCTGCCTCATCCTGCCTCCTCCGAGCCACCCGGATGCTACATACCCCCACTTTCGCGCCACGCCACTGGAGCGCAGAGCCGCCGCGCAGCAACGAATCAAAAACAAGAGGAGAGAATTGAACACCACGAGAGGTGGCGAGATCCCGCGCACACCCCGCAGCCTCCTCCTCTCTCCTCATCCTCATCCTCCTCTGGAGGCCGCCCAAAACAGGCCAGAGCGGATGGGGTCGCAGGATCGCACCGCATCGCCAATGGCATCGGCGATGCGGCGCGACCCTCCGACCAACAACGAATTACTCGGGCCCCATGTGAGCAGCCCGGAAGGACTCTTTTGGGCCAGCTGCAGTCTCTCTTGGGACCGTCCCGAGCCGTCTAGGTGCCCTTTGTAAGATCTCAGTGGGCCCTGTTGGCCCTTCGAGGATCCCAAGTAGCCCGATCTTTGACCAATTGGTCAAAGATCGGGCTACTAATCTTTCGCTTTCAGAGATCTTAGTCAAAGATCATGTACTCTGATTGTACTCTTTAGCCACGATCTTTGACCAAAGAGTACCTGACAAAGCAACTAATTGTTGGGGGCCTCCTACGGTCTGGGGTCGACTCGGCGCCTCCCTGCTATCGCGCTGCTCGAGCGCCCTCCATGCAAGCCGCGCTGAAGACGGGGGGGAACGGAGAAGAGAGGAAGTCCAGGGGAATCGAGACCTCTCGGGCCGGGCGAAAGGGGGGGATTGGGAAAGGGGGGGTTACGAAATTTGCTGCATGCAGCTGGTTTCGGCTTCACCGAGGGGCCCATTCCTCGATACATAGCCGCCTCCGGCGCCGAGAGGCGCCAGGAGAATCAGCTACGTGAGCTGATTCTCAAACCCCCCCTTTGCTATCCCCCCCTTTCGCCCGACCCGAACCTCATGAGGGGCAACGTTAGGTGGGACCAGCTCGGGGGGGGACACCGCCGATAGATCGGATGGGCGAAAGGTCCCCGATTGCGAATCCTCACGCTTCTGGGAGAGATGGGCTATCGGGCCCCCATCGGCGATCAATGGGCGATCGGGGGTCGATGCGCCCCCCCCCTGAGCCGATCCCCACCTTCAGGTTGCCCCCCGAAGATCTCAGCCTCCGTATTGTATGAGACAGGTCAGGCGGTGGAGGCGCCACGCGGTGGCAGTAGTCGGAGGACGCCAGCGACGAGCACGAGGACACGAGGACGGAGGGGGGGAGCGAATGACGTGGCAACAGGGAAGACAACACCGAGGAAGTCTACGGGCCTCCTCCGCCTGTGCCTCGCACCAGGGGATCGAGAATCGAGGCTACTGTAAGCTGTTGGCCGTAGTCGAGAATCGAGAATCGAGGGAGTCGAGTGAATCGAGGGAATCGGGAATCGAAGGAATCGCGAATCGAGTCGGGAACCTCCGCGGAGGCCTCCGGAGGCGCCTGGGGGGGGGGGGCTCTGAAGGAGAGGGAGACGGCGAGGGAGGAGGCCTGAGTGGCGGTCACCGCAGCGAGTGCTACAGGCCGCGGAAGAGATCAGCGAACACTCCTGCCACCTGGCGGCAGCCCAGACGGATTCTGGGGCTCATCTTTCTTCCAGGGGGGGGCATGAAACATTTTTCGAGCCTGGGGGGACAAGCCTTACTCTGAACAATGCCTGGCTCTTCTTTCTCGAGGGGGCCGCTCTGGTGCCCCAGCCAGAGGCCGCCGGCCGCTCTGTCAATGCCCCACAATGATCAGTGTTGGCGGTGGGTTGGTCGAACTGCACTTCGACCGCAGTCTTCCCCCGCGCACGCCAACTCTGAATTTTGGGAAGAGAGGAGGTGTCTACTAGTTGCTGCCCTCTACCGTAACATGGGGCACAGGCTATCGCAAATTCCATCTACCCAGCCAACTCATGGCACGGATCTGCTTTGACTGGCTAGCTGGCCACAGGAGCGCCTGCACCAACGTCGCACCTAAGCTGCAGGGTGAGGAAACCACGGCTGCTCCCAGGTCGTCGTCGTCGTCATCGTCGTCGTCGTCGTCGTCGTGGTTGTCGTCGTCGTGGTTGTCGTCGTGGTTGTCGTCATCGTCGTCGACGCGGTCGTCGTTGTCGTCGTCGTCCTCGCTCACTGACATGCGCCGTCACGTTTGTTTCGTGCCTTGGGCCCCCGGGCATTTGGACCCCAACCAGGGTACCCCAAATCCTTCAACAAGCACCCCCCCGTGCCAACCTGTCCGACGCCCCTTGCCCACTCCCCCACGCGCCCCCAAACTCACCCCCTCTCGCTCCCCAACCTCCCCACGCCCCCCGAAGGACAGCGGTTTCCCACACCCCCACGCGATCCACCCCCCCCCCTCATTGAGAGACCTAGAGCACCTGTGTTTCATCCCAGGTCGTTGTCGAGTGTGCCAGGGCACGACAGGGGGGCCCTACAAGCCCCCCACACTGAGGATCGCCAGCCGTCTCCATGTTTTCAGCGACGCCAGAATTCGAAGACTTTCCGGGGGCCAGTTGCTACACATCTGTTTTTATGATTTCGCCTACGCGCTTGGGCGCATGGCTCAGCACAGCGTGGGCTGTCCGTCTTGCAGCGCTCGCCCGCGCAGAGCCAGGGCAGAGACGCACTGCCCTACAGGGGAGGGAAGATGGAAGAGGGAAGAACAGGGGGGGGCGAGGGGAGAAGAGAACCCGAGGGTGGAGAACAAGAGGAGATGGTGCGCGACAAAACAGCGTTCTCGATCGCACACAAGATGCCCGATCACGAGAGGAAGGAATGCGCAGCCCCCACCTTGGTCGCCAGTATGCGCTTGTGGCGAAGCTCCTGAGTGGGCACAATAATGGCTGCAACTTGCAGCAACTTGCATTATAGAGAGACGACCTCGCAGATATTCTGAATAATCCCACACGTTTCGGAGCACAACGTACAGAGCGGATCCGCAATGACAATAATACCTGAACTATCAAGGGGAGTCCCGCTCTGGAAGATGTGCGTTTGGTGTGCCCCCCCCCCAGATGAATCACGCAGAGAACGCTTAGATCTAGCAGCGCCAGAGACACTCCATATCTGACGCATGAAAGATCCCACGACGCATACCCAAACATCGTCCAAGATTGCGTAGATCGAATCATAACTAAGGGATTGAAAAACAACTTGTGTCGGAGATCCGTTGCACAAGATAACAAAATACGCCCAACTTTCTAAACCCTATTCTAACACGGAATTTCTTTGGCCAAATGGTTCCGTGAGGGTCGGGAGACTGGGCCCAGAAACGGAGCAGAAACGCCCGTCGCCGTTCCCCCCTACAAAAAAAAGCCGCCTGCACTGAAGTGCGGACGCGGCCGCAATAAGCCATCGCACGAAAGCAAAGCCCCGAACATCTGGGCGCGAGGTGCTGTTTTGGGGGTCAACCCAAAGCACTCTGAGGCAGCAGCTTGTCGGCGCCCGCGGGAAGCCACCACGCAGCGCGCGCAGCGAAGAAGCCTAAGATACCCAGACGAACACATGTATGGGGTCTTGACTGCTTTGCGAAATGATTAGACCTGTCTGTGAGGGAGAACGTCAGGAGGGGCCAGCTCAGAGGGGTGGAACATCGAGCTTGAATCGGAGATGCATGGCTGATAGATCTGCGCTAGGCCCCCGAAAGCAAATCCGCACGCTCCTGGGCGGAGCGGGCTATCGGGCCCCTATCGGCGATGAATCGGCGATTGGGGCTCGATACATCCCCCCTGAGCCAATCTCCCCCTATCGCTGCTCCTGACGTTGATGACGACGACGGCGACGGCGACGTGGCGCAGCGCCTCCCTCACTTTCGGTCGTCGGCGCCAGCCTCGTAGTCCTCCTCGTCAACCTCGTCGTCGTCGTTCTCACCTCCTGCCTTAGGGAGGAGGAGGACACTGACATCTTCCTTCCGTTATGAAGAAAACACCACGGAAGGCGTTTGGCCTCCCAAGGCCCTCGCTGGGCCCCAAGAACGCCGAAAAGCGAGTCAGGATGAAACACCGGTCCCAGGAAAAGGTCCAGACCTATGTGGAGCCGCGTTGCGAAAAGTCACGACGGAGGATGTCTGGGTCCCCCGCCAGGGGCGCGTTTCGACCAGGCTTTCGTGGCGAGCCCAGCCGTGGCTCCGCAGGAGGCCAAGAGCGGCACAGGAGACCGGCAAGATCCACTCAGGGTCTTCCTCGCCCTCGTCGTCGCCACTCGCCGTTGTCGCTCGTCCTCGTCGTTAGGAAACAAGCGCAGACGGTGGGTTCGTGCGGCGTCGGCGCGCGCAAAGGTTTGTCACCGCGTCGATCGTTCAACCTCCTTGAACCGATCGCGGCCCCGATCGTTCAAGGTTGAACTCCGTCGGGTCGTGTGGCGTTACTTTGCCCCTTGGTGTTTCCGCATCGTTCTATCATGCGGGGTGCAGCCTTGAACGCCTTCGCCGGTGTCGCGGGCGCGCCATTGCCGCATGAACCTACTGTAAGCATAAACTTGCGGAGGTCCGCGCGGACTTAGACCCCATCCAAGGCGCTCGGAGGGCGCCGCGGAAAGCGCAGGAGGCGCCGCCAGCGGGTCCAAATCCGATCCTAGATATCCGCACGGACCTCCGACACATCATTGCTGTTTGTGTCAACTTCTTGTTTGAGTCGTCGCAACCGTCGGTGGCACCCGTCGTTTGCCGTGGCTGGTGGCCTTCCACTTAAGGTCCAAGTGGATGGGGTCGGGAGATCGGACCGCATCACCAGCGCATCGCCGAAGCATCGGCGACGTCGGCGATCCCTGGCGCCGTCGGCTCGGAGACAATCGGTATCCACATCGAGCCGCATCGCTGACGCATCGGCCATGCGGTCCCCCACCCCCTCCCCCTCCCCCTACCCTCTCCCCTGGAACCCTCCCCCTGCGAGGGGTCAGATCGTCCTTTTGGCCCAGGGTAGCTTCAAGAGGGCCCCAGAGACTCCAAGATGGCCTTCAAGATCGGTCAAATATCCGAAGATGGTACACGATAGCCTCCAACATGCCTCCAAGAAACCTCAAGACCGTCCAATGACGGCCCCAAGTGCCCTCCGAGCCTCCCAAGGAGTCCCCCAGTAGGCCAAACAACCTTCGGAACCCACGTGTTGTTTAATGTGTGGTTGCATTCTCGCCTTTTCGCTTGAGGCCTCAAGATGGCTTCACGATGGCCCCCAAAAAGGCCCAAGATGGCTCCAAAATTGCACAAGACCGGCCAGAGGCTGCCCCAAGAGGGCCCCAAGAGGCAAATGTTTGGTCTCGGAGGGAGGGGCCGTACTGGACTTCCCCACCTCTCTGGATCGACGGCCTCCAAAATTGTCCCCAAGGCCTCTAAGGCAAGAAAGACCCAAACGAGCCCCACAGGGGCGCAAAGAATCCCAAGAGGCCTTCAAGATGGCCCCAAGAGGGCCCGCGATAGCCCCAAGAGGCTTCCTCCGAGACGCTCCCGGTGCAAATAATCTCAAACATCTTGATATTAAATTACTCCTGCAGTCGTCATCGTCGGCGACGGCAATGGACACGCACCAGGCACCGCAGGCAACGACAAGCAACCACTCAACCAAGACAGCTACGAAAAAATCGTGAATCGCACGCAACAACGCGGACGCTACTGACCGAACGCAAAGGGAGCCTGTGGCTGCTTTGGTTAATTGGTTGCCTGGATGGATCCCCCTCGTAGTCGTAAGCGTCGTCAATTCGGCGTAGTCGTAGTCATAGTCGTAGTCCTAGTCGTCAGTATCCTCGTCTTCGTCGTCCTGCAACACATCCCTGAACAGGGCAACTCGCCTGGTGCTCGTTTTGGGATGGGCTTGCTACGCGAAGTGTTAAAATTGGCAACAAAACCCCGTCGTGTGTTTTTCGCAACGAGAGGGTGTCAGGGTGAGAGGCCTGGAAACCCCATCTAGAAGGCCTCTGTCGGCGCGCAGGGGGGGGCGGGGGGAGGGGGAGGGGGGAAAGCTTCTTAGAAGGAGGCTGCTTCAAGGCGCCGGCCTTCTGTACATTCCTAGACAGGGCCTGCGCCTTCTGAGAAGCAGCCTCCTTCAAAGAAGCCTTCCCCCTCTCCCCTGCCCCCCCTCCCCCCCTGCGCGCCGCCGAGCCTGGGGTCGTCGTCGCTCTCGCAGTCGGCGGCGGTGATGGCGGCCTCGGCCGCGGCGGCGGCGCACCTGCTGCCCCCCTGCTGTCCCCCAGCTCATTGTCGCCCTCCGCCGTCCTTCTTCCTGGCTCATTGCTCTTCCTTCTCCTGCTCCCTCGCCGCCCCCCCCCTTCGGCCCCCATCGCTGTCGCTGCGGCGTCCTGGGGCCCGCCGCGGCCGCCCACGGGCCCCTTGGCCAGCAGCTCGTCCGCGGAGATCTTCCGCTCCAGCAGCCGAGGGCCGGCGCCCAGCCCTCCGCAGAGCCTCTCTCGGCGACTCCGGAGGGTGTGGCTTGCAAAGCCTGCGGTTTGCCATCCGCACCCCGGGTTGAACAGGGGCCGACCGTCCCGGCATTCTTTTTGGCATTCCTTCTCAGCAAGTTCGTGTCGTGACGAGCCTGGCGTTGGTGTCTGGCACCGCGTGGATCGATCAACCTTGAACGATCGGCGGCTTTTCTATCGCTCGATCGTTCCATGTAGGCCGATTCTTGGCCACTGGCAGCGTTCAACCTTGAACGCCCGCGGCGGGTCGCCGCCGGTCGACAAATAGAAGAAAGAGATGATCTCATAACCAAAACCGTGTTATTAGAACATAAAGCCGACGTGTTGAAACAAGACGCTCTCAGCCAGGAATGTTTCAAGATGATTTCTTGCAAGCCACAAAAGGTTCTTAGAACATTCTTTGGTGGGCCTATAGGCAAGCCAGGACGTTTCGCCACTGCGTGACTGGGAAGCGGGCGGGGACCTCGACAGGGTTCTCCGCCGCGATCCGAGGAGGCTCGACGAATGCAACGTGGTGCCTCCCAAACCCCAACGTCACAAATCGCAAACCAAACCCTGGCGCAACCACACCCTCTGTTGTCACCGACGCTCGCGGCGGGCGCGGAAAATGTCGCAACAGCGCTGGGGGCAACCCCCCGCCAGGCCGGCCGGCCGGCTGGTGTCTCCATGCGGGCAAGATCAGAGGCAAAATGTTTATCCATACCCACTGCGTCCCGGGTTTCGTCCCGGGTTTCTATGGAGGGGTCCGAGCGAGACGCAGTGGGTATGTACATAAATATTGCCCATGATCCTGACCTCTGAGCGGCGTTTTTCTTTCGCTTCGACCTCCGGGGCCCGCTATCGCCCCCCCCCACCCCCGAGGCCATCAAAACATATGTATTCGAGCATGGACGCATTGATACCCATTGGCCTTCCTTTGGCGGTCTTCTACGCGGGAGCGGAATGGTTGCCTCGAACAAGACAATGTGCCACTCGGATATACCCGACCCATCACTGGAGGAGCCGTGTTGCTGATCCACCTGGGGGCCCCATCGCATCGATAATCTTTGGGGGAGTTCTGGATCTGATGGGCGCCCTGGGTGCAGCTGCTGCTGCTGCTGCTGCACTCGCTGTCGTCAGCGTCGTCATCTTCGGCCTCACTCCGCAAAAGCTACCCCTGGACCTCCCCTAGAGCGCGTTCCGCCCAAGATCTCGGGGCTGACATTGACCGCGGCAACGCCCCCCCCCGCCCCTCCGAAGGAAGCCAATGCACGGCCAAACGAGACACACCTGGTGGTCGTCGTCGCTCACCCTCAACCACAACATACAGGAGTCCCACGCCGTCTTGGTCGTGGTCATCAACGTCGACATCGTCATCGCCGTGGTCGTCACCATCGTCGTCCGACAACAATCAATGGCCGTCTTCGTCGTGGTCGTCAGCATCGTCGTCGTATTCCATGTCAGCATCGTCGTCCGGTAACAATCCGTTCAAACCGGTTCTCGGAGCGCTCTAGTGGCTGCATTTTGGCAAGTTGTTCGGGTCGCACCCGGCCGCGGCGACGCGAACCCCCCAGACACGCCTCGACGACGTCGTCGTCCGCCATCGTCGCGGCGCCCTGGGCCCGCTAGGGCCGCCCGCTGGTCCTCGTCCACGCCGCCCTCCGCCGCCGTCGTCCGCCGTCGTCCGCGCCGCCGCCGTCGTCCGCCGTCGACCGCCACCGTTCTCGTCTCCGCCGCCGCCGACCGCCGTGTGCCAACGTCTGCTGTGTGCCAACGTCTGCCGCCTTCTGCCGCCTGCCGTCCTCCGCCGTCCGCCAGCCGTCGCCAGCGGCCCCCGCCAAACGCGGCCGCCCCTCCAAACAGCAACCCAAACATCCTCCGGCGCAGGTTTCTCCACAGCGTGGCTCCCCGGAGGCCTGGACCCCTTTTCCTGGCCTCTCGTCCTGGGCCGTTTCCCGTCGGCCCCGGGGGACCACCGAGGGCCCGGGAGGCCAGACAGGGCCCGGGAGGCCAGACAGGACTCTTCTCCACCAAGGAGGGGACGTCCAGGGACGTCGTCTGCCGCCGCCCGCCGTCGCCCCAGCCGCCGCGGCCGCGGCCGCCTGCCCCCAGCGGCAGGGGGCGGCGCGGCGCCTCGAGCCGCCGAACTGCGCGGCCCTCAGCCCCGGGGACTGCCGCCCAGCCGCACTCGGGCTCCGGCGCATCGGGGCTGTCTGGCGGCGCGGCTGCGCGGTGCCCGGGCGCTCAGGCCTGCGCGCAGCGGCCCTCGAGAGCGCCGCCGCAGCCGCCCTCGCCGACGATCGTGGCTCGAGGCTCGAAGCGCCCGGTTCTCAGACCTCCGTGCGGTTCTGAAGACGCCGCCGCCGCCGTCCCGCCGATCGAGGCTCGAGCGGCTCGAGGCTCGAGGATCGACGCCTCTGCCACGCCCTTTGACACTACTGGCCCGCCCGGGGCCTCCATGCGAGTCGGGGGCCTCAAGGGGCCTGGAGCCAACAGAAACGCCGCCGTCGTCGTAAGCCGTCCACCGTCGCCCGTTGCTCGACGTCGATCGTTGTCGTGGCGCCTCCAGGGCGGCGCCCATCAGTACGGGGGGGTTGGTAGCCAGCCTCGAGCGCATCCCCGTCCCGAAGACTGGCACGCCCAGATTGAAATCTTGGGAACATGCCCTCGAGGCCGAGGGAACCCTTGAGATCGGCACCCAGACCTCCGACGATTCTTTTTCAAAGACTGATTGCCCATCGGTCGGAAGGGGTTGGTAGAAACATGAAGCACAAATGTGTTGAAAGTAGATTAGGTCGCCGCCCGCCGTCTAAAGAGGAAAGGAAATGGGAAGCCACTTGATGATTGAAGTAGGAAGGCGCCTGAAGTAGATTGGAATCTTAGAATCTAGAACTACCTACTTTCAACGACCGATGGGTAACTGCTGGATCTAAAGAGCCCTGGAATATATATTTCCAGGACCAGGGGATTGTTCTGTCGTCCCAGATTGCGTTGACAGTTCGGGGGGGCGCCGAGAAGACAAGACGCAACATCAACGACACAACCACCGACCGAACCAGGCCGACCAAACGCAACCGACCGCGACGCAGCAAAAACTGACCCCTGGAGGGCTGGACCCTCGACCTGCTCCCAAGGGCCAACTTTTTCACCCGGAGTCCTCTCTTGCCAACCCTGGGGCACGGCGAAGGCTCCCAGGGGCAACACATGATCAAAAGCCATGCGTCGTGATTGCTTCACGTCGCGGGGATGTCGATCGCGGGGTACCATTGGATAACTTTGGGCCACGGCTGCAAGCCAACATTGCCGAGGCGAACAACACGCAATGTGCCCACGAGCAGTGCATCTTGTCCGCCATGGTAATGCAGAGGTGCCCACGGCGCAGAGGTGCCCACCATGCACTGGCGCACTCTGTGATGTCAGGGGCCGACCGGCGTCGACGCCGACAACGATGGGCGGTGTGTACTGAGCCTCGTCTCGATGGTTTCCTTTCGCTTTCGCCTCATTTAGTCCCGCGCTATTTGCGTGAGCGCTGATCTCGAATGGGTATGTTTCTTGCCCCGCGATGTGCGTCGACGGTGTTTTTTTTTTCACATGCGGTTAACGAAGGTGTATACTGCAGCATGTCTTTACAATCGTGCCTCACATATGCATGCTGCAGCATGTCTTCTTGGCCCTCCTCGCCGAGGCATCCGAGAACGCATGGCGACAGGATCAGCTGCGCTGGGCCACGTTCATCATGCGCAGCGCCTCGGCGCACTTCGGGGGTTTCAGGACCTTCGCGAACAAATCCCCCTTCATGACGTCCGCCGGGCAATTTTCGACAATGAACCGCAGCTCGTCGCGCCGGCGCTCGTTGGGCAGTCAGTCCAATGCAAACCCTCTGGGTACGCTGTAGATGACAAGGTTTCTGGGCGCATCCTTTCCTGACGGCAGAGATCGCTTGCAAGTTATTGATAGGCATCCTGATGCTGATCCTGCTGTTGAGCAGGTGCTCGAAGAAACTCTGGATAGGAATCGCTTCGCGCCCGCGGTCTCCGCGGTCTCCGACTCGGCCATAGCAGAAGCAATCGGAGCCTGCAACGCGGAACCCCTAGATAACGGCCGCGAGTTGCCGAACGACTTGACCTGCGGCTAACCCAAAAGCCCGTCACGCTTTTGGTTGTCGCAGGATCCCCCGACCAATCAGCGCCCGAGCAAGGCGCCAAAATCACATCATCAAGGTCACTTGGGGCCAACGCCCCCCTTGAAACCGGATCAACATTGTGCGCCGCAAAGGACATCAAACATGCAAGAGTTGCGTCGTGCACCACTGTCCACCTCGTGACTTCCGAAAACGACAGTTGCGTGATATTTAAAAACTCGGGCCTCGCCACTCGACTGGCGAACAATGCTGCGGCCGCGTGAGTAAAGCACGTCTTCGCGAATCTGCCGGGAGCATCGTCGTCCCGAGCCCACTGGTCGTCAAACAGAAATGGGGTAGGAACGACCTTCAAGTTGAGGCCGCTCATCCGCGAAACGCGAAGCCATTCCACGTGCGTAGCTGGACATGTCGACGTCCATTGCCCTGCCTGCGAACGGGTTTCCGGCGTCGCGCGGCGTCAGTCTGTAGCGGGCTCCTATGAAGCGGGAGATCGGCGCTGGCTTCTCCTTGAACTCGATGGCGTCGTCGAGGCTCTTCCATTGAACCTTCGGATTCACCGGCGCTGAACATGACGTGGCGTCGTCGACGTAGACCACCAAAATAAAAAGACCCGAACGACGCCATATTCCAAGCCACTGTGGAATAGCATGCCACCAGCGCGCCGTGAGCGCCTTAGTGAGCAAAGCGCCCCCTAATGCCCCACTCTCTGGATGCCCACACAGGGCGCGGATCAGCAGCACCATCTGTCTGTCGTAGATCGGCTGTCGTCGCGATGCCCCATCGCGGTGCCAATCGTTAGGCCACGAATCAACTGGAAGCTCTGCCCGCGTCTCGACTCGTCCCCGAGCGTGGATCTTCGCTAACACGTACGCCTGCAACGCGTCCCGGACAGCCACAGCCAGCTGAAGGCAAAACGTCAAAACGTATCGCTGCGAATGATGCTGGCGAGTTGCTGACCTCCACAAAGAGATCGATCGCTGATGCACAAGCTTTCATCCTGATGTTGCTGCCCTGAAACACGACGCGGAACTTCATATCCTGCTCCTCCGCGCTGCACTCGTCATGTTTGTTCCCGAAGCTGCCACAAACGCGGCCGCGCATGATCTCCTTCTTGGAGCGGTCGCCTGTCGCGCATCAGGCCCTGGCAGTCGGCGACGGTCGACTCGTCCCAAATGCCTCGGCGTCGGCGCCCGTCGACCTCTTCATCTCAAGCTGCGATCGCCTGCGGGGATCTTCCCTCGGGGGTCTTAAATCTGGTCTGCAGGGTCACGAGTGATGGTCAGACCTCCGCGTGCTCCTCCACGATCATCTGCGCGTGAGCGCGATGAAGAGCAGCAGCTCTGACCGCGCGACGTCTTGGCGCGATGCTGTTCCAGAGCGCCCTAGCCGGCACGTGGCTCTCGCCGGACCCCTGCTGCAACGCAGCACGGAAATCTCCATGTGCAGTGTAATTGTCGAAAATGATCCTACGCCCCCCCCTGGGATTCTGACGACGCCCCCGCCGCCTCCGCGCTGCCCTCCCCGACCAGCGCGCCGACGGGCTCCAGCGGCGTCTGCGCGCCCCGTCTCTTCCTCAACTCCATGCACTTGGGCCACTCCCGATGCACGCATCCACCCACTGCAGCTGCATGCCTCGCGAGACCGACGGCCGCGGCCAAAAATCTCCCCGGGGCGCTCGACACCAAGGCATGTGCACTCACGCGCATACGGGCGGCTGTCCTCATGATGGAAATCAGGGCCTCAACCGCAGATTTTCTGGCGCAGTCGAAATTATCGCCGAGCTGCGCCCCCCGGCGGTTTAGCTCAGCTCGCCGCACCATTCAAAAATTGCTCTGTCATATCTGCCACTTATGAGCTTCTCTTTGGCGCGTCGCTCGAACTCGTCCACAGTCCTTGTCCGGCATCGGCGCAGGCAGGCCCGATGCCGATGAAAACCAAACAGTGGGGCGTCATCTCAGGCGTGAACTTGCCCGCGGAGCTCTGCAAGGCCTCCAGGGGCTTCGCTGAGACAACCGCGCCCCATGGATATAGCTGGAATGGCGCCGGCTCTCCAAATCGACGCCCCCTAGCTGTCCGGCCATCGGGGCCCACCGCGAGGACGCTGCGCATGGCGACCCAGAAGACGACGGCGCAGACCCACCACGTAGCATCGGCACTCGCTGCGAAAATTGCAGCATTGGCCGATTCAGTCATCCTGCGGTTGGACCTTGCGATGATGCCTTTCGACTGTGGCCGATGTGGCACGCTGGTGAACTGCGCCAACGGCCTCTGGGTTCTGGTGGCCCTCGAAGCCGCTCCAAACTCCGGCGCGCTGTCTGTCCACCACCTGCGGGCTTGCTGTCCCGGGTCGACACCCTCAAACTTGAATGCTTGATCAAGCATGTCAGCCCGGTGCCGCGTTCGTGGGCGTCATCTTCTCGTCCAAGAGCGACAACGCCAACTTCGCAGACCATGCTGCCTCCGAGCCGAGTTTCATGAGCTGATGGTCGAGGTGAAGACAAGCTCCGAAAGGACGTTCGTCCGCGTGCTCGCCCGTGCACGTCGTTCCAAGAGCCCCCCTTCGCCGCGAAAACGCCTTCGTCGCCTCCTCGAACCTGCAGGCCCGGCAGCGCTTGAGATCGCCGGGAAGATGTTGTGCGCGATGGTGCGCGGACGAAGGCGACGTCTTGCGAGTGGGCACAATGAGCTCGTCGGAAGAAGGCCCCAGTTCGAATCGCTCCAAGTCCGCTGCGTCGCCTGGGGCGAAGGCGTCGTGGCCCGCGGAACCCCCTTCCAGAGCCCGGACAACATCGGCAATGGAGCCGTTTCCCTGCACGGGCTCGGGCGCGCCCCCAACCTCCGACAACTCCCCCTCGATGGCGCGCGTCACTGGGGCAAAATCAACAACTCCCTCGTCTGCTACCTCGCCGCCGCCAGGCGTGGCCTCCGGAGTCGGGCAATCGCCTCTGGGGGTATACACATACTGGTCCACGGACAACACGTCGCATGAGGGAGACGAGCCCTGGGTCTGGCCGCCCATGAGTGGGCCATCTGACCCGGCCCCCTGCTATCCAACCATCACCTTCTGAATGGTTTTGGCACGGAAGGACGGCGCCCGGATCTCCGCCTGGACGTCCGCGGGGGTGCAGTCAGGCCTCCGCGCGATAGAGGCCTCGGCACATGGGCGCCACCAGAATTCTTAGCCCTCCTTGGCGCAACGACGCCCCATCGACAGTGCGTCGGGTGCGTCTGGCGGCAGCCGGAATATCCGCGCGCCCCCCCCCCCCCCCTGCCCGCTGATGCGCGCGGTCGTCTCCTGCTGCGGCTTGAACGCGCCAGCGGCGGTCAGTGGCCAATTCTGGCACGTCGTCCACGTCGACTGTCTTGCCCGGCAACGCGCTGCCGGCCACGTCGACGCCGGCGACGGCGTCCGAGATCCACTCGATGTCCTCGGGGAGGTCGCTCATGATCTCAAGCGGCATCGTGCAGATCATGGCATTGGCCTCTGTATTGGCCTGGGCTTCCTGTGGCTTGCTCGCGCGCCTCATCGGCCAAACATCAGCCCTCTGGCTTCGCGAAGAAGCGGCAATCGCTGGGGCCGCCCACCTTGCTCAAGTCCGTCCTGGCGGGGCGCTGCATCGCGGGGGCGTACTCGCCTCCCTTCGCGCGGACGAACTTGCATGTCGGCCCCAATGCCGCACTTCCCGTCCTTCGCCCAGATGAAGCGCGGCCATTTGTCACCGTCGGCGGCTATGCCCTTGCCCTTGTACGCACATGTACTTTTGCCCTTGGACTCGGGCAGGGTCTTCGTCACAATGGCCGACTCGCTCTGCGCCTTCGTCTCGGCCCTGGTCTTGGCCGCGGCGACCTTCTCGCTCTTGTCCTGCAGCTCGAAGTCCTCGCGCGCCTTCAACTGGCGGCTCCGCTCGACGCACTGCCGGGCAAATTCGCGCCGGTACCCCGACGACTTCTCGCTGGGCCCAACGGGGGCTCTGTCGCACGTACGAACTCGGGCACCAGGGAGGCCACCTTCCGCAGCTCGGGCTCCACGACGGAGGTTCAGAAGTCAAGGTCGGGCTCCTCTGTCAGCATGGACAGCTTGCCGTCGAACCCGTCTGAGTAGTCTTCCCAATGCCCATGGTACTTGTGAGCGAGACGCGTCGTCGCGTCGATCTGCGATGCCTGGCTCCTCTCAACCTCGCAACGCCTAAGCACGATACAGGCGCGCTAATCCGGTGGCCATTTTGCCTGAGTGCTGACAGCCCCCCTTATGCACAAGCATCTCCCTCTCTATGGATCCTGAGGCTACCTTGTTCAATACTACGCCTAACTCGGCATCTAAATCGCCCCGCAGTTTTGATGCGGTCTCGAGCTCATCCGTGGACATCGCGGCCGCGGCGCGGTGCAGAAATCTCGGGCCCCCCACCTTGCTACGATTCGATACGGCGCAAAATTTGGACTCCAGGGTAGCCATCCATCGTCAAAAACCCCTGGCCGAAGCTAAAAAAGGAATCTCGAACACCTGCACCGCAGCGCGGCGCCTGCGATAGCATTCCCTCTCCGACTCCGGCGCCGACGCGCCAGTCGCAGCCATGTCGAAAATCCGCGCTGCAGGCGGCCTCTGCAACGAAGTTCCGACGCGCGGCGCCGCAGGTGCAGCCGTGGGCGGCCCGAAATCAAACCAATCCCTGCGCGGAAATCCGATTGCCACTGGCGGTGCCAGCGGCGTGGTAGGAAGCGAATCCATTCGGACACCCACTCCAGACGCGGGCCCTAGAAGCCGCCAAAGCAGTGCCACCATGAGGATATGGAAGATGAGCGTGGGACGACGCCGAACGTGCTGCCGCGGAGGGCGGGGCTGTCCTAGGTGAGGTTCTCAGCGTCGTCAGCACTGTCGTCGGCGTCCTCCTCAACACTTGGTTTTCCGCCTGACCGTCGCGAAACTCTCCGCGCAACTCGGAGACTTCGTCTCGATACTCTGCGCGGTAAGCCCGCTTCCCGGCTGTCTCCTCGTCCGCCAGCTCCTGCACCCAAGCGTTCGCCACGTCGATGGTCTCGATCCGGTGGCGCTCGTATTTGCAGATGCATTCAGCTTCTGCTTGGACTATGTGTGCTTGTTCGTGTCGTGTTTGTCGTGCTTGTTGCCTGCAGTCGTCGTGCTCGTTTTGCACAAGCGCCAACTCTTGCTGCAGTTGCGCTTCGGAGGTGTGCCAGACGTGCTCATTCTGATCGGCCAGCACAGCTGCAGCCTCCAACCGTGAAGCGTACTCCTCATGTTATCGATGCGTTACCTCGTGCACTCGCCTCATGGCCCGCTCCTGGTTTGCACGGCCCTCTCGAGACTGCGCGGAGTATTGCGATGTAGCTGCCACGACGCTCCTGTTCGCCACGGCTTCTTCCTCCCTGAACAGGCGGGCCACGGCTACCCGAGCGTTGCCCTCGAAACTCTGCATGTACTGCTGCTCCCACGCGGAGGCCTGTCGATGGAGTTCGCGGTACTCCGACTTACAGGCATCGGAAGACTCAGCCACCAGCGCCTCGTAGTCGAGTTCGTGTGCGCGCTGGCTCATAGCGACCAGGCTATCCTGCCGCTGCGCGAGGGCCACAACTACCTATGCATCTCGCTCCTCACTGCGCCTAATTCGCATTTTCATGCCGCACCTCCTCCCGCCAAGCGCTGGCGTCTTGCTCCAGTCGTTGCTCGGTTTCGGTCTGCCGGAACTGCTGTAATCGCAACTCCTCGGTGTACCTCTCGTCGTACTGAGTGCGAGAATCTGCGACAGCCATGTCGTACTTCGCGGCCCAGGCCAGCTCTTCTTCCTCAAAACGGCCCTGCGGCCACTCCTCCGCTCTGCTGTGCTGAGCCTCGCCCATGATCATGAAAGGCCCAGCCGTGAGATCCCCAAGGGAATTCTCGCTGGCCATGGGCATCTGCGATTGCGTCACCGGGGCCGCCGGAACTTCCCGCGGCGACCTCGTGCGATCCCGAATCGGGATCGCCGCTTCCGCTTCCTCGCCTCTGTCGGCCGTCGGAGCTCCCAGCGGCGGGGTCGTGGTCGACCTCCGCAGCGTCACATTGGCAATCGAGATCATTGCTGTCCTGGCTCTCGGCGCTCTCGGCAAGCTCAAGGCTATCAACTTGTGTATTGAACCTCGTGTCGATGGATTTCCTTTAGCTTTCGCCTTCTATAGTCCGCGCTATTTGCGTGAGCGTTGATCTCGAACGGGTATGTTTCTTGCCCCGTGATGTCCGTCGACGTTTTTTCCAATGTGGTGGATGGGTTCCTGCCGGCAGGTACGCAGAAACTTACACTTCAGCCAAAAGGCGGCGGGGCAAACATTGAGTGAACGCCCTGGCGCCGTAGCATTCTGAAAGGAAGTGAAAAACAGTATCAACTAGGATTACGGTGAGCTCAGCACGTAGCCATGCGAGCCACCAGGTGAGCTCAGCACGTAGCCATGCGAGCCACCAGAACCGGGGAATGAGATCTTTGTCCCTGGGCTCTCCAATGGAGTATGCGTGCGAATTTGTGGCTGATTTTATTGGCACTGGAGATTAGTACACAATTGTGGCGACATTTCCGTCTCGACTGGCCGGTGCGCCGCGAATGTTTTTCGGGTGCACGCGGCCTTCAATCTACAGACACTGCAAGGCACCCGCGTAGGATGCAAATGTGCCTCGCCATGCAAGCCAACGCAATGCAGCAACACGAATGCTGATGCCAAGGAGCTAACCTACTCATGCCTTCACAGGGCTCCCACAAGTTCGCATGGCTCTCAACCCCCACTTACTGTGCTCAGCGGGACGGCGCGGATGACGAAGGTGTATACTGCAGTATGTCTTCTACAAATCGTGCTTCACATACGTATACTGCAGCATGTCTTCTACACGGTGGCGACGATGACGACGAGAGCCACCACCACCACCACCACGACGACAACGACCACGACCACGATCACGACGAAGGCGACCACGACCACGAGGGCCGAACCGGGCGCCCTCGGGAGGCGGGGCCCCCCGGCAGCACGCGCCTGCGCGCGCCCGCGCGGGCGGCGGGCCTGCTGCCCCCGGCGCTGCCCCGGTGCTGCCCCGCGGGCGCGGCGCGCGCCCATGCGGCGCGCGCTGGGGGGCTGGGGCCTCCGCCGGGCTCGGCGCCGGAGCGGGCCCTGGGCCGCGCCTGGGCGAGCGGGCCGGCGGAGGGGGCGTCCACAGGGGGCATGGGAGGGCCCAGAAGCGGATCGGTGAGTCGGATGGGCGCTCGGCGTGAGCCGGATCGGCGGAGATCGGCGGCCGGGTCGGGAGCAGCCGGATCTGCGGAAATCGGCAGGCCAGTAAGGCCTCCACTGAGAAACAGAAGTCCAAATCGGAATCGAAACCGATCGATATCGAATCGAATCGAAGGAATCGAAATGAGCCCTGGGGGGTCGTCCAAGAGGGGAGTTCGCAAATCATGGCCCGATGCATGTGCGCGGCCCAGGGGGGATGGCAGGCAGGGGACGTACTGATACAAGACGAGGCACTATGCTGTCTGGGAGGACATCATGGCCCTGGCCATGGGACGCCCCCCCTGTCATCACCCCCCTCTTGGCCGCCCGAATCAGGAGCGGTCACCTGTACGAGAACGGCGCCCATGCGCCGTACAATGTCTAGACCCCCTTCAAGTCAAACTCCAACGCGGTACGGTGCATCGTTTGCGGCACTATGCACCGTGCCGTTCCTGGGTCGAAGATCGACGACGCCTCGGGAGTCCATCACGCGGGAGTCACTCACGGTGAGCGGAAAAAAGAATCGGAAAATCGGATCGAATCGGAATGCGAGTCGGATCGGGCTGTATCGGCACGGAATCGTCATCGAATCGCATCGGCTGCGCCAGGCTGCACTACAACGGTATGCAGGCATTGGGCCATGTTGGATCGTCAGAACATCGGAATCAAATCAGATCGAGCCCCCTGGAGCCGGTATATAATCGGATCCATCGGATCCAAATAAACCCTGGAGGGTCGTGAAGGGCTTAATGACTTCTGCAATTCCTCGACTCGTCTGGGAGCTTCCAAGACCCTCGCCGAGCCTTGGGACGGCAAACATTACTCAGGATGAGAAGCTGGTTCCAGGGATGGATTCCAGACCTCTGGAGAGTCACATTGTGACAAACATCACGAAGGAGGATGTCTGGGATCAGGCGGAAAGGGGGGTATGGCACGCTGCGGGGCGATCACTTGGATGCAGCGCAACAGGATCACAGGTTAGCAGGCGACTCCTAGGAAATCTTCGTAAGAGCGATGACGGGATATTAAGCCCGATTAACCATTCAACCTTGGGGTCGGCACTCACCAGTATCATCTAAAAAAGGGGTCGCGGACGTCCTGGTGACCGCATGCCCCCCCGCCCCCGCGACCCCGAGGGAACGTTGCTCCCCCGCCCCCGCGACCCCCGCCCCCGCGACCCCGAGGACGTCCTACCACCACTGGCCGCACCACGCGATCCGCCCCACGCCGCAGCACGTCACGAACCAATTGTGGACCGAGCAGACACGTTTGGAGCCTGAACTGAAAAACAACAGGCGGGTGGAGATGACGATGATCGTTATTCAAACTGTGGTAGTAACGTTGGTCAGGATACTGGTACCGGGTATGCTCAAAAACCTCGTCTTCGACATGCGGTGATACATTGCCACGCAACGCGTGCCTGTATGGCGGGCTCGCAACACAGGTGGCAGACCGAAGGACGGGTCACCCGAAGACTGCGCGTGACAAGCCGACTGGTTCACTTCTTCTCGAGGCATCAACGTTACGCCCAGCATTGGCAACATAAGTTCCCCGTATAGCGCGCTCACATCACTGGTGGCCCACGGACTGGCAGGTCGCCCGAAAGCTGGGTGTGAACGACCCTCAGTTCCAGCTGCATCCTTGGCCTCAGCACGAAGTCAAACATTGCCAGATGACAAATGCCCCGTGTGGCGCGCTCGCAGCACACGTGACCCACGGATGGGTGGGTCACCCGAAAACTGGATGCGAAAAGTCACGCGTGTCACTTGCATGCAGGTCCTCAACATGACGTCGGGCATATCCATATCATACGTTCCCAGCGTGGCGCGCTCACAGCGCAAAGTGCTCACGGACTGGCTACCCGCAAACTGGGCGAGATAAGGTCACTGTTTCAGGTGCGTGTTGGGCCTCAACGCGAGGACAACCATTGCCAAATAACATACACCCTATGCGACGCGCTCGCATCACAAGTGGCCCACGGACTGGCTGGTCACCCGGAAACTTGCGTTGCACTTGTTCTGGGACTCAACACGAAATCAAACACATGTTCCCCGCATGGCCACATCACAGAGCAAACGCCCTACGGACTGGCGGGTCACTGGCAAGCGCGTAATAAGCCCACTGTTTCGCTTGCATTATGGTCCTCAACATGAGGCCAAACGCTGCCATTCAAAAAATACCTCGCGTGGCGCGCTCACAACATAAGTGACCCACGGACGGCTGGGTCATCCAAACAAGCTGGGCGCGGAACGCCAAGAGTCAATAGATGCCACAGCATGCGTTCCCCGTATGGCAGGCTCATACAACAAGTGCCCCTCGGACGGTTGGGTGGCGGTCACCGACGAGGTACTCCCGAGACCACGACAGGTCTGTTCCATTGTTCTGCCAGGCCCCAGACCTCGACCCCGTCTACAGGTGCGCCCCCATCCATTCATGTTTAAATTTTCTCGGGTGTAAACGTAATGTTTCGCCTGCTCGCCAGAGACCGCGAAGTGGCAATGAGAAGGCCTTGAAGGCTGCAAGCCTGGGCACCGCGCGACCCTGGCCTGGCAAAAGGTGGCCTCTGGCTGCTGCCCAGAGGACTGCTCTGATGCCCTCCTTGGCGGCTGTCCTACTCAAACCGCTGCCATGACGCGAACCCTGACCTCGCAAACATCGACCCGCGACCTTTGCGGGCAAAACGGCTCTGGTCCTGTCTCGCGTAAGGGGAAACATGTTCGTGCCCTCCGTGTGCCGCAAACCCCTGGCCTGGCAGAAACTGCCCTGCAACTTTTGCCGGGGAGGCGGCTCTGACGTCTCCTGGGCGGCTGACTTCCCAAAGCCCTCACAGGAAGGCCGAATCGTCTGACGCACTCCCCCCCCTCATGGCAAAAAGTGGCCACCAATTTTGGCCGGGGGGCTCCTGGCCTGGACGCCGAAATGCTGCCATGACGCGCTTGGCGCGTGCGGAAGCGCGATTGGCGCCTAACTAACCCTCGCTTTGCCTTTCTACGACCTCCCGAGATCCCGAACGCGCGTTGCTCCTCTTGCTCCTTCTCCATTTTTCTGTTGTGTGGACGGGCAGACCACTAGAGGTGACTGCTTGGCGCCTGACAAGGCATCATCCATAAGGACACCAGAAATATGCAAACCGAAACCACTGTTTCACTTGAACTCCGTACGCCAACGCATTGTACACGAGCGCGCGGGTGACACGTGTCACACCTAAGACCGTATAAGGAAAAACCGAATGTTTCACTGGTCTCCACTGTGCCAACACGGGGCCACGCAATGTCAGACAGTTCGCGGCTGGCACGTGTGACCCAGACAGCCGCCTGAGCAAACACAAATGGCGCAACTTTAACTCTGAGAACCATGGTGAGACTATGCATGAGTAGAAATCACGCGGGTGACGCGGGTCAACGCGAAAACCGAGTGTGAGAAACTTGGTGTTGCATGTTTGTTCTGGGGGCCAACACGTGTTCTCTTGACCCTCCCCCAAGGCGAGAGCCGCTCCGAAACGTTCGGGGACCAACACGAGCCACGGGAATTACTCGGGTGACCCCATCTTCTTGACAGAAAAAGGGAGGATGGCGCCGTCCGCGCGGGCGAACCTGAGGTGGGCCGAACCCAACCCAGGGCGCGCCAACACCCCCACGCCAGAGTACGCCCCTCGAACGAGGGATGAGCCGAGTGGAAGGACGGACGCGGCGCTCACGCCCTCCTCGCTGCATCCGCCTGGTACCCCAAGGCGAACCGGTGCGTCTGCGCGTCAGCATGAGGCCATGCACTGTAAGAACGCACGGGGTTGGTACGCGCCACCCTGACAACCGAGCGTTCAAAAACACAATTGTCTCACTTGTATTCCGACCGCCAGCATGAGGCCACACATTGTAAGAAAGCGCCCAGGTGGCACGTGTCACCCCGAACGCCTCGTGACGAAGGATAGCAATTCACGCTTTCCTTGTGTTGGCATGCGGTCATCCTATTCCTCCTTCTCCTCCTTCTCCTACTGATCCCCTCTCGTTTGTTTGAGCGCGCAGACAGCTGTAGGTCGCTGCTCGGCCCCTCGCAAGGAACTGAAAGGCACCACCACTGCCCAGCAGAGCACCGCACATCACAAGTAGGCCTCGAAAGGTCACTGCAAGGCCCCAAACAGGTAATCGAAGGGCACAACCAGGCCCCACCAGAGTACCCGAAAACCCTGTGCCCACGTGGCCCAAAATTACGTTGATGTTACTGGTGAGTGCCGACCTCAGATTCAGTCTGAGAAGATCCAAACTTTGACGCGATTGCGCTGGAGGAAACGGAATTGACCAGGCGGAACTAGGCGGGATTACACCAGATTAGGCCACTTACCCGCCGCGGATGTACCAGCGCCGATGCTGGCGTTGCCTCCCTGGAAATCCATATTGACTGGGATGCGCGGTGAGGATGTACGGACCTTGGACGCCCGAGTGGACGTCTCGTGGGCGACAGTGGCCAACATAATGGCTACGGATGGGCCAAATATGAAGGGATCAAAGGGTGCGCTTGGAGGTTGTTTGATTGCAGCTTGCCTCGGTGCCCTCTGCTCGGAACCCCTGTGCTTTCACAGCGAAGCCGGGTCAACTCTCAGAGAGCAGCACGCGGGGCTCCCTGGTCTGGCAACCACTGTGGAAGCCAAAGCTGGTCATGCAATCGAGAGCGATTCTTCTGCGGGGCCAACAGAGCGAGAAGTGCAGAAACCGGAAGACGAGAGGATGAGATGTAGCCTCCCTCTCGATCCCCGATGCTCCTCCACGATCCTCAATCCTCGCTTTGGGTCGACCTCGGGTCGGTGGGCGGCGGCGGGAAGGGTAGCCCCGGGTGGGGGGGGGGCATTGCACGCAGTGGCGAATCGGCGCGATCGCAGCCCCTGGACACATGGAATGCCCATCCGATTTAGGAGGGCGTCGACTATACAGACGCCTACAATAAGCAGTTCGACGCCAAGCCCATCCTGGGCCCAGGATCGATGTGGACGCCGTCGTGGCCAGTCGGTCGCATACGCCCATGTGCAGTGAAGGTCCCAGAACGGTGCAGACACAAATCGTGCGGTGACCCTGAAATCCCGAGAGACCTCGCCGCACGGTCCGTCACCGAGATGCCCGAGACATCTTCGGAGAACGACCTGAGATCCAGAACCGTGCGCCCACCCGCATAACAAGGATGCACAGGATCAAGGGCCTTGGAGGGCCATGCCGACGCTTTGCGAGCGGGGCGCGGCCAGCGAAAGCGGCCAGGAATGGGCCGACGGGGAATGCTGCAAGGGTAGGGTACCCTTACAGATTCGCTCATCCTTACTATGCGGGTTGACTGTAATCCCCACTGGCCCACCACACGGTGCGGTCACAACACCGTCTGGAGGCCCCCGAGAGCAGGAAAAACTGAGTAACTATGCGGCGATCCTGGGCCCCGCATCGGCCTGGCCAGGACCGGGGTGGGTGCGCAGCTGGCGCCTCCACGACCTCTGGGTTGCCCACACCCTGCTTCGGATATGAGGAGGGCAAGCTGAGGCAACGGCGGCTCAAGCTCGGTCTCTGGATTCCTCCAAGGGTCCACCCTGGCCCGTTTCTCGAGGCGGCTTTGGTCGTAGCGACGAGGAGCCTACTGGAGGCCCAAGAAAGACGAAACATGGCAGCGAGGGCCGCAGTTGTCTGGACGCGCCCCTCTCAGGCTGTCGACCCCGACGCCGTGAGTTCTCCAAACCGCGGACCCCTGGAGGTCTCGACCCACTCCCTCGAAGGGCTCTTCACTCCGACATTCGTGTTCTGATGGTCACCAGGACAAGCGAGAGCCCCGGGACAGCAAAAAACCTTCCGCCGCGATTTCGGTCACGACGCGAGGGCCCGCAAGGCCCTCAGCTCGGTCGGGCGTGGACGAACCTGGCGAATCGCAAATCCGACTCGGCCGCTTTAGAAAATGACGCGCTGCAGCTTTTAGGGGGGTCCCTGCCCCCGCTCAGTCAACGTGTAAGGCCACCTCCGGGGCCGCGAGCGGCTCCGTAACCGGGCTCAGCCAAACTCCGGCTTTGCAGGGTCCTGTGCGATCCTGCGCTTCAGCGGAGCCCCGCCTGCACTGAACCCCGTTTAAGACGAGACCACGACAAGGACAACATCGGACAAAGATATATCGGAGCTCTGAGATCCGGCGATTCTGGAGAATATATCGGGCGCCCCGGCCCTCTCAGAGCGGACTGCAACGCTCTGCAAGGTTTCTGAAACGCTCGGAACGCTCTAGAACGATTAACCTTGCTCCCACCCAAACATCTGAAGTCGCAATTTTTGCGCAACATGGTCCCCAGAGGTCTGGACCCCTTCCCGAAGACTGGCATTTTCGGGTCGGGCGAAAGGGGGGGATAGCAAAGGGGGGGTTTGAGAATCAGCTCACGTAGCTGATTTTCCCGGCGCCTCCCGGCGCCGGAGGCGGCTATGTATCGAGGAATGGGCCCCTCGGTGAGGCCGAAACCAGCTGCATGCAGCAAATTTCGTACCCCCCCCTTTCCCAATTCCCCCCTTTCGCCCGGCCCGACATTTCATGCTGTCATCTTTTGACGGTCCTGGGGTCCAACGAAGGCCCCCTGAGGCCGAACATGGTTCACCCTCCGAGGCTGGAACGCTCCGGTAGCCCCGCCCGACCGCTACTCACGTGACTCACGGGTCGCAAATATGGCCGTATCCGCGCACTGGAAGTCTGGATTGCGGGGCGCGATCCAAAACATACGCGGTCGCACGGATGTGTTCTGCCAAAGACATCCCCGAAAGACCACCACGAATGCGCGGGGTCGCGGACCAAGGACCCGGCCAGCGAGGCCGCGGATACGGATATGCTTTCCGCCCACGAGTTCCGGAAGGCTCTGGAACGAGTAATCCCGCTCCTACCCAGACATCCGACGTCTGATTTTTTACGAATCGTGGCTCCACAGAAGTCTGGACCCCCTCCCAACGGCCGGCGTTTTATCGTTGTTCTTTGACGGCCCCGAGGCCTGGTGAGGGCCCCTAAAGGCAGACAAAAAACAATCCCTCCGACGCTGGAAAGTTCTGGATCGCTCTGGAAGGACATATCCATATCCTAGCCCCGCCCGACCGCTACATGCCGCAGATCCCATCTTCTGCTGCATGCTTCGAGCTGCATCGATCCTCGAAGGCCCCATGGCCCGAAACATTGCGACATCGCCGGGTGCGAAGGAATTGTGGCGCCAGGATCTCTGGGCTGAGCCTGTCGCTTCACCCAGCCCGGCTCCTGATCGGCTACACACAAGAAAGAACCTATGCAAGAGTGAACTGTGGCGCGCGGCTTGGGTAGGAAGCCGCACAGGACGTACGCGCCCCAACCATGTATGTAGCCCTAGTCCCTGGGGGAAATCAAAATTTTGGGTTCCGGGGGAATGTTCCCCAATCGGAGCTTGCCTCTGCAGGGGTCCTAGCGAATCCATATGGTTAGGTAAGGCTTGCCACCAATTTCCGCGGCCCGCCCTGGTGCCCAGGTTCCCGGGTGCCCAGGTGCTCGGGTGCCCGGGTGCCCAGGTGCTCGGGTGCCCGGGTGCCCTGGTGCTCGGGTGCCCGGGTGCCTTGTAGCGCTATAGCCCTATAGCCCTGCAGCCCTATAGTCCTATAGCCCCGTAGCCCTATAGCCCTATAGCCCTATAGCCCAATAGCCCAATAGCCCCATAGCCCTATAGCCCTGTAGCCCCATAGCCTTGGAGCCCTGTAGCCTTATAGCCCAGTCGACCTATTCCCCTATAGCCCCTTCTAGCCCATACCCTTATAGCCCTGTAGCCGTACAGCTCAATCGCCCTATAGCCCCTATAGCCTTAGTCCTATAGCCCCTATAGCTTTATAGCCCTATAGCTGTATATGTCTATAGTTATATAGTCCTGTAGTCCTACAGCCCCATATCCCTGTATACCTATACCCCTATAACCCGATGGCCCCAGAGCCCCATACCTCTATAGCCCTACAGCCCTATCCCTATAGCACAATAGCCCTATAGACCTGTAGCCCTGTGGCCCTAAAACCCTTAAATATTGTGATCCGCGTGCTTCTCGGGTATCATTAGATGTTCCCTGGGATCACGCATGCACGTATGCAATGCGTACGGATAAACGGTGTATGGAGTGTAGCAGTAGTAGTAGTAGTAGTAGTAGTAGTAGTAGTAGTAGTAGTAGAGTAGTAGTAGTAGTAGTAGTAGTAGTAGTAGTAGTAGTAGTAGTAGTAGTAGTAGTAGTAGTAGTAGTAGACGTAGTAGTGCACGTTACAGTAGTAGTAGTAATAATAATATTCGTAGTAGTAGTAGTAGTAGTAGTAGTAGTAGTAGTAGTAGTAGTAATAGTAGTAGTAGTAGTAGTAGTAGTAGTAGTAGCAGTAGTGTTAGTAGTAGTAGTCGTCGTAGTAGTAGTAGTAGTAGTAGTTGTTGTAGTAGTAGTAGTTGTAGTAGTAGTAGTAGTAGTAGTAGTATTAGTAGTAGTAGGAGGAGGTGGAGGAGGAGCAGCAGCAGCAGCAGCAGGAGTAGTAGTAGTAGTAGTAGTAGTAGTAGTAGTCGTAGTAGTAGTAGTAGTAGTAGTAGTAGTAGTCGTCGTCGTCGTCGTCGTCGTCGTCGTCGTCGTCGTCGTCGTCGTCGTCGTCGTCGTCGTCGTCGTCGTCGTCGTCGTCGTCGTCGTCGTCGTCGTCGTCGTCGTCGTCGTCGTCGTCGTAGTAGTAGTAGTAGTAGTAGTAGTAGCACTAGAATCGTAGAATCGTCGTATTAGTATAAGAAGCACTACGTTGTATGGAAAAACGTATGACAACAAATCCCAGGCAACACCCCGGACAACCCAGACAGCACCTCCGAGCAGGAGACCACAAGTGCCCCAGCATGAAAGTATGGCCAACACTTGAGCGAAAACACCGTTCCCTGCCAGGGATGTGGCCGGCGCTAAAGCAAGAGCAACATCCAGCTCGCTTCCCAATCCAGAGTGTAGTCACCGCTCAGGCGACAGCACCACTCCCGTTCAGGGATATGGCCGGCGCTCCAACGACAGCACCATTCGCCACATTCCCCTCGATGCCGTAGGAGTCCTGTGTCTGCTCATCCTTGGGTCAAGGCATCTGTGTGCACAGAGTTGCGAGGCTGTCTCAGACAAAACTGGCTGGACAACCTCTCGCGCAGCATCTCAGAAGCCATAGTTTCGAAAATTTCTCAGGCTAAACTGGCTGGACAACCTCGGGCCATGACATGCCATCCCCGAGCTCAGAGTTGCGAGGATGTCGCAGGGGAAAGTGGCTGGACGCTGAGGACTGAGGAGAAGGCTGAAAGCTGGGCTTGGGTAGGATTGCGCCTGGACAACCCCCAGACAACCCCCCGGACAACCCGGTTGACAACCCCCCCGACGATCCCCTCGAGAATCCGACGTGCGGGGGAAAGGCCTTGTCCCTGTTTTGGGGGTCGCCAGTGGCTCTTTTCTCTCGGACCACTTGAGGTCAGGGCATCTCTGAGACCAAGGTTACGAGAACGGACCACCTCGAGGGCGGCATCTCCGAACCCAGACTTGCAAGGATATCGCAGGCGATACTGGCCGGAACACCTCAGATCTGGGCATGCGTGGGTCCAGCGTTACGAGGGTTTCTCAAACGAAAGTGGCAAGACAACCTCCTCATTTTGAGCAGACTCTGTGCGCTGGACCCGCGGCTGGAACCATTTTCTACAACTGCAAGACTCCAGCCAGCCAGGCTTCGCGGGGAATGACGATCAATGGTAATGTGCGAGCGGGAGCAGGAGGACGCGAGAGAGGAGGAACGAACAAGAGGGGATTGAGGAGAGAGGCGCCCTTTCCAGCTGGGTTTGACTGGCTGCGCAATGGCTCTGATGATATGGATGATTAAGGCATGCGCGTGCGCTGGCAAACCGGCACGGGCCGGACAACCCCTTGGACAACCCCGCGAGGAACCAGACAACCTCCACACTACATATGTAGGATATGTACTACGCCACTCAGCATGAGAAACTAGCAACTTCGACTCGTACTTACCTAACGATAGCATAAGAAAGCTCGACCTCGTCGCCCCTCTCCCCTGACCAACTGTCTTTGCCCCTGATAATCAACTCCCAGGTGGAAAGGGGGGTATGCTTCATTACCTGCCCCTCGATCAGCGAAGCCGGTCGCGTGATACGAACATTCGCGCAACGCGTAGTCTCGAAACCAACGTGGACTCAGGTACGTGCACGTCCTTTGCTCGCTCCTGATTGAAGGGGCCACACCAAGAGAGCAAGCCGATGCTATCGTATCGTATTGAGCGGTCGGGAGACCGACGTGGGCCCGCACCGAAGGTCACTCCGGCGAAGGTCGTGGGGACGAAAGGGTGGGATAGCAAAGGGCAGGGTAGTGAATGAGCTCATGTATATGGTTATATGGTTTTCCTGGCGCCTGCTCGCGTCGGGAGGCGCCCACGAATCGAGGAATGGGCCCGGCGGCGCGACGGAGACCAGCTGCATGCAGCAGATCTCGTACCCCCCCGCCCTTCCCCTATTCGTCCGGCCCGAGCCCCGCGGGCTCTGGGCGGTCCTCGCCGAGGTACTCGCAGACCTGCCGCTCCCACCGCGCCTTGCCCGACCAGGTCATGGCCTTTCCCTATCCTGCCCCTTCGTCCGGCCCGAGACCGGCCACTCTTGCGTGCACAGTGGAGACCAGTCCACAAGAAACCTTCCACGAGAAGCCCAACCCTGAGACCCCAGGACGTCCATTGTTTTTTGGCGTGGGAACGTCACGCTTTCCATCGCAAAACCATCGAAACCTAAGAAACCCAGGGCACCCTGGAGGCAAGAGGGTGTTTCTCGGCATGGGCCTCCACTGCCGTCGACCCTGAGCCCCGCCCTGGCCAGGGGACTGCCGCGGCCACGGCCACGGGCAGGGCCACGGGCACGGCCACGGCGACGGCCACGGCCACGGCCACGGCCAAGGCCACGGCCACGGCCACGGCCACGGCCACGGCCACGGCGACGTCACGGCCACGGCCACGGCCAAGGCCACGGCCACGGCCACGGCCACGGCCACGGCCACGGCCACGGCCACGGCCAGCCTTGGGCGCGGCCCGGCGCGCGCCGGAGCTGAGGGGGAGGGGCCTCCGCCGCGCTGTGGCTCGGGGCGCGGCGGGCGCGTGCTCGGGGCGGGCGCGCGGCGCTGCGAGGCGGAAGGGGGGCGTCCAGCCCCTTCGACCTCACATGGTCGCGCCGTGAGAGAACATCAGGACGGGATGCTTCTGGGTCGTTCTCGATCAGGACGGGAGCCTTCTGGGTCGTCCTCGGCCTCTGCAGAGCATGGGGCGCAGTGAGAGAACATCAGGACGGGATGCCTCTGGGCCGTTCTCGGCCCCTGCAGAGCAGGGGGGCCCGAACTGGACCCCAAGTTCGGGGCTCCTTGGGCATTGAAAGCCAGGACGTCGCGGGTCTGGGCTCCTCGAGCCCGCTCCTGCTGGATGCTCCAGTCGAGCCCCCCTCCTCCTCGGGAGGCGGGGAGAGGACGGGCGGGCAGGCACGCCCACAGAGGCCCTCGAGCCACCCCTGGTCCGAAGCCGTAGCCAGGACCAGGCACGGCCCAAACACCTCCAGGGAGAATCGAGAGTCCCTCGTCCGCGCGCCGCCCAGGCGCCGCGGAGGAAGAGAAGGACCCTCCTCCCTCCTGCTCCATCCCCCTCCCGCGGGTTGGGTCGGGTCGGGGTCCTTCGACGGCGGGGGAGCTTCTCAGAAGGCAGGTGGCATCTCAGAAGACCCCCTGGCCTCTAAGGTGTTCTCTTGAGTCTGCTGGGCCCTTGGAAGGCCCCTGTTTCCTAAGAGCGCCGCGCCTCCTCGGAAAGCCTCCCCCTCGCGCGCCCCCCCCCCCAAGAGCGCGCCGACATGAGAAGTGGAGAGCTCCAGGGCCCGCGTAAGCCTTGAAAAAGAGCAGACGCTGGTGGTCTGGCAACGCGCTCTGACCTCGCCCCATACCTGTCCTAGAATGCGCTCTTAATTGACTACCTACCAGACCACCCCAACCCAACCCGAAGACCCGAATTTCGGGTTGGGGGGGGTAAGGGTTCCACATGTGTTTTTGTCGATGTTTCCCGACCCCCCCCCCCCACTGGAAATCGAGGGTAAATCTGAGCCTTCGGGTTGGGTTGAGGTGGTCTGGTGGGTGGTGATTAATAGGATTTCGGGGCGAACCCAGCCGCGGCGACGAGAGCACACCATCAAGTGAATGAATTATCCAGGCGCCATACGCAGTTGTGACTATTGCCTTGTGAGAACTGCCTTCGGTGGAGCTCCTTATGGGCACGAAGCGCGCGAAGGGCGCGCCGCAGTGGGGCAGGGCCGCTATGGGGGCGCTGCCGCTGGGGCATTCGGTGGAGCCTCACATGGGCCCACGAAACGTATGCGGGGTGCGTCAAAGTAATAGAGGTGGGGCGGCATGCAATTCATGCAGCTGGGGCCGTCGGTGGAGCTCCAAGAGTTGCATCGAAGCGCGTGAGGAGTGTGCCAAAATGGGGTGGGCTACATGCGAACCATGCCACTGGGGCCTTCGGTGGAGCTCCCTGTGGGGCCACCAAACGTGTGCGGGGTGTGCCAAAGTGGAGGGGGGGCGCGGCATGCGAACCATGCCACTGGGGCCTTCGGTGGAGCTACCCATGGGGCCGCGAAGCGTGTGAAGGGTGTGCCAAAGTGAGAGGGGGACGGGAGGAGGGAGGAGGGGGAGGAGGGGAGAAGGAGGAAAGGGGGAGGCGCGGGGACCGTCTCTTCAGGATGGACCCCACTCAACAAGGGATGGTTGGGAACAGACCGCAAGACACAAGTGAAATAATGCAAGTGAACAAGCGCAAAAAAAACATCAGATTATCACCCGCCTCCTCCTCCTGCTCCTCCTCCTCCTCCGCGTCCTCCTCTTCCTCCTCCTCCTCCTCCTCCTCGTCCTCCTCCCCCCCCTCCTTCTCGTCAATCCTCCTCCTGCACCGCCCAGGCCCGAGCCCCAAACCCCTCCTGTCTCAACGGGAGCGGGCTCGGACCAGGGCGAATCCCGCCTCGGCGGCAAGGGCCCTCCAGGAGCCGAGAGAGCCCGGCTATCCTCCGTCGTGCTTTCGTTCGCAGCGTAGCGCCCAAGAGGTCTGGAGCCCCTCCGAGGGGCCCGCTCTTCATCCTGAGTCGTCCTTGACGGTCCCGGGGCCCAGCGCGGGCCCCCAGAGGCCGAACATATTCAGAATCATCCGTCACGATCTTTTCGCGACGAGGGGGTGTTAGGGGAGGAGGAGGAGGAGGAGGAGGAGGAGGAGGAGGAGGAGGAGGAAGAGGAGGAGGGGGAGGAGGAGGAGGAGGAGGAGGACGAGGAGGAGGAGGAGGAGGAGGAGGAGGAGGAGAAGGAGGAGGAGGAGGAGGAGGAGGAGGTGGAGGGCGAAGAGCAGGAGGAGGAGGCCTCATGACCGAGAGGGAGGAGTTGCGCGCAGTGGGTGGCGGCCGAGCGGAAGGGGTGGGACGAGAGGGCCAGGGCGAGCCTTTTCCTTTCGAGAGGGAACGCCAGATAGAGAACCTGCTCGGGGGTGAGGAGGGGGATTTTTTAATCAGGACGGCTTCGAGAACGGTTACAAAAGGAACCAAGGACCCGTTTCCACCAGGACTCCTGGGCGCTTGGGATGTCGGCCCTTGCAGACCAACCTGCAGTTGTCCAGAGTGTGGCGGGTTGGTCTCTTGCTACATTCCACTGCCAGGCCTCGAACCTGCCCGTGGCTGGCAAAGCTCTTGCACTTCAAACACACAGTGAGCATCGTACCGTCACCACGCACTAGCGAGATGCACGCGTGCTGGAGTATCTTGAACGAGGAGGCCGACAGGCCGTGCACCTCGGCACACTGCCCAAGGGATGGCTCTTGCTGTCCTCTGCTCACTCGATTACAGTTCAGGCAAAGTGAAAACCTCGCAGCTTCTCCCACACATGGCCAGGCAGAGCAGGGACAAGAGGAGCCTGCTCGGGCCGAGGAGGGCGGACAAGCTCAACCTCGGACAGGTCGAGCTTGGGCCATAGTGGGACAAGTTCTGTTGCTAAGCGACAAACCTGTTTAGCGACCTTGATGCGGCGCTGGAGCTCCATCTCTTCCCCCTCAGACCGAGAAGGATGCATGGCAGCTCCAGCGCGCGCAACAGAGGTCAAGGGCGGACTTCCCGAGACGACGCCACCACTCGTGGAATTCGAAGCCGTCTTCGTGTGGGTCCAAATGGGCTTTCACTTTCTGGACACTCTCGACCAATTTGGCCTCTTGCTGAAAAAAACAGCATCATGCCAGCGCACGGCCTGAAGTAACTTAGCTGCAACTCTGGCGGCTGGGCACACTGTTTGACCACGTTCAAACAATATGAGCATACAGTGCTGTGCCCTACAAGCTGGATCGCTGCAATTGCAACAGCCTTAAACTCTCTCGCATGGGGGGGGGCCGCGAATGGGGAGGGGGCGGGTCCGACCGGCCCCCCGTCCACGTCGCCTCCACTGCTCAACTGCACAACTCCCCATCCAGCTCTCTGAAGTTCAGGAATAATATGTCTGCTGCAGCTACCATCAACAAAGATGCCCCCAACAAAGTCCTCAGCATCTAGGGCCTGGTCAACCCAGCTCAAGTTAGTTGTCCCAGGAGGGGCGGGGCGCGGAAACGAGCCCCCCTGGGCGTGGGAATATTCATTCGGAAAATAATAACTTCTCGATCGGCCCTTCCCCCGCTAGGGCTCGATTGATATCCCCTTGCTCTACGATGGCCAGTCGCGCGTCCGCGCAGCAAGCACGCTCCCACAGGCGGCGGAACTCCGAGTCCTCGCACACGAGGCATCTGACACACCTAATTGACCCGACTTGATAAGCGCAATCTAGCGCGCGACTTGGAATCCAGACCGCACCGCGCACAAGCGATTGCACGCGACCTTTCCCGAGCGGCGTCGACTGATTCGATGGGGGCCAAGCTCTAGGGACATCGACGCACAGTCTGGGACACTCCATCTGGGCCCCCCCTTCTGGCATCGCGCTCTAGGGGCCTCGGCGCCGCGCGGAAGAGCACGCCCTTCAACAGCGAGGGAGAGGTGCATATCAACATCACCTCCCCAGAAAAATCGTCGACCATCGAAACAAAGTCAGACGTCGCCCAGGATGCCCTCAAAAACGAAAGTGTCAAAGCAGAAAGCGGTCCTTCCACCTTCTTCCAGTCCTTGATGAGCTCCTCCTGGCGCCAGCCCTTCCACGCCCCCCCCCCCACTCCCGGGGGAAGAAAAAAAACGGGGGGTGGGAGTGAGCGGGGGCGGCCCAGACCTCCTCGGCATCGCGGAAGATCGGCGCTACCCTGCACCGCCAGGACGGTACGTCCTCGAGTATCATGAGAGTAGTGGGCGACCTGCCAGCAGCCTGCGCGCGGAGGACCTTGCCAGCCGACTGCCGAACGAGACGAACTTCCCTGTCAGGAAAACCGTACACTGCCGCCCCATATTCAATGCACGGTAGCGCGCCCGAGACAATAATACGCTTAGGATATATTCCCAAAGGCTTGCCCATACCACTGAGTTTGATCGACTGCCTCTTGAGGATCTTGAACCTGATCAGAAACTTCTCCCCGCGGTTCCGAATCCTACGAAGTCCCCCCACCGCGTCATCAATCCCAGGGTTGGTGGCGCTCTCAGAGACGGGGCCCGCAATATCCCCAAGAAACCTCCTAAGCTCCACAGCCGCGGCTTTTTCAGAGCACACAAAGTTGGTTCTACCCCGAGATACGTCACATACCAATTCGGTGACAAACATCTGGCGCAGCACTGCCGAAGCCTCTTTGGTATCCCTGACCACTTCCTTGACCTTACCCGTGCTGTTCAGCCCTGTGTCATCAATGTTCTGGTCAACACGGATATGTTCGGCAGCTGCGAATACATGCGATCAAATGGCCCGATGAGGTAAACACGGACGAACGTCGCGGCGTAACTGCAACCCGCGATGGCCCCGAGCAGGGCACAATGCGGCCCTGCTACCATTGATGACAGACTGAAGTAGCGGGCGCTGCGGTAAGTGTAGGCACATCACTGAGCAATCGCCATCGGAAATCCGAAGGCACGGCGCTCAACCAACAGCCTGTCCAGCTGGAAGGTCTCATAGAATTTGGCCATATCCCACAGCACGGTCGCTGAGGCTTCTCCTCTGGCAGTACCTACTTCCGACCTGAAGGCTTGACAGACATTGCTTTCCTGCTATCCCGACAAGTAAAATCAACTAAGATTCGTCTACACTTCATTCGCGTGTCATCTATCCCTACTGTTGCCCATCAGTCTCGAGAGTTCGTGCGCTCTGGCGCTGCCTCGGCTCGCCAGCAGTCCCAGGCCGTCCATGTTCAACCCTGCTGCTGCTGCCTGGCCCTGAGCGCCGTCTGGATCTGGCGTTCGAGTCCTGACGGAGATGGAGCGCCGTGGTTCATACAATACTCGCAAAGCTGGATCTCCGCTTCCTGGTTGCCCTCGTGAGTCGCGTTGAGCTGATCCAGCCAGTGGGCGTTCCACGGTGTCGCCGCCAATGGGTTGAACATGATGTGTATGTTATATTTCTCTTCCTGGCCCTGCTCGCTGTAGGGTTTCTTCACTTTGCCGTAACTCACGGTGTCGCCGAATTCGTTCATCGACGTGGTCTCCGCTATCATGCGGAACTCCTCCATATCTGTTTTCGCCTCGCCTTCAAGCGTGCCCCCTTGGCTCAGCTCCTTGAAGAAAGCGGCTCCGATGTGGAAGTGAGGTGGTCCGGGCTGCTTCGTCCCCATTTCTTTGCTGCGCTCTTCGTATGGACCCCTTGCCGCGGCCGCGCTCCCGTATGGGACCAAAGAGATGTCCCAGTCTGCCCGATGCCGTGCGGATCATCTGCGCGATGTTGATGCTCAGCGTCTGAGACGGAGGAGGAGGAGCAAGAGGAGGAGAAGGAGCAAGAGGAGGAGGAGGAGCAAGAGGAGAAGGTGCAAGAGGAGGAGGAGCAAGAGGAGGAGGAGCAAGAGGAGGAGGAGGAGGAGCAAGAGGAGGAGGAGGAGAGGAGGAGCAAGAGGAGGAGGAGGAGGAGCAAGAGGAGAAGGTGCAGGAGAAGGAGGAGGAGCGAGAGGAGGAGGAAGAGGAGTAGGAGGAAGACCGGAACCGGCGAGCCCTCTCCTCGTGAGAGGGAGCGCCAGATGTAGGACCTGCTCGGGGGGGGGGCAGCACCGAGCCCGAATCGGCGATGCCTCGCCGATGGATCGGCGAGCGGCCCGCGACAGCGAATCCGCACGCTCCTCGGCGGGGTGGGCTATCGGGCCCCCGTCGGCGATGACTGGGCAATAGGGGGGGTCGCCGCGTCTCCCCTTGAGGCAAGCCCACCCCCCCCTCAACGGTGCCCTGATCACAGGGCGTTCCCGCGTTCCCCAGCACGTGGTCACCCCAGACCTCCGACGCCCTGATTCGTGATTCCTGTCCGTGGGTCCCAGGGCTCGACGATGCCCCCCCCACCCCCCTGATCAGGGGCAACGATACGGGGGGGACTGGCATAGCGGGGGAAACATCGACCTGAAATCGGCGATACATAGCCGATGGATCGCCGATAGGTCCCCGATAGCGAGTCCGCACCTTCCTGGGCGGGGGTGGGCCATCTGGCCCCGATGTATCGGCGATGCATGGGCGATTGGGGGTCCGTGCGTCCCCCCTCGTGCCTATCCCCCCTATCCTTCGGGGGTTGCCAGAGGTGCCCCTGGCCCAAGGTGCCCCCAGCTCTTCGCTCACCGTTGGAGCCCCGAGGCCCCTCTTGGCCTCGTGAGGGGTGCCCTGGAAGCCGTGGGGGCCTCCAGGGACATCCTGACGGCACCTTGGGCCAGGGGCACGTCTAGCAACACCCGCATCGTTGTCCCGCCCCTGAGCGAATCCCCACTGACGCCGGCTGCACGCAAGAGCGACCCCAGGCAAGAGAGGCCTCTGGCGCGCAGCCTCGGGGCGGCCGCGGGGAGCCAGGCCCCACGCGCGCAGGCCGCTGCTGACGCATCGCGCCCAGCGCCAAATGGGCCGGCAGCCAAAAGTCACTCTGGCGAGGGGACGCTCTTCCATGTGTGCAGTCGAAACTGCTAGTAAGGGCGCACGGTCAGGATGCAGGGGCCTTCGAAGGCCATGCAGACACTTTTCGAGCGGGGCGCGGCCAGCGACGGTGGCCAAGGATGGTCCGAAGGGCAAGGATGCAAGAAAAACCTTGGAAGGTCGCTGCTCCTTACTATCCACTCTGACTCTGTCCAGAACGTTGCCCCCCGCCTCCCGCCCAGGGCCAGCGCGGCCGACCGCTGTTTGACGCCGCGCCGCGGGAGTGTGGCGGCCCCGCCGCGCGGCCGACGGCCACCCTCTGCCTGTGCAGGCGGAGCTCGACCTCCGAGGGGGGCACCTCGCCCTCCTCGCCCTCGGGCCCAGACCTCCGATGGCCTGACGTCTTGGCCCAGGTTCGGCGGCGAGGCCGGGGGGGGGAGTGCGGAAGGGCGGGCATTCTGAGAAGGCTCGCCCCCCGTCCGTCTGAGAAGTTTCCCAGGCCTTCCCCGAAGGCACAGAAAACCTCTCAGAAGTCGCGAGGGCTGCTGACAGGCCCACCGCCTTCTGAGAAGGCCTCCTCCTCCTCACTTCCCCCCCTCGCTCGCCGCCAGCATGTATCTAGGGCGAGAATGATGTCATGAGAAGATCGGCTTAGGATACGTTCCAAGATTTCCAGGGTATCTAGTGGCGCAGCCGGTCTGGAACATCAGGGAATACGGGAAATCCTGGAGACATTGGAAGTCTTGAGACGTGTCATTACTATGCCCTCGTTCTCTTCTGAATATCAGGAGGCAGTTGCTGGGAGCTCTTCGTCAGTGCAAGAGAGAGCTACATTGGGCCAGATTGAAGCAGCATGGAGCCGAATTGGCCCAGCAAGACATACGGATTGAACCAGATCAGGCCGGATGAAGCGGCATTCAACGGAGTTGTGCGGGTTTGTGCTGGACGAGGCCACAGATGTACCAGCACCGATGCTGAATGTAACCTCCCAGGAGCTGCCTCCAAGCAATTTTTTCAATGTTTGTCAAGACGGGGTCCCGAGGAGTCCCGACCGCTTCCCAGGAAACGGCTCTAGAGGCCTCCTAAATAGGGTCGGAGTAGATGGGGTCGAAGGATGGCGCCGCATCGCCGATACATCGGCGATTGCATCGGTGATGCACCGGCGATGCATCGGCGACGCCGGCGTGGAGAAAATCTGGCTCCGCATCGAGCCGCCTCGTCGATGCATCGGCGATGCGGCGCGATCCTCCGACCCCATCTACTCCGACCCCATCCAGGAGGCGTTTCTAGAGGCTCTCCATCCCGAGCAATTGCTCGACGGCCCCGGGCCCCGAGGGCGGCTTCTAGAGGCCGAAGGCGGTGGAGCGCCTCCGCCCTGATTTTCTCAAGGCGTCGGAGGTCTGGGAACGGGTCCGACTGCTCCTCGGCGGCAGCGCGGGCGCTCGGGGACCTCCGAGCGTGGCGCAACAAGGAGGAGCAATGAACGGGCCGGAAAAAACGACGATGACGAAATCGACGACGACGACGCTGACTGTGCCGTTCGTGCACCGTCGGGGCCCTGGAGTGCCTCTGGGGGCCCTCTCCTGCACCCTGGGATCCCGCCATTTCAGATGGTCGTTCTGGGGACCTTCCTGGAGCCAGTCGCTACACTCGCGCGCCGATACTGCGTAGAACCCGTCGTCTAATCCCACCAGCTCTCTAAGCGTAGGTGGTCTAGAGCGGTTTCTCTTCCAACCCCCTTCTTCCCATTCGGGGAAGGATTCATCACTGTTCCCTATTACTATACAACCCCCCCAGGCGACCGGCAGACAAAGCAGAACCATGATCACACCCACACACCCCAACCATCTTTGTCAAAAGCACTACAAAAGCACACTCTGCCTCCGAATTCGGAGCATGCGCAACCACCCCGATGCGACCCCCCCACCATCCTTGTCAAAAACCTATGCAAAATTCAAGTCGGGGCAAAGTCTGGAATCATGTTCGTGAGGCCCGCGACCACTTTGTATGGTTTTTGTTGTCAGGGACGGCCGGGGTGTCAGCATATTCCCTGCTGTGCGAAGGGCTACCATCCCTGACCAGCAAAACATGCACCTCGCTGCTAAATCTGGATCGTGCGCAGCCACCCCGCGAACACTGTCAAGTGGTTTTTGACAATTACGGCGGGGGGGGGTGGCGTATGGCCTGCTGTTCGCACGCACGCCAGCCAAAGTGATGGGCATTGGTTTTCGACAAGGATGGTGGGGGCCGACATGTTTCCCGATGTGTGCTGTCACGTGCGCAGGCGCACCTGGCAAACTCTGCACGTGCCCCGAACTTGGCGCACCTGGCGCGGCTGGAGTATGCGGCACACCTGGCGCACGCAGAGGCACTTGGCGCACCTGGCGCACCAGGCGTGTCTGGTACGCATGGCGCACCTCGCCCAAGCGTCGCGCACATGGGCTGGGTTTTGATGCCAAGTAGCTGCCCATCCAAAGACGACCGCTGAACATACTGAGACTCGGGTGTTACTTACGTGTTGGGAGCGCGGGTGGTAGTAAGCTAGACGGCTTGCTAAGTAGGAGGGCGTCTTCATCAGTGTTCCTTATTAATATGCACCCCCTCCCCCAGGCGACCGGCGTCCAACCAGGAACTATGATCACACCATGACGATCCGCCCCCCACCATCCCTGTCAAAAAACAATACAAACCGCACTCTGCCTCCACATTTGGAACATGCAACCCGATGCGGCACCCCCCCACCATAGCACTTTGTATTGTTTTTGACAGGGACGGCGGGCGCGTCAGCATATTCCCTGCTGCGCGCAGGGCGACCATCCCTGACAAAAACCAATACAGCATGCACCTCGCGCTAAATCTGGATCATGCGCGGCCATCCCGCGATCACCGTCGAGTGGTTTTTGACAAGGACGGCAGGGGTGTTGGCGCGTGGCTTGCCGTGCGCAGGCCCGCCAGACACAATGATCGGCATCGGTTTTTGAGAGGGATGGTTGGGGCCGACATGTTTCCCGCTGTGTGCTGTCACGTGCGCAGGCGCACGCAAACTGCGCGTGCCCCGAACGCGGCGCACCTGGCGCGGCTGGAGTGTGCGGCCAGGGGTGCCTGGCGCACGTGGCGCCTCTCGCACGCGTGGCGCACCTCGCCCAAGCGTCGCGCACCTGGGGTCGGCTTTGGTTCCCAGTAGCTGTCCATCCAGAGACGACCGCTGAACATGCTCAAGCTCGGGTGTTATTATGTGTTGGGTGGGCGGATGGGCGTGGGCTAGACGGCTTGCGGGCGGGTGGGTAGCTTGATCACTGTTCCTCATTAGTATACACCCCCTCCCCCAGGCGACCGGGGGCCAACCAGGCACCGTGCCGACACCATGCCGACCCGCCCCCCATCATCCCTGTCAAAAAAACAATACAAACCGTAATTACTCTACCTTCACATTCGGAGCATCCGCGGCCAACCCGATGCGGCACCACCCCCTCCATCCCTGTCAAAAAACAACGCAAAATATAATTTTGGGGACAGTTCTGAGTCATGATCGTGAAGCCCGCGAGTACTTTGTATTGTTTTTGACGAGGACGGCGGGGGCGTCAGCATACTCCCTGCTGCGCGCAAAACTACCATCCCTGACACAAAACAATGCAATTTGTACCTCTCGGCTAAATCTGGATCGTGCGCGGCCATCCCGCGATCACTGTCAAGTTGTTTTTTGACAAGTACGGCGGGGGTGGCGGCGCGTGGATTGCCGTGCGCAGGCCCACAAGACACAATGATCGGCATCCGTGTTTGACAGGGATGGTGGGGGCCGACATGTTTCCCGCTGTGTGCTGTCATGTGCGCAGGCGCACCTAACGCAAACTGCGCGTGCCCCGAACGCGGCGCACCTGGCGTGGCTGGAGTGTGCGGCGCACCTGGCGCACTCGGAGCACGTGGCGCATCTGGCGCACCAGGCGTGCCTGGCACGCTCGGGCCCGAGGGGTGCCTGGCGCGCGTGGCGCCGCTGGCAAGCGTGGCGCACCTCGCCCAAGCGTCGCACATCTGGGGTCGGCTTTGGTTCCCAGTAGCTGTCCATCAAAAGACGACCGCTGAACATGCTCAGGCTCGGGTGTTACTTATGCGTAGGGAGGGCGAGTGGGAATGAGCTAGACGCCTTGCGGGCGGGTGGGTAGCTGGATCACTCCCCCTACCCCTCCCCTGGACCTGGGGGGCAGATTCTCGAGGCGCTGGAGCGTCTACGATGGCCCTCGATGGCTCCAAGAGGGCCTGAGAGAGCCCAAGATGACCTCCAAGATGGCCCAAGATAGCCCAAGATGGCTGCAGATGGCTCCCAAGATTCTCCCAGAGACCCCAAAACCGCTCCAAGACGGCTCCAAGTGTCAATGCAACCTCCCCAGGAGGCCGCAAGAGGGCCAAATCCTACAAACACCTCAGGGCAATTAATGAATTGTACAATCTCGCCTTTTTGCTTTCGATGGCCTTCCGAGATCGCAAGATGGACCCAAGAAAGCCCAGGAGGGCCGCAAGAGAGGCCCAGGAGAGCCCCAAGAAGGCCTCAACAGCGCCAAAGAGCGCCCCAAAAGCGCTCCAAGAGGGGCCCAAGCGGCGATTTGTGGTGCTTCCGAAGGGGGGAGGCCAATTAGGGAACCCTCCTTCTTTGCTCGAGCTCCCCCAAGATGGCTCCAAGAGGGCTTCTGAGGCCCCCAAGACAACTCCAAGAGGCTCCCGAGAGGCCCCCGAAAAGCCCATACCTAAGTGGCCCCCAAGAGGCCCCAAGAGAGCCCCAAGACGGCCCCAGAAGCGCCCTGGAGTGTCCCCAAAGCGCTCCAAGAGGGACCCTTCCTCTACATGCTGCCCATTCCCCTGATCGAGGCAACTCCTCTGGCCATCGTCTCTGGATGTGCTGGTGAGGTTATGCGAAGCGTCAAAGATTGAATCGAACGTAAAACAGACTTGAGACGAGCTAGGGCCGAACCAGAGTCGGACATATCCTTAGGTGGGCCCCACGAAGGTCCCACAATCGGGAACGTGCGGTCAAATGCAAAGTAAGGATGCAGGGTGAAGACGCAAGACCCTTGGAATAACCATTTACAATTCAGAGCTCCTTGGGCGTCAACGTTGGCTCAGGATGGGCCGAAGAAGCAGCGATGCAAGGGCAGCCTTGATGAAGCAGCGCAACCTCAATATGGATTTCAACTGTTGCCCCTTTCTTTCGCCTCCCCATTACGAGCTTCCCGAGACCTGCCCGCGCCAGCGGCGCCGGGCGCCGGAGGCGGCCTCGACGACGCCCTCCCCGCCTCTACAGATGTGGAGAAACGTTGTGGAGGGGCCTGCTCAGGGGTGAAGCACCGAGGTGGAGTGGGCGGTGCATCGCCGATAGATCGGCGATAAGCCCCCGATAACAGAGGCTATTTGGCTCCGATCGGCGATGAATGGGCGATGGGGGTTCGATGTATCCCCTTCTGAGCCGTTTCCCCCCTGACGTTGCTCCTGAGCAGAAAGCACGGGGAATGCGGTACTGCCTCGCAGAATGCACCTATCTCCCAATCAATTCCAGACAATCGAGCCGGACGCTGACAACCTGTCGATGCATCTCTTGTCGCCGCCGGGCTAGCGTTTCGTCCCCTTGTGGGGCTTTTCTGAGCCAAGCTGGCTGTCGGCGAGGTGCACGCAAACGGGAGCACGGCCCCAGCAGCGCCGCCCTGCCTGGGCTGGGCGACCCTGCGCCCAGGACGGCGCATCCTGGGGTGCCCTTCGGGGCACCCGGGGGGCCACTGTAACCAGAACTCCGGGGCGAATCCAGCCGAGGCGGCGAAGGGCCCCCCTGCAGGAGGCGCCCAGAGGAACGAGAACGGGGAAAACGCACATCGGCCTTGGCGTGTCGTGTGCCCTGCTCCCACGGAAGATCATCTGCCCCAAGACTGCTTCTTGTGTTGTCTTTCCTCTTGCCGTCGCTCGGACGTGCATGTCCCGTGCATTGTTCGGTTTCGTGCATGTTTTTTTTGCTCGATAGTCCAGGATGGTCCTCGATGGTTCTCGCCGAGGGGGGCGTCCAGCGCCGGCCCGAGAGCTCCGCGCGGGCCTCCAACAATTTTCCCCAAACGGTGCGTTCGCACTTCTGTCCTAAGGTGCTGGGCCTGCGGGTCGGTCTGGCGGCTGTGTTCTCGCCATCGCGGCCCGTCGCTGCCCCGCCGCCGCCCATCGTCTGGGCCTGCGGGTCGGTCTGGCGGCTATGTTCTCGCCGCCACCGCCATGTCACCGCCTAGATGGTACAGCATAGATAGCACCGTATATATTGCACAGTATAGGTTGCACCACATAGCTTGCAGACAGATTGCGCAACATTGAATGCACGACATTGCTTCCACCGCGTACATTACACAACAACTATTGCGCACCATCAATTTCACTACATATATTGCTCAACCTAATTTGCGCACCACATCGTTTGCACCTTATAGTTCGCTCACGTAGATTGCACCAGGTACATGCGTACGTTTATATACATATCTATATACATATATATATATATATGTCGATATACATATATATATATATATATATATACATAGGTGTATGTATATACATTATATATATGTATGTAGATTACACCCTATTGGTTGCACACCACATATAGTATGACATATGTTGCATACCATATATTGAAAAACCACGTGGAAATCACTTACAGTCGGCCCGTATCATAAAGATGCGCGATAAGGATGCAAGGGCCTTGGACGCCCACTTCCAAGCTTTTCGAGCGGGGCGCGGCCAACGAGAGTGGCTAAGGATGGGCCGAGGAGGTAAGGATGCAAGGATACCCTCTGGAAAGTCGCTCATCCTTACTGCGCGGGACGACTGTAGATTGCTCCACAAAGAATGCACGACATGTATTGCTAGAAGCCCAGTGCTTGGAGTCATTGCTAGCTAAAAACGAATGCCTTTGCACGCCTGTTCTGTTTCTTGCCCTCCGACTCCGAGCCCCGGCCGCCGCCTCGTCGGGCTCAGGCAGCGGGTGCCAGCCCTCCAAGTCCTGGAAGATACCAACATATACACATACCCCAACTCCAGGGAACTCTCCAGGGGCGCGATCTTACCAAGATCTCGAGGCAAATCAAGCCGTGTCGACACAGGTTTCGGCAGCGGTATCGGCATCTCCCGGATCATCTCCCTGCTTTCTTCACCTTTTGAGCGCCAGCCCTCCAGCTCAGACATCCGACATCGCGATTCTCCCACAGCGTGGCACCCCCGCCAAGGTACCCTTCCGAGGGTGCACAGGAACATCCAACAAGCACGAAAAACATTCGGGTGCACTCCCCGAAACGATCTCGATCCTATACCTCGGTCCGACCGTAGGACAGCCGACGCTGACTTCTCAACGCCAGCCGTCCAGCTCCGAGGCCAGCGTGAGGCCCGCCGCCGCCGCCCACCGCCTGCCGCCGCCGCCACCGCCGCGGCGGCAGAGCCGCCCGCCGGCGGGCCGCGGCGCCTCTGCGGCGGCGTTGCGGGGGCCCCTGGGGAGGCCCTCGAGGTCGAAGCCGAGGGCCTCGAGGCCGAGAGCCCCTCGGCCGAGAGCCTCGGCCTCGGCCGGACCCTCCTCGGCCGCGTGGCTGCTCGCCGCCGCCGCCCGAGGCGCGGCCTCCCAGACCTCCTCGGCCGCCTCGCCACCGTCGCCCGCCGCCAGAGGTGACCCCAGGTCCCAGACGTCGGCGCCGAGCGCGAAGGCCGCCGGGGGTCCGAGGTCCCAAGCGTCGGTGCCAGGAGCGCACGCCGCTGGAGGCGCGGAGCCGACGGCGGCGGCGACCTCGTTCGCTTGGCGCCGGCCCGCGCGCCAGCGCCCGGGGGGCGCGCGCGCGGGCCCGGCGCCCACGGAGGCCATGGCACGACGCCGCCCGCGGGCGGCCGCGCAGGGGCCGCCCGCGGGCGTTTGGGGGCGCCCAACATCTGAGCGCCTGCTGCATGCCGGTAGCGGCGGCCGTTCTGCACCTCTCCTGGACGTCCTTTTCAACATCCCCCCCTTCTTCACCTCGTCTCCTCCGCGTCCTTTTGTCAACGTCCTCCTAGTGCGCCTCCTTGTCATCCTCGCGCGCCTGATACACGACCCATACGCCTGCGACTACTTCTACTACCCTGAAACTCGTGCGGCTCCTGCTCCGACGACAACAACGACGATGGCGACTACGACGAGTGGCGCCACTACTAGCTCACTGGGCGTCCTGTGGTTGGTGTGTATTCGTATACACGTACGCTAAAGCACACTCGATGCAACGACGATGATGATGGTGATGAGTGCGCCTTCCAGAGAAAGCGAAGTTCGCCAACTCCGCAATTTTCTGTCCCTTCACGAACACATTATCTGCTCTTCCTACATGAATGCAAAACGGGATGCGCCGACCCTAGCTTCCTCCCCGCAGAAGTATGTGAGATTCTCTTTTTTGTGTGACCAAGATTCAATCGAATATGCGCCGATGCCCACTCGACGCAAACTCTTTAAGATTTTGTTGCGAAGCAGAATTCAACAGGAAATGCACCGATCCCACCCCCTCGCAAACTTTGTTGACCTGCTATTGGTTAGCCAGTGGGAATTCAAGAAGGAATGCAATGATCCCACCCTCTCGCGGAATTCCGGAAACCTTCAATCTTGAACTTTCGAATACTTATCCTGTTGTATTTCAACAACAATATGATAGGAAACGCGTGGGCTCCAGTCTCCCGAAGAATGCTTCAATATATTGATCTGTTGAATACCGATTCGCTTGTCAATCAGAATTCAATCTGACATGCGCCGATCCCAGCCTCGCACAGAAGGCTTTGATCAGAGTGACGGGGCCGAACGGTCATTCATTGTCCATGGGTGCGTGGCTGAAAAAACAATCCGTGGTGAGAATTCTACTTGTTGCGTTGTTGGTGTTGGTGTTGGTGTTGGTGTTGGTATTGTTGTTGTTGTCGTTGTCGTCGTCGTCGTCGTTGTTGTTGTTGGTGTTGGTGTTGAACATTATTTATTCTAAAGAATAATTATTGTTGGGCCCCCTGGTGCGCGCCCCCCCTGCGCCGCCTAGGCCGCAGCTACATTTTCATCATTTTCGCGAGGAAGTCTCAGAAAAGAGGGTGGGTACAGGATCCGGTTGTTTTGTTGTAATCCGCTTTCCCTTGCAAAAAACAATAGAAAATGACATTTCTTGTTCTAATATAATCAAATTTCAAGAATCCCTTGCAAAAAATAAGGTAAAGTGGACACTCGCGCGCGCAAGACGAAATCCTTCCAAAACCTTAGTGTTCGCAGCGATTTTAACATAAAAACATCAAAAAACCAATGGTTTTTCAAAAAAAATTGTCAAAATCTCATCCCGCGCGCTCTTGCGGATTCGTAGGAAACCCAACACTTTTTAAACATTTCTGTCAAACGGGCTTTTGCGAGCAACTTTTTCGAACTTCTGCGACAACGGTTGCGCACCTGCCAGGGCCATCATCCCTGTCAAATAATACCATGCGGGACACATTCGTTTTTTCTTCGCGCGCGCACGCCGTCGTCGTCGGCCGCGGGGCCCTGAATAGTAGCCACGGTCGTCCGCATGCCACGAAGTGAAGTGTCCGAACGTCATAGGGCGGGAAGCTGGGTGTGGGTGGTGGCGAAGAGTCGTTTGGAAATTTGGTAGAGCTTGAACCGGCCCCCCCACAAAGTGGGGGTATTGCCCGCCTCCTATGAAAACCCTGGCACTGGTGAGAACGGAGTGTCCCCACGTGCTAGTAATTGTCATATTTATTCTAAAGAATAATTATTGTTGGGCCCCCTGGTGCGCGCCCCCCCTGCGCCGCCTAGGCCGCAGCTACATTTTCATCATTTTCGTGAGGAAGCCTCAGAAAAGAGGGTGTGTACAGGATCCGGTTGTTTTGTTGTAATCCGCTTTCCCTTGCAAAAAACAATAGAAAATGACATTTCTTGTTCTAATATAATCAAATTTCAAGAATCCCTTGCAAAAAATAAGGTAAAGTGGACATTCGCGCGCGCAAGACGAAATCCTTCCAAAAGCTTAGTGTTCGAGCGATTTTAACATAAAAACATCAAAAAACCAATGGTTTTTCAACAAAAAAATTGTCAAAATCTCATCCCGCGCGCTCTTGCGGATTCGTAGGAAACCCAACACTTTTTAAACATTTCTGTCAAACGGGCTTTTGCGAGCAACTTTTTCGAACTTCTGCAACAACGGTTGCGCACCTGCCAGGGCCATCATCCCTGTCAAATAATACCATGTGGGACACATTCGTTTTTTCTTCGCGCGCGCACGCCGAAATCTTCAAAAATCATTGGGTTTCTTAGGAATTTTACCACCGCGCAACATAAAATCATACGAATCGCACCGTAGGTTCTCGAAAAACATCTGTACGAATTTTCAAAATTTCTACCCGCGCGCGCTGTCCGAATCCTTAAAAACCAATGGTTTTTCAACATTTATGTTACATGAGCTCGCGTCGAAGGGGGAAAAGTCGTATACTAAGCTAGCGTCCAGAAAATGTTACCACAACAAGTCACTGTACCCATGCGCCAGTGTAGTAGCCACGGTCGTCCGCATGCCACGAAGTGAAGTGTCCGAACGTCATAGGGCGGGAAGCTGGGTGTGGGTGGTGGCGAAGAGTCGTTTGGAAATGTGGTAGAGCTTGAACCGGCCCCCCCACAAAGTGGGGGTATTGGCGGGCGTCGTATGAAAACCCTGGCACTGGTGAGAACGGAGTGTCCCCAGTCTTAAATGATTGTTGTTGTTGTTGTTGCTGTTGTTGTTGTTTGTTGTCGTCGTCCCACCCGCGACCCGCCCGCGACCCGCCCCGCGACCTGCCCCCCGACCCACCCCGCGACCCACTCCCCGACCCACCCCGCGACCCACCCGCGACCCACCCCGCGACCCACCTGCGACCCACCGTGCGATCGACCCACGACCCACCCGCGACCCACCCGCGACCCAACCCGCAACCCGCGACCCACCCTGGGACCCACCCTCAAGGGAGGAAAAACCACCCGGACCCGACAACTGACGTTTACAAAATAGCCCTGGGCGTGGACTAAAAAGCCGTGCCCTGTTCGATTCATTCCATGTGTGCGTTTACTAAACGGCTTCGCTTGTCGGGGTGATATTGTAGGGTGGATTTTCTGCCCTCTACACCCGATACCCACCCGCGACCCAACAGACACCCATTTGCGACATACCCGTGATCCACAGGCGACCTACCCACATTGGTTTAACGACAAATCGGCGTCTGCGGCGGGCTCGTTGCATAATTTGTGAAACATTGGCGCCTGCGGCGGGCTTCTTCAGAGTCTCGCAAACTGCCGACGTCCCCACCCCCCCCTCACTCGTATCCGCATCTGCGGGGTGCTACGTATTCTATTATATTAGCCTTTTCAATGACAATTCAATCGGATACGCGCCGATCCCAGCCCCCGCTGGAATGTTGCTACAATCATTATATCTTGTACTAATAATGAAATCCGCCGACCCTGTCGGCGTGTGGAAGACGCTGTTCCGTTGGTCGCCGTGGTCGTCGTGTCATTTCCGTCGTCTCCTCGTCGTCTCCGACGTCGTCTCCGTCTCCGTCGCCTCCTCGCCGTCTCTGTCAATCGTCGTCTCCGTCAAACCCCGTCTCCTTTCCCTGGGCCCTCCTCCTTAAGCGCGCCAGCCAAAACGACATTGAGCAACGTCGTAGCTGAGTCTTCACTTTGATCCCTTCCCCGCCAAGGGGTGGGATCCCGGGGCTGGGTCCCGAAGGGGTGGGCCGCCCAGAAAAACCCCAAGACGTGGCCAGAGTGCCCCAGAAGGCCTCCAAAATCGTTCTCGAAAGCCCCGAATCACCGAACTATCGGTCCAAGACGCCAGTGTCGCATGCAACAACACTCCCAAGAGGGACTCCAGGGACAACAGACATATTTGTCCTGAAGCTTTCGAACAATTTTGGCGTTCTCGCCTTGTCGGCTTCTCGACACTCCAAGACAGCCCTAGATGCCGCCAAGATCGCCCAAGAGGCCTCCAAGAGGGCCCCACAACGACCCAAGAGGACCAAGACCGCCCACGAGGCCTCCAAGACAGCCCAAGAGGCCCCCAAGACAGCTCCAAGAGGGAGCCCAAATAGGGCACCCGAAGGAACATTTCGAGCCCTTAGCTTGAGAGGCTCCCGGAAGGCCCCCAGGGGCCCCCAAGAAGCCCCCCAAGAGGCTCCAAGAGGCCTCCAAGAGAACCCCCAGGAAGCCCCAAGAGGCATCCACGAATCTCCCAAGAGACCCCCAAAAGCCTCCCAAGAGGCTCCAATACTACCCCCAAGAGGTCCCCGAGAATGCTCGTCGTAGTCGTCGTCGTCGTCGTCGTCGTCGTCGCTCAGGGTCGGCGGCACCGGCCATAAGGCCTCTCCAATAAATCGGAAACGCGCTGATTCCAGCCTCCCGCAGAAACCTTTCTGATCCTAGTCGCCCTGAAATAAAGATTCGAGCGATGCCACTCCGCGGCGTCGATGCTGGGATCGCTTCTTCTATAGATCAGAGTCTGCTCTTGGCGCCCGCTACGCTGCCCCCGAAACAGCCCTCGAAAGTGCCGACAATGTTGCAGGTCGCACCACCTCCAAAAATGGCGTGGCCCAATCCGCAACTGCGCCTGGCACCCACTATGCTGTCCCCCCGAACCGCGTTCGAAACCGGTGGCATTTTCGCAGTTCGAAGCCCCCAGGGCCGGCGAGGTCAAGTCTGATTCTGCGCCCGATACCCATTATGCTGGCCCCTCAGCAGCACTCGAAAGTGGCGACACTCTCGCTGTTCGCAACCCCGCGTGGCTGGCGAGGTCAAATCTGAATCTGCGCCTGGTACCCACTATGCTGCCCCCGCAGCAGCCCTCGAAAATGGCGACGCCTTTGCTGTTCGCACCCCCCCCCAAAAAGTGAAATCCAATATGAATTTGTGCCCGGCACCTATACTTATGATCCCCCCCAGCAACCATCGAAAACTGCGACAGTTCCGCTGCACCCCCCTAGGCGTGGCGAAAACCAATCTAAATTTGCGCATAGCACCCGCAGAACTGGACCCCCGAACAACCTTCGAAAATGGTGCCGGTTTCGCTGTTCGCACCCCCCCGGGCTGGCGGGGTATAACCTGAATCTGTGGCCGGGGCCGACTAAACGGCCCCCCTCCCTCCCCCTCTCAGCCCTCGAAAGCCAACGCGCCTGCACCAGTGACCAGTCTTTTCTCTAGGGGCCGCAAGGCCACGGGACCACAGCTTTTCGAGCCGAGTCCGAGCCGTGGCAACGAAAGGGACGTAGAAGCTATCATGCATGCTCCAGAAGCCGTTGAGCCACTGAACAATGAGCCTCGAGTCTCCTGAAATCTCGAGCCTACACGACATACTACTCAAAGCCAGGGGAGTGGAGGAGGAGGGGGGCGGCTCAGGTGGGGCATCCCAGGACACGAGAGGAAGATCGACTTTGCGGCGCTTGATCACATCCATCTGAGAGTTCAGACTCGAGGAGGGGAGGCGAAGCGAGGCTTAATCTCAGACTTCACTCGATCTGGAACGGCGATGCCAATCCACCCATACGCGTGCTTAACGAAGAGCCAAGACCTCGGAATAGAGAAGAAAGAGAGGTCGCCGATGGAAGGAACCCACAGGCCCTCAAGAAAATCCAGGAAGACTTCGTCCCACTGGCGAGCACGCGCATAGTTGGGCCCATGCTTCCACTTGCGTTTGTTCCGAGCGTCAGAACCGTCACCCCGCGCGAGCATCTGCTGCATTGTTCTCCATTCAGCCGTACTTCTCCAGCACGCAGCACCCCTGAGAAATACATGCGCGCAGGAAGGGGGCGGTGAGGCATTGATATGTCTGGGCACCGTCATGGACAGTAGCGAGAACGCTGCACGGAGTGCACGGACACCCAGCGGGAGAAATCCCGCTGCTGCATACTGTCTTTTGGCAAATCGAACAGCACGTCTGACATGCGTCGATGGATCTTCTTGGGGTCTGCATCGGAGACGAGCAATTCTTCGAAGATGACAGCCTTCCCAACGATCCAATCTCAAGGCCAGGCCGTGAGTCCAGACCCAGGAGCCACAGTCATGGCAGACAACAGGCACCACCCTCTTTTCATATCGATCGAAGCGGACTCCAAGCGGTACTGTGGTGGCAAGATAAAATTTGGCGTCCTTCCAGAACGCCTGAGAAGCTTTCTGCAACCGGTGGCCCACCGCATCAGTAGCGTTGCCATCTGGAGTCTGCCGCGCGCCCAGGACCTCGAAGCCCTCCGAGCGCACAGCGAAGTCCCAGGAAGTGGAGGCCACGTCGAAAGTGAGTGAGTCACACATGGGGGAGACCGCAGCATTGGTGAACACATCGAGAGACTCCTGCTTCCAAGATAAACCATAGCTCAACATAATAGAAGTAAGGTCGAAAGGAGACGACGGACCATACCCAAATAACTCGCAATCAATATGAAATCATCCGCCCAGGCCAGATGGTTATAGAGATTGTTAGAAATAATGATACCGATGCCATCACGAGCCCAGGGGTCCATAACACGAGATAGGAGTAGACAAACAATGAGTTTCCACAGAAACGGCGTCTCCACTCCACCCTGCTTGCCACTTATTGAATGGTATGGCACCAGGCACCTTGATGCCCTGGAAGACAGGCTCCACTACGTTGAAGAGCTGCTCCCTCAGGATGGCTGCCATGAGCTGTGGATGAAGCCGTCGATGTCGCATGGCGTCGACCATGAAGTCAAACGCGATCCTGTCGAAGGCCCCCCAGCACGTCGCCCTTCGCGGCATGCAGCGGACGCTGAAGACGCCACTCACGCGAGCGAGCACGCGCGAGTTGAAAACCGCCAGCCATCATATCCACTGAAAGTTTTTCTTCATAGCCAAAGATGCACGAACGAGCCCATGAATGAGGAGGAGGTCTAGAACGTGCTAGTATCACAAGACAAGAAGTGCACCATGTCTGGAGCATGTCCAGCAGGCTGATACCACGGAAATGAGCCAGTGAAATGGGCGACGGAACCTTCTTAATGAAGAACATAACAATAGTGCTCCACGACTCGATACTCTGGGCGACTGACCCCGAGTAGCGTTCACTAAATAGGTGACCTATGATATAGCATGCTGGGATAGGTAACACGGCGATCATCTCCCCGACGATTTTCGATTTGCCTCCTGGAGCTTTGCCTGGGTTCAGTTTGGCGCGGGCCCTTAGGACAACGTCGATCGAGAATTTCGGGGCGTGACGACCGTCGGTATTCATGCTACGAGCTTCGGCGGCGAGTTGATGATAACGAATGTTCTGCTTTATGTTGGTCTCGTTCGGGTCGGTGTATTTGTTCGCGCAGTGCTGATAGACCTCCCCCCCCCCATTTTGAATGATCTTTTGAAGGCGCCCCAGCGCACTCCAGCGTAGATATCTTGGCAAACGTGTCTGGCTGACGGCTGGCCTCGAGCGCTCTCCACCTCTTGCGAAGTAGCCGCTCGCGACGACGACGCCGTCTTCTAGCAGAACCTGGTGGCGCCTCTTTTGACTGCCGCTCGGCCAGGCGTAGATCACGCGGTTTAGCCTGAAGGGCCCTGGACCTCGAGGATTTGGTAGAAAACTTGATGGCCATAGCAGCAGTCTCGATACACCTTGAAATTCTCTCAAGGGAAGACTCCAGAGCACTCGGAGCACGAAACCCATTGGGACACAGATCCGTCGAGACCTGGTCCAGGAAGAGCGCGGAGTCATCCTCCGAGACAGGCTCCCCGCCCGTCGAACTACGCTGAAACTCCGCTTTGCTAATTGTGGCTTCACCAGGCACTCCCAAGGACACGTAGACAGGAAAGTGATCACTGTTGGCCCACTTGATTTCGTTTCGGACCCAGCTCCGATGGGAAAGCATTCTGGAAACCAAAACGAAGTCGAATCTGAATGCATCTTTGCCGTTCTCCCCAAGGACGCCGGGTAAACCAGTCACTCTGAGAGAGCCGGGTGTTAGCCATCAGCAGGTCGAAGCGTTCCAGAACACTGAGGAGTAAGAGACGACGTTGCTCGCAGGCGTCATTCGTACGGGAGGGGGGGGGGGGGGCGACGCTGCGCGCGCGGGCCGACTCTGCCATGCCAGTCCACAGCTGGCTCGGCATTGGCATCCAAGCCGACCACGAGAAAGCGTACTCCACTGGCCTTCAGCTTCGCGAGGACAGCGACCCATGAAACGACCGTGCATTCAAACTCGGCAAGGCTGGCGTCCTCCGAGGCATACGGGAGGTAGCAGGAGACGAAACCCCAGAACCCCATGCGAACCCAAGAGATCCGATCGGAGCGCTCCCAATCAGAGACTTCATGTTCGGGAGAGGAGGGGATAGAGATAGCTGTGCGATGGCCATTGCCATGGAAAAGAACACAACCAGGCAAATCGATATCGACTTGCACCCGTTCAACCTCTCGAAAGAAACCAATGCATTGAGCCAGCTTCAGGTCCCCACTGAGCTCGGCAAAGGCATTGGAGGTACCCTTGTTGAAATTCCAGGAAACAGCTCTCAACAAACTCCAGGCTGTAGAGAAAGTCCTTCTGGAGGACGTGGTACGTGAAGATCAGCGGCAGGCCTCGACCATCATCGGCGGCGTGAGCGAGTCCTTGACCTTCTTCAGCACCTCGGCATAGACCTGCCAACCCTTGGCTGGAGACCACAGCGCGAGCGTCTGGATCTCCTCCATCTTTTAATCTGACGACCAGAGGGGTCTTGCTCCACAAGATCTGGAACTGGTCCTTCCTCAGGCCCTGCTCCAGCAAGAAACGAGTGGCCTTGCCTCCCGCAGCGTGGAACTGCCTGCGGTCTGGCGCCACCTCAACACCAGCAGAGACGCGTTTACCCTTGAGCATATATATATACATATGCAGACGATCATCATCGAACATCTTCATGAGCGACGTGCGGAGACCCCGGGCGCCATTGCCACGCTCGTCCCTCGCAGCATCACATAGCACCAACAGTACTTTAGCATTCAACTCCTGCCTCTCAGCCTTCAGTGTAGAAAGATCCCAATCTACTTTGTCCGACTCCTTCTCCTCCAGACCCTCCTTCAGACTCAGGAGGTACGCCTTGGCCTCAGAGCCAAGAAGACATGAACGGTCAGCAGGCCTCCAAAAATCATCAAAATCGCTGAAGCCCTTGATCTCCACGAAGCTGGCCTTGAAGGGGCCGCCCATGCCGACATTGACTTGAGAACCACCGCCAGCACTGCCAGGAACAGTCGAGCCACTGTCCAGCTTGGCAGCCGAGAGAGCTTCCCTCGCCACTTTGAGAGCTCCCGATGCATCCTTACGTGCGGCCGCGGCCTCCGACTTGGCCTCGGTGGCAACCTGCTTTGCCTCACGAACTTCCTTCTGAACGTTACGCACACAACGATGAATAACATAACACAATTTGAACAAATCCTGCAGGTACGGGTTCACGTTCTCTTTTTCTTCCATATCTGAGCCGTCAACAAGGTCAGCAGCACTGAGAACAGATGCGGCCCGCTTCGCCATCCTGCAGGAACAAGCTGAAACTTGGGATGTGTAAGAGTGGTGTCAAAAGAGAGAGAAGAAACTTCGGCCGAGCCACAACCCCTCAGAGAGGGCTGCACAAACCACACGCCTCAAGGACACCCTCGAGCCCCAATGGTTTGAGCCAAAATGGCTGATGATGATGATGATGATGATGACGATGATGATGATGATGGTGGTGATGCTGTTGATGATGGGAGTGTGAGTGAGTGAGTGGGCGGGTAGGTGGGTGAATGACTGGGTGAGTGCGCGAGTGAGTGATGATGATGATGATGATGATGATGGTGATGATGATGATGATGGATGATGATGATGATGATGATGATGATGATGATGATGATGATGATGATGATGATGATGATGATGATGTGTGCGTGAGTGTGTGGGTGAGTGGGTGAGTGGGAGTGTGTGTGTGTGTGTGAGTGTGAGTGTGTGAGTGTGTGAGTGAGTGAGTGAGTGTGTGAGTTTGTGAGTGTGGGTGTTCTCTTGTTCCTGCGCGGGGTATCTAGAGCAAACAAGAACCCCACTTTGGATGTGGGGGAACATCATATCACATCCAAAAACATCCCTCGCTATCTTCCCAACGAGACGTTGTTAGGGTGGAGGATGACGATTATCGGGGAGGGGAGGGGTCGGCGGTAAGGCCGAGTGACTGCTGCAGAAAAGTGCTGGAGGCCCGCGGCGGGCAGGCGGCGGCGGATGACACGGACATGGCGGGGGGGGGGGCGCGGGAGGCGGTGAGGGGGCAGCGAGGAGGCGAAGGGGCGGGGGGGGGGCGGCGAAGGGCGGCGGGGGGCACCACGTGACGTACGGCCGAGTCTCGTCGGGCCACGCGCCGCGACCCCGGGGGCCTGTGCCTCCGCAGGGGCGGCGGCTGGATCTACTCAACACCTCCCCACTGCCTTTGGCATGGTCGGGGTGCTCCGGGGCAGGCGGCGGGGGCAGGCGGCGGGGGCAGGCGGCGGCGGAGAGGGAGGAAAAGGCTGACGCCTGTCACACGGAAGCGGGCGCACCGACACAGGAAACCAGCGCCCCGCTCTAAGCACGTCCATCGACGGAGGACGCCTGCGGCCGCTAAGAAGGCATCCGGCAGTGCGCACCGCCTGGTCACTGCAGCGAGCAGATCTGGCTCTTGTCGTCTTTGCGCAACAACCTCCGCGCGAGAAGTCGGCGTCGTCGTCGTCGTCGTCGTCCGCGTCGTCGTCCGCGTCGTCGTCGTCGTCGTCGTCGCTTGCGACGTCCTCGCCGTCGCGTCCATCTTTGCCAACACCGTCAAGATCCTGATCCTAGAGGTCCGATGCCTTGGTGTTTAGCGATACGGGATCCCCGGAAATCCCGACCCTTCCTCAATGGCCGGCTTTGAATACCGAAGCGTTTTGTGTTGGCAGTCCCATGGCCCGACAGTGGCCTTCAGAGGGCGACATTTGTCCAACATGTTGCATGGTGTTTTTTCACGACGCGAGCTAGTCTAGATGCAGGGGCCAACAGCTACCCCAGGACCCATCCTCGGATGCGCTCAGACCAACATCTCCAGGCGAATCCACCTGTGGGAATGAGAAGCCTCTAGCAGGACCAAAATCACAGTCCGCAGACGTGAGAAAACCTCGCACCCAAAACCTCGAGGAAGGCGGCAAAGTCGCCGTCGTCGACGTCTGTGTCGTCGCCCGAGGCGTGAGTTGGGAACAAGTTGTGCGCAAACGCGCTGCTCCATTCGTCTCGTTCTCGTCCTCCCCTCCTCCTCCTCCTCCTCGTCCTCCTCCTCCTCCTCCCCCTCCTCCTTCTCCTCATCATCAGCATCATCACCATCATCATCTTTCGTTGTCGTCCTCTCCTCCTCCTCTCGCTCCCCCGTTCTCCCGCGGCTCCTGCTCTGTCTCCTCCTCCATCCATCGCCCGCACAGTCATCGTGTTTCCAGAAGGAACGCTGAATGAGAATCTAAGGGGCGTTCCTGGCCACGGCGAGCCTCGGCCACGAGGAGGTTCCACGACGTAGATCTGAGGAACGGGCCGAAAACCAGAGACCCTCTGGAACCCAAAATGACCGTTCTCTCAACGTCTCGGCCGTAGGATTCACTCCTCCTCGTCGCGCCGCTCGTCCCCGGGCTGGGCGTTTGGCCCGAGATGCCCGAACAGCTGATGCGCTCACGAGTGTGCCATTCGCAAACAGCTCTGCTGATGAAGCGCGACTCGTTGGCAACATGCGAGCGACGAGAAGAGAAAGGGTCTTACAGTCGGACCCAGGCCAGAAAAACATCCCTTAAGAACATGAGACCCTCCGTCGGCCAAAACAAACAGAACATCTAAGGGCACCCTCCCCAGGAGCACAACAACATCAAATACACACGACGATGAGGGTGCCCTCCCCGAACCGACCTCAATCTTATACTTCGGTCCGACTGTACGCGAGATGACACAGCCACCTTACGCGGCAGCTTATGGGGGCCGATGGCGCGGCACGGGCGCTTACGCGCGATCTTGCGCGGGCAGCTTACGCGCTAGTGTCGGCGCAACGAACCCCGTTTGTTTCCGACGGTTGCATGGATGGAGGTCAAATCGTCCAAAATATGCAAATCTTGTGTTGGCGCCGCACATCTTCGTCCTAAGCGTATGCAACAGTGATGCAGATGGAGGTCGGCACGGTTGAGGGGTAACGACAGGAGGGACTGGCTGAAGGATGTAAACATCGAGCTGGAATCGGCGGTGCATCGCCAATGCATCGGCGTTAGGCCCACGATAGCGAAGCCGCACGTTCCTTGGCAAGGTGGGCTGTCAGATCAGGCCCCTGTCGGCGATCAATGGGCGATCCGGGGTCGATGCGTCCCCGCCTGAACCCATCCCAAGTGTACCACCAATCATAAAGAGGGGGCCGAATGGTCTTACATTATCCCTGGGTGCGTGGGTGAATTGGGATTCCGTGGCCCAGGTTCTGACGAACGTTTCCTTATTCGGCGCTTCGACATTGGGCGGAGGGGGGGGGTCTGGCTCAGGACCTCTGCTTAATGCAACTGTTTGCAGCAATGCGTCCTATCGGGGAGACTCCTCCTGCTTGAAACAGGCGCCACAAACAGCCAAAATCTACTCCATGGGGTGGGGGAAAGAAGGGGGGTGCGAGGGCCCGCGCCGATCGGCAAAACAATGAATAAGAAAACGGTCACCTGCTTGCTTGTTGTTTGTTGCTGTCGTCGTCGTCGACCTCGCCCATCGACCTACCCGCGACCCACCCGCGACCCATCCCGCGACCCACCTACGACCCACCCCGCGACCCACCCGCGACCCACCCGCGGCCCACCCGCGGCCCACCCACGTTGTCTTGACGAAAGCCATCGGCGCCTGCGGCAGGTTCATTGTGCAAAATGCGTGAAAAATCTGCGCCCGCGGCGGGCTTCTTCGGAGCCTCGCAGCCTGCCGACGACCCCGCCGCCCCCTCTCGCTTACCCGCAACGGCGGGGTGCGACTTGTGTACTTTATCTCCTCTTGAGCGCTTGATATCCCGATGAGCCATTAAGCACATAAAGCCATGTGCAAAGAACATACCATGGAAGACGCGCGTGCAGAACCCGTGGAATAATAGTTCAACATGCGGCATTCGCGACACGCGCGTTGAACATTTTTTATGGAATAATCTATGGAATAATCTACTACTACTACTGTTGCTGCTGCTACGTCTATTGTTTCTGCAGCAACTACTACTAAAATTACTGCTCGTACTACTACGGCTAATACTACGGCTACGACTACGGCTACGACTACGGCTGCTACTATAATAGTAGTCGCAGTAGTACTACGACTAATGGTACACATAATGCTACTACTGCTACTACTGCTACTACTACTACTACTACTGCTGCTGCTGCTACTACTACTACGACGAATACTCCTACTACTACTACTACTACGACTACTACTACTACTACTACTACTACTACCACTAATGAGACTACGACTACGTCTGCGACGATGACGATGACGACGACTACTACTATCGCTTCTGAAAAACTACTCATAACACAGCAGCTGAATATATATATATATATAAGGCAGTACAACATAACATAGCATAACATGCAATTCCCTGTGCATATGTGTTTGGGATAAAAACGGATTAATCACAATAGGCAGACACATAAACCAACATATATCGCGAGAACAGAGCAAAGATGGCATACGTGAAACTACAAGAAGGAAGTACAATATACTCGTAACTCAGAGAGCCGAACACACATTGGAACGTCGATCCAACCGTCGCGCGCGACGTCGTGAACAAACACCGAAGGCTCCGGCGGGGGTCGTTCAAAGACAGATCATCGCCCTGAGTGGCCCCCTGGGCCCACGAGGGCATCGAGGGAGCGAAAAAATAGCCAAACACCTCCAGTCGTGAGGAGGTCTGGGGAGGAGGTGGAGGAGGGGGAGGAGGAGATGGAGCGGGAAGAGGCGTCGGCGGCAGCAAGCGCGGCAGGCGGCAGGCGCAGGAGGCGGCCGCCGCGGGCTCTGGGACGTCTCCCCCGTGGTGCCCCTTGGCGCCGGGGCAGGGGCGGAGTGGTCAGCATCGGGAAGGCCCATCGGTCCGAGATGGGGGAGAGGAATGCTGGAGGGAGGAGGAGGATGAGGAAGAGATGAGAGAGGAAGAAGGCAGGCAGGCCTCCTTCGAGCTTCGATGGAGGGGGGCCTCCTCCTCCTCCTCCTCTTCCTCCTCCTTACCACCATCATTATCGTGGTCGTCGTCGTCCTCCTCCTCTTCCTCCTCTTTATCCTCTTCCTCCTCCTTGTCCTCCTCCTGCTCCTCCTCCCCCTCATCCCCATCCTCGCCCTCAACCTCATCCTCATCCTTATCCTCATCCCCACAATGACCATCATCATTTTCATCATCATCATCATCATCATCATCATCATCATCATCACCGTCATCAGCATCTTAATCATCATCATCATCATCATCAGCATCATCATCATCATCATTATCATCATCATCAGCATCATCACAATCACCATCACCATCATCACCATCCTCATCATCTTCATCATCATCATTCACCACCGCCACCAACCTTACCATCATCATCATCGTCATCATCATCACCATCATCATCATCACCACCACCATCACCATCAGCAACATCATAATCATCATCATCATCACCATCAGCAACATCATCATCATCAAACTTATCGTCATCATCATCGCCATCGTAAGCATCATCTCCATATCCGTGACCGTGCCCACCATCATCATGACCATCACCGTCACCATGACCTTCATGATCCTGGTCGTCAAATGCATCATCGTCAACACCATGATCATCGTCCTTATCATCTTTGTCATATGACCATGAACATCAATATCAGCATCATCATCAGTATCATAAATTGTCATAATCATCATACTCATCGTCATAATCTTGAACCTCATCATGCTCATCATCACCACCACTGCCATCACCATCACCATCGCCATCACCGTCACCACCACCATCGTCATAAGCATCATAATAATCATCAACATCATATCATCATCAACCTCATCAACAACAAAAGGATCGTCATCATGGTCATGGTCATGATCATGATCATCTCTATCGTCACCATCATCATCCGCCCCTTCTCCCCCCTCTCCTTTTCACCGTCCCTGCTGTTCCTCATCCCTACGTTTCGTCGTCCTGATCCTCCTCCTCCTTCTCCTCCCCTCTCCGCTCTGTGCCCAGAAACAACTCATCATTCATTTGTCCTCCGTTATCATTCCTGATGACTCCTCATCCTCCAACCACCCTCCTCCATCGTCCTCCGAGTCATCCCCGTTCATGTTTCGCTACCTCCGTCCTTGCCCAAACCTCATCCTCCTCCTCATCGGCACCATCCTCATCCTAAACTTAATACTGGTCGTCCTCCTCCAACTTCATCCTCCCCATGTTCTCCCTGGAGATGGGAGGCGAGACACCGCAAATCACAGTAAATCTAAGGGGAAAGCTTCATACTGCATGGGCACATTGCTTGGCATTGCTGGGCATTGCTTGGCATTGTGCGGCGAAGAATGGAGGAACCAAGACCATGAACCAAAGAACCAAATCATAAACCAAGACCAAGGACTCAAGGAACCAAGATCAAGGAGCCAAGGACGAACCCCTAAGGCAAAGCCTGTTTCGGGAATGATTCCCAAGGGGGGGAAGCGACACCTACAACATTAGACTGCTCCCCAATATCATCCCATTCTGGCTCGGAAGTGACGACCTCAGAAGGGAGGAGCGAGGTGGAAGAGGAGGAGAAAGAGAAGGAGGAACAGAAGAAGAAGAAGGAAGCGCGCATCTGTCACAAACTTCGTGCCCAGGACGTAGCGACAGGTAATTGTAGTATCGGGTCGATCGGATCGAGATCGAAAACTGGCCCTGGGAAGGGTGGCGGCGACGGCAGACGACAACGGCGACTTTGCCGCCCTCCTCGAGGTTTCGAGTGCGAAGTTTTCTGACGTAAGGGGACCTTTTATATTAGTCCTCCGAGAGGTTTCTCAGTCCCCCCCAGTGTATTCGCCTCGAAATGTTGGTCGGAACGCATCCTAGGATGGGTCTCAGGGACGTTTTCGGCCTCTGCATCTAGACCAGCTCGCGTCCTGAAAAGAACATGATGCAACATGTTGGACAAATGTCGCCCTGTGAAAGCCCCTGTCGGGCCATTGGACTGTCAACGGAAAACGCTTATGTATTTAAAGCTGGCCATGGAGAAAAGGCCAGGAATTCCGTGGATCCCGTATCGACAATGACCAAGGCATCGGACCTGTGGGACCGGGACTTTGACAGCGTGGGCATGGATTGACGTGAAGTCGACGACGTCGCAGGCGACGACGACGAGGAAGACGACGACGCGGACAACGACGACGACGTCGAATGCGGCGATGTCGAAGGCGACGACAACACGGACGACGACGACGACGACGACAAAGGCGACGGCGGCGGCGACGACGGCGGCGCGAGGCGCCAAGGGAACGGCGGCGGCGCGCCTCCAGGGACCCTTGCCAGCCAGCAGCTCCCCAAGAGGTCCAAAGAGGCCCCTAAAGGCCACCAAGACGCTTCAGAAGAGCATCATGATACACCAAAACTGCCCCCGAACGAGACTGCTGACAAAACCTCTCAAGAGATCCCAGCAAGCATCCGTAAAACTTCTGAATGCAACCCAAGCGTGGTGGCAACATGGTCTGAAAACCACTAGAGAAGTCCCGCCAACCTCGGATTCATGGCCTTTGGGCCCGGAACCGACATCAAGGAGTCGAGAACGTGGAAATCAGATGAGGAACAGGTGCCGAGACCGCTACCCTTCCCTCGATTTGACCTTTTGGGCCTCCTGGGAAGCTCTCGTCGCCACGGCTGGATTTGCATCGAAATGCCAATCATAACGCACCCGTGGAAAGGTGCAGCGACTCCCCCAGGAAGCAACTGCAGGCGTATTGATTTTTTCTCCCCACGCCTGGGGCTCCTTGCGGTCTGCGATTCCTTCTTCCCGCTGTCCCCTGTTGGCGGCGCCCACATATGAGTTGCGCGAGGGGGTTATGCTTCTGAGAGGGCGGAGGGGTTCTGAAAAGGCACGGACCTTCTTGGAGAGATTTTGAAGGTTCTTGCACGGACCCTGCCCTATTAGCACACGGTTTAAAAAAGAAACACAATCCTACTGATTACCCGGAGCGGGCCCCACGCACCGCGTTTTTGCACGGGGGAAGAAGGCGCCGTGAGTCTAGAAGGCACGCGAGGAGTACTCTTATTCAGCCACATCCGGAGCTTCGAGATGAAGCAAGGCGGGCCGAATCTAACACAAAAACATATAAAAAACAAATACCAGTCGAGGGCCATTTGGCGCGAGCGCACCGCTGCTGCCCGAAAGCCCACAAGCAAGAGTTGCTCGAACGTGACCCAAGAACAAAGCGGAGGGTGCGCGTGCCGAGCCCCAGGGAAACAGGTGTAGCCGACAAGGCCAAGAGCCAAGAGCATGCGAGAGCCAAATGGCAACCGGGAGGTGGAAGAGGAGGGGGGAAAGGAAGGCGGCTCCGAAACGTGGGGCGCAACGATTGAGAATAATGAAGGGAGGAGGAAAAAGGAAAAAAATGATGGTGGGGACGGAAAAGAATCCGGGCATGACGCTTCCGGGGCCCTCGTGCTCGCAAACCTTGAACGGGTACCTTCCCGAACGGACATTCGGATCGCATGCGAATTCCAGCTGCCTGTCGCGTGTCAGGAGGCCATCCTCAGCGCGTCGCTGTTCTACGGCTGGGCGGGGCAGTCCTGCCGTCGAACTCGCGTCCTCCTGCGACCCACAAAACTCTGTGGAAACGGATTTTTCAGAAAACTGACGGGGTCTCCAGGATCGTCTGGGGCGCCAGCCGGACGCCCGAATCGTCTGGCAGAGCAGCCACGCCCACAACAGCACTGCGTTCGGCCAAGCGGGATCCGTCCAACCGATTGGGACACACTCCAGCCCGCTACCCTGGGCCCTCCCTCTTCCGCCTGCATCTCCCAAAGCCCCTCCACTGTTTTTTTGGAAGTTGCCGTGGGCGGGTTAAAGAACTGTCTGCAACAAGGGATGTGCCATTTGCGTCGCTGATGGTTGGTGGCGTTACCGATGGCGTGATACGCGTCTGTCGCTCCAGCGTGGACTCCCCGCTCTCGTGCTGGATAGGTGGGGCCGCGGGCGTCATCTGCTGCGCCGCGAGAGGTGCTCCCACGGCTGCCATTGCTACTAAATGTACAGCGGGTTGCCCCGCAGGTGCAGGAGCAGCGGGTGTCCCCGCACGACATTGCGCGGCGTACCTGTCGCTCCTGGTTGCGGCGTTCGCGAGCCAGTTGCATGGTGAGATTGGAGTGCTGCGCCTCGTGGATGGCCAGAATCTCGGGACGCAGCTCTCCCACGGACGACGGAGCCACTAGCCCAGGGCCACGATGTGTACCCCCAGGGTCCATGGGGGCCGCCAAATATCCGCAATGAGGTACTTGGCCTGGTACGCCGGGTTCATGCCCAACACCACGCGTCAACTGGGACTGATAAAAGTCGTCATCTGTTGCCCGAGCGCGCGGGTTCTCAGGCTGAGCTGCGTGCCAATGCGCGGGATGCCCGTCTCCTGAGCGTAGTAATCAAGGAACGTCGGTGCATCCATAGGTGGACCGTTGGCCTTTCAACAACCGTTGGGTCGTAAGTCGGGTGACTGAAGAATGCTGGAACGTACCCATATCTGTTGGGGTGATCCGGTGATGGGTTCGGATCTGGGATATATTACCGTGGGGCGTCCAGCTAGCGTTCGGGAGGTCGATGCCATCCCGCCGCGTGCTCAGCATGGCCTCGCGCATCAGCCTGTGCATCCACTGCTGCTGCCCAAACAGGCCTTCGGCCCTCTGGGCAGCTTGATGGTCGGTAACATCAGGTTGCCCTGCAGTACCACGCGGCGATGCACATGGCGATGCCGCTTGCAAGGTCTGATAGAGCTGAGGGTCCATTCTGATGCTTTGGAGCCAGGCCTGAAGACCGTTGGTGCTCCCAGCGCTCTGTGGGGTTCCAAATGGGGTCGTAGCCCTGCTCATGGCTGCGAACGATGCAGGTTGCCCTGCAGGCACGGGCATCTGCTGCGCCTGGGCGCGCCGCGGGTCGTTCGCATACAGCCCGTCGTTGGGCGTGATCCCGTTGGGCGTCGTGCCAGACAAGTCCGCGCTCTGGGCCTGGGTCCATGACCCATCCGAGCCTCCCAGAAAGTGCCCCCGCTTGGCATGCCTCTTGCATCGTGAAAACGGAGGCATGTTCGACCCCTTGCATAGGTGCCGACGCAGGGCCATTAGGTTGTAAGGAATCTGCGGTACCATCAAATTTCTCAGCGCCGACGCACCGCAAGGAACATGTAGCAACTCCGTGGAAGGTTGGTGGTTGCACGCAGGTTGCCCAGCTGGTTGTCTTCGACGCATAAAGGATTGAGCCGCGCCTGTCCGACTCGATCGTGCATGCACTGAGCATCGCTAGGCCTGATGCAAAAGAGCTGAACAATGTGGCTTGGCGGGATCCTACCATCGCGGCCTGACGTCAAAAAAATCGTTGGCTGAGCGCCAAATCGGGATACTGTCGCGAAGTAAACTCCTGGGGCCCACCGTAATCAGCACTTCGGAGTCTATGCGAAGGCCGGACTGGATCCGCCCGTCTCCAGGTCAGTATGGGCATCCGCGAATAAATGATTTGCCCCTTCCGTTTGGGGTGCCTCCGCCGCGGCATGACAGACATACGTGGAGTATGTTCGGGATGTCCACCCATTTTGTGCCGTGGATGACATAGCAGGGTGCTCCCGGCGCTGTCAGGTCTGTTGCCCGTGAGTATAAAGGCTCTGGGCATTTGATGCCTGGGCGTCTGTGCCCATTGATTGGGCGCAAGATGCGTCGGGTAGGACTCCCCGTTGAACCTGAGCTTCTTCACCTGGCGCCTGGTCTTCTGCATGCCCGGCGGAGTCGAGCATTCCGCAGGTCCAGTGCCGCCAGTGCCGGGCAGGCCCACTGACGGCCACGAAGGAACCTCTTAACGGCGCCCAGGTGGTGACTATGCCAGTTCCCCCTGTCTGCGGGCGGCCAATTGTTCAGTGAGTCTTGGAACTCGACCCAACCGTCGTACTCGTCATATGAAGTGACAGCTGTGATAACCCGATTGGAGAGCTCGTCGTCGTGGAATGGCCTCTGCCGCGTGGCTGTAGTGAGCCGTTCCAAGCATTCCCGCTTGTCGGAGTCGTTCAATAGCGACGCGCGGAGATGCGCCTTCCGCAGAACCTCCTCCAAGCATCCTTTCTCGGATTGGTAACTCAGAGCAGGTTCCTTCCGCAAGACGTCGCGGCCGTGCTGACGTGCAGAAGCATCGTCATCAGCGCGTGTAGCAGCACAGCCGATGCCGCGCTGCACCGCTCTGTATCGTTCGGACCCGTCGCCAGTTAAGGGCCTGCACGCTGGGTTGATCCTCGTCTGATTGACAGTGCCCAAGGCCCCCCAGTATCGCCTGCGTCCATTGGGCAATCCAGGAGCCACAGCGGGTTGCCACGCACGACCAGCGGCTGGTGCGCCATACGCGCGCACTGGCTCAGGCGCTGCGGGCGCTGCCGATGAGCTGGCGCTCCCAGGTGCCTTTCCTTTTCACGGATGTCGCGGGAATGGCGCGCGGTAGTTGCGGGGGCCGCCCCTGGCGTCTTCGAGGTAATTCCCAACAGCTTAACACCCGCGCCGCCCATTAACGAGGAGGCCCCCTTGGATGATCCACCCAATGACGGCGCCCAGCCTGATCTATGAATCCTGCCAGGCGTCGGGCCGCGCAGGAATTCAGGATCCTTCGGCGTGGGCGCGCCGTCGCCTTGGGATGCCGCTGCTGCCGAGGCCGCCGCTGGTCCTCTGCAGCGATGCCTTCCAGCAGGTTTCCCCCGCAGATCGTTGCGATTTGTTGCTGCCAGGATCAGCGTCAGCCGAATCGGTCCTTTTCTTATGTTTAGTCGGTAGCTGCTCAGGCGCAGGTGACCCTGGTGCACCCGGAATTAAGAATAGATCAACATCCTTCCCGGATGTCTTCTCGGGGGGCTTCGGATCCTTTGGCGGTTCTTCTGCGGGTGTCCCCGCTGGAGATGGCGCTGCAGGCCCCCCCCCGAATCGGGGCATGCGGCGCATCTGGCTTGTAGAGCGCCATGTCCTTGATCTTGGCCCCAGTTTTGCAGCTCATGTCGCACTTGCCAGCGCTGGGCCTTCCCAGCACAGGAGGTTGTTATCCAGCCGATGTCACTGCAGTTGTAAGCGACTGACGGTCGCCTGGACCAAGATCCACGTCTTCTGTTACATGTTTGGAGACATCTATATTTTCGTGACCGTCATGTGGGAACTGTCCGTCTCGCAAGTGCATTCCGACTCAGATCCTGAGTCGGACTTTGAAGGAGCGGCCTCAGTAGTGCCCACCGCTTCGGCAAGACCCGCACGACTAGCCCCTTCGTCGCCTTCTGGATGACCAACGCCTTCATAAGAAAAAGAATCAGGTTGCCCCGCATGTGGTGCGTCACCTACGTCTTCATGACATTCTCGATTGTGTATGTTGAAGCGGTGGTGAATGTTGGTGGGCTGCCAAACTCGCTCGGTCCGATTGACCTCGTCCTCAGCAATCGGCCGGTAGTCAGCTTTAGTCAAGCATTCTGCAGGTGGATGATTAGTCGGACTCACCCTGGGACCACCATTTTGCGCGAATAGAGTGGCGGTCTCTGTAGGCCGTGGATCTTCATTCCAAACATTTATAGCAGGTTACGCTGCATTATATGATTGGTTTCGGCGCGGCGAACGCGGCTAAAGATACCACCAGCATTGCCGAGGTCTCGTCCAGCAATGTGGGCATATGACCTCGTGCGTTCCAGTAAAGCATCAATGTGTCGTTGGTTCCTCGGCATTAGGTGGTTGAGTGGCTGTAGGAGTTGTCGTGCACGCGACGCCCCCACTCCTAAGGCCCTGAACAGAATAACTGCTAGGATTTGGAATTTTGGGGATGTTAAAAAGCCTGCAGTCTCAGACTCGTTGCGGGCTATCCCAAAGCGTGCTAATGTCTGGTCGATCCGTTCTCCCGCATGGACGCGAAAAGTCGATGAGAGCCGTTTCCGAATTGAGTTGGCGTTCCTCCTCTAAGTTCTCAAACTTCGTATTAAGGGGGAACATGATGTAGGTGGCGCCATCGGTGTGGCGGCCGCCAATGTTGACGCCAAAATTGAGGACTGCGGGGGGAACTTTCATGGCCGTGGTCCGTGCAAGGCCTCCCAGACCGCGCTGTAATGCTGCAGCCTGTTGGGAAGGGGGTCATATTGCCTGCGGCCACGTTGATCCAAGCGCGGACCTCCCGAACGAATTCGCGGCAAAGGTACCTGACTGGCCTGGCCCGAATGGGGGCCCGTTGTTCTTGTGCCGTCTCCACGACGCCTGTGCGCCCCGCAGCGCGCCCGATAGCGACCCATAGAAGGCCGAATATAGTAATGCCAATGAAATGGCCCCGTAGGTCGTGGTCGGATATGTGTGGCTGGGGTTTGCGGTGTTTTGTCGTTAGCTTGCGTGGGGGTGATGGCGGCGCAATGTCGTATCGCATGCTGCCATGCGTGGCGTCTTCAAACAAGTTTCCAATTCGGGTCGGTGGGTGGACTTCAGGAGTGTAGTAGCGCAGGGAAGTGGGACTCAGGTATGAGGCCTCCGCGAGAGCGGAGGTAGCACTGCAAGTGTCCTTGCGGTTGTGCGTAGTTATGTACATTCCTCCGCGCAGACCCACTGCACCTTGATGTTCCACCATATATGTAGTCCACCAAATTGTGCCGTGGATGGAGAAGAATAAAGCTAAGGCCGACCACCATAGGCCAGCTCCGCTACCAAGTTTGAAAAGGGGTTGGGAGGCCCAACCAGCAGCTTCGCCTAAGGCGAAGCCAATATCCAACTCTCGTGTACCGAAGTTGCGATAGTCCCAGGAGTAGGAAATCGTCGCGGGAGCGACGGGCCATCTCACGCGGAATGTGTTCGGTCCCGATGGCAAGTAGTGCGCCTCGCGATGAGGCACAGTCATATCTCGGCAGCCGGCCGCTTGAACACAAACGGCCGCGGACAAACGCTCGCTGTCTTTCGTTTTTGCCCCAGCTCTTTTTCAAGTAATATAGCATCAATTGCGCCGTACTTGGACTTGGATCCGAATTTCGTGAACCAGACACGCTCCTCGGCGCCTGCGTCTTTCAAACGCTGGAGACGCAAGGAGGGGTACAGCTCGTACCCAGACTGTCGGAGGCAAACTGGCCTGCAGTTGCCGCGTAGCCGCTCGCCCACCCTATCCGAAATGCTGGGTAAACTGATGCATACGGTGTAAACGATGTGGTGAACAAAGGTATGTCGTGTAAGCTATGTGGTCTGACCTATGGAGGTGGTAGCTATGCGGTGTACGATCTACGGAGGTCGAATATCTGAGGTATAAGCTACCATTGTAGAGAGCCCGGTTGTGTAAGCCACGCGGTGCGAACTGGAGCTGAAAACTATGGTGTGTAAGATCTGTGTTGTAAACTAGGTTGTCCACTGTGCGCGGTGCAAACTACGGGGTGAAAGCTACGCCGTGTAACCTCAGCGCACGGGGCGCCCGCGAGGCGCCCACGAGGCGGCACAGACGGCAACGTGGCGCAGCCTTGGGAAATCCTCCCAGCGCACGGCGGCACGGGCGGAAACATGGCGCAAGCTCGGCATACCCCTCCAAGCGTGGGGCAACCACGAGGCAGCACGGGCGGCAACGTGGCTGAAACTCGGCATACCCCCAAAGCGCGGGGTGCTCACGAGGCGCCCGCAAGGCGTCACGGGCGGCAACGTGGCGAAAGCCCAGAATTCCCAACCAAATTCTTCACGAAAGAAAATCATAACCCCTAAGTGCTTGCACTGGCCCGCCTGGATTTATGTTCTTGGATCGGCGCTGGGCACCTGCGCGGCGCCAGGGGCGCCGCCCGCGGTGCCTTCCACAACAAATCCCAAAAATCCGCGCGTAGCAGCCCCGGGCATGCTATCCACACACCCCTAGTCATCATCCCCCTCTTGGCCGCCCCCGACTTCAACAACACCCGACCTTTCGTCTATGGCGACAGCCTCCCCCTTCCCTCGCTCATCGCCAGGAAGAGCCTGCTCACGACGTGCTGCGGGCTATCCATGTCCGGCCCCTGCCAGTCCTCCAGGTCCACCGTCACCTCTGCAGGGATGCGGCGTGGAAACGGGAGGATGGGCGGAGGGAAGATGGGGGACAGGACGGAGGTAAGAGAGACGAAGAAACGATGATCTATGCCTCTTATGTCTTGAAATCTCTCAGAGCCTCCCGGAACATCCTCGTCACCACGGCTTGATTCCCCATGCACCTGCAGGAGAGGTTCGAGGGACGGCTCTGAGGACCGTCCCTGAGATCCAAGCGTCCAAGATCAAATGTGGTAGTTGTTACCCCGCTTTGGGCCGGGAACCTCATATATGCATGGAGACGAAGCGGTCGGGAACTCTGGTAATGGTTTCCACGACGCGCTCTTCACATCCAGGGGGGAGCAAGATGGCATGTCAACATTGTCCAATTACTGGGCTGCTTCCCCGTCACAAGGGCATCTGGCAGCAGAGATATTGCTTCACCGCGAGCTCCTCCTGAAGCTGAGGGGTCGTTATTCCAATGTTATGTCTTGAGTGGGTCAAAGACCTTGTGCAAAGGGTGATTATTTGGAGCGGAGTTGTCCTGTTCATTTCTGCCCCGTTCGGAATAACGTTGCTCATGTCTCCCCCGTTCGGCAAACAAAGCTCCCGATTCATCCGAACAGTCTGCTTTGCGGACCGCCAAAACTGAACGGTTCATTCTCACCCCCCTGGCAAAATGAACGGTTGATTCCCCCCCCCCGAAAATAACGGTTCATTGTCTCACCCCCTGCAAAATGAACTGTTCATGTTTCTAGAGGGTTGAGAAACTGAACCATTCATTTCTGCGGCCGTAGCGTGAATTAGCATGCCCATAGCTCCCGGCTAGTGTTTCAGGGTGTGTAAATGAACAAGTATGTTTCTCAAGGGCTGGGAAAATAAATCTTTCCTTTTGTGGGCTGTGGAAATGAACCGTTCAATGTTCAAAGGGGGTGAAAAAATAAATCGCTTACGTTTGGGCGTCGGGGGTATTGAGTGTTCAATGTTCAGGGGGTTGAGACAGCGAACCTATCATTTTCGCGGCCTTAGCACGACTTAGCATGCTCGAAACTCTCAGTTCATTTTATCAGGGGAGTGGGACAATTAACCATTAATTTGTTGCTGCTGTAGCGTGAATTAGCATGCCCCCAACTCGGGGCTCATGTTTCAGTGGGGTGGGACAATGAACCGTTCCTTGTCGAAAGGGTTGGGAACATGAACTGTTTGTTTTCTGGGCTGGGGAAATGACCCGTTCAATTTCCCAAGGGGTCGAGGAAAGAGAAAGGTCTTCTCGCGGGGTCGGGGATATGAACTGTACATGTTTCAGGGGTTGAGACAATACACCGATCATTTTCGTGGACTTAGCACGAGTTAGAATGCCCGTAAGTCCAAGTTCATTTTATCAGGGGGGGGGAAATTAACCATTCACTCTTCGCGGCTGTAGCGTGAGCTAGCATGTCCCCAACTGCGGGCTCATTTTGTTCAGGGGGTGGGACAGTGAACTTTTCATTTTCCACGGGTTGGGAACACGAACATGTAGTTCTCTGGGCCAGGGAAATGACCCGATCAATTTCCAAAGTGGTCGAGGGAATAAACCGTTCTTCTTTCGGAATCGGGGAAGGACCCGTTCAATTTTCCAAGAGGTTGAGGACATGAACCGTTCAATTTTCGGGGTCGGAAGAATGAACTGCTCTTTGCTTAGGTTCGGGGAAATGAATTGCATAATTTTCCAAGGGGATAAAACAATTATCCGTTCATGTTTCGGGGTCGGGAAACGAACGGGTTCAGATGTAACGGCTGTGTCGGGGGGCGGGGGAAACAAACCAACACTAAAAGTCTCAACTCCAGCCAAGCTATGCCGGAATCAAATCGACTAGAACTTCGCAAATGGCAGGAAATAGCAATTACGCACCCTGGGCTCCTGCAAAGAACTGGTTGCGGCCCCCCTGACTGCTCCCGAAGGCTCTTTGCAGATCGGCTAGATTTCGAAAGCCCTTGGTATCTAGCGCCGAACTGGGGAGCCAGAACACAAGGACGAGGACGTGGTCCGCGATGGTACAACTAATTCCTGCGCGGCGCCTCCGCCAAGAAGCTTAGGCGCCGACCCCAGGCATCCGCGCGGACCCGTGAAAGTCCGTCCGCTGCCAGCGTCTGTTGCTCGAGACCAATGGCCAAGACGAGACCTCCTCCTCGCAATTGCACCTGCAGGCCTCCTATTCCCCGCTTGTGCTGCACAAGTTCGTTGCCAAGCGGTGCCGTAGTTTACCAGCGGCATGGCGCGACGACCTCCTCCCCCCCTCCACCGCTCCGCCCTCGCCAGGGTTGGCCAGACCCCTGAGTCCCGGCTGTTTCACTGCCTGGGCCCCAATGCTGTTTTGACAGCCACTATCCGCCGTGCAGGCTGGAGCTCTCGGGGAAGCAAAAACCGTACAGCTTGTTTGCTCCCGTGCAGTTCTCTTCCTCCCGGAGATCAAGGCCTCAAACTGCCAGAGGATGGGCCTATATGGTCCGAACACAGGCCTCGTGCACAACTCGCCCCCCCCCGAGGATAGAGTCGGAACAGGGCGAGATGAGTCAACGGCAACTCGATATCTGTCGCCAGACCCCTCCCAGGGTCCAATCGTACCAACTTTCCGATCCGCGTCCAGCCGTGGCGATGAGGCCGAGCTCGCCCTCCCCTCGCTTGCACAGTTGTCGCTGCCTCCTTGTGCAGACCTCCACCTCCCAAAGGCCCGAGCCTCGAACTGTCCGAAGATGGGCCTGTGGTCCGAGCACAGGAGCGTCTGGACCTGGGCGCGGCGAGGGGCCACAGAGCGGGGGGGGGGCCCAGGCGCAGGGGCGCCAGGACTCTCCTGGCTTCGACTGGTGTCCACCTCTTCCTCTTCCTCCGTGACATCCCCGCTCGCTATGAGCACGTCTCTCACCACTCTGTGACTGGCCCCGCCCTTGTCACGTCACGGTTCGCGCCGCCGCCTTCTGGGAATCAGTCATTCCTAAGCATTCCCCGGCGCCGCTGGCCCGAATCGTGACGTGACCAGTCCCCTCCCCCCCTGGTCACGCCTGTTATCGCCAGAGGAAAGAGTCGACGGCAAGCGAGGGGAAGAAATGAGAAGGAGAAGGCCTTCTCAGAAGGCGGCGGGACTTCCCAGAAGCCCTCGCGCCTTCTTAGAAGTTTGAATGTCTTCGGGGGCGGCCTACAAAAAAACTTCTCAGAGGGCCCTGGGACTCCTGAGCTTTCTGAAGAGGCCCGCCCTTCTCACTTCCCTCCCCTCTCGGGTCGGGCGAAAGGGGGGGATAGCAAAGGGGGGGGTTGAGAATCAGCTCACGTAGCTGATTTTCCCGGCGCCTCCCGGCGCCGGAGGCGGCCATGTATCGAGGAATGGGCGCCTCGGTGAGGCCGAAACCAGCTGCATGCAGCAAATTTCGTAACCCCTCCTTTCCCAATCCCCCCCTTTCTCACTTCCCTCCCCTCGCTCGCCGCCGAACGAGAACGGCATAGGTTTTTCCTCCCAGGCGGAGCTGCGGGCCCACGAGCCGCACGGGCCGAGGAGACGACACCAGCGGCAGACGCCTGGGTGCACATGCAGGCCTTCGCCAAACACGCACGCGAATGAGCCGTGGCACGCACGCCTGGGCTGCTCGAGGGCCACATTCGGGTCGGGCGAAAGGGGGGGATAGCAAAGGGGGGGTTTGAGAATCAGCTCAAGTAGCTGATTTTCCCGGCGCCTCCCGGCGCCGGAGGCGACCATGTATCGAGGAATGGGCCCCTCGGTGAGGCCGAAACCAGCTGCATGCAGCAAATTTCGTAACCCCCCCTTTCCCAATCCCCCCCTTTCGCCCGGCCCGACACATGGAGGCGATGTGGACCAGTCGAGGGCGCAGGTCCCAGGCCCTGGCAATCCAAAGGGGGGCGCGCGAGGGCCGAGGCCCGAGCTGCCATGACGTCCAGCGTTCCAACTGGATCCGCGGTGGCCGAGACGAGCTCGATCTGCAGCTCGACCGAACACCTGCGCACTGCAGAAGACCATGAGAGGCAAACCGCGACAGAACGCAACGGAACCATGAGAAACTACTTGCTCATAAATCAATCGACCCCGCTGCTCCCGTGCTCGGGATAAACTGGCTCTCACCGCAAACCGCCTGTCGAAGAGGCCGTCGGGCCTTCGCTACTTATCCGCAAGCGTCTTCTTCGGTATCCGGATGCTTTGCGAGGCAGAGCCACTGATAAAAGAAGGTGCCCTGGTCGGAGAGCAGCTCGTCCCTGCTCTTGCCGGCCATCTCGTCGGTTTTGGAGGTAGGAGCCTGCAAGGAGATGAAATGCAGATCCTTGTTGAATCGCATCTTGAAATTCGCGAACTCCTCCTCCTCCTCCTCCTCCTCCTCCTCCCCCTCCTCGCCCTCTGCGTCGGTCGAAGCCATCGGTTGCCACTTCTCCTCCTTGGGGAGTTTGTCCGGATGAAGTTCCGACTGCACCGTTCTTCGCGGATCCGTCAGATCGTACTGGGCATCGGTTTCCCTACTTTCTATTGCGAGGAGCTCGCACCCGTTGTTCTCGTCCTTGTAGCACTTGCAGTATTCCGACCGATAGGTGCACAGTGCGTAGCTGACCACGCTGCTTCCATAACAAACTCCATCATTCTTCTCATTTTCCGTGCAACCTGCCGGATCATTGCCCGACAGATTGTTCTGCCGCTCCACGGCCTTCTGCATCATGGCCGTGCCCCTGTCCCCGACCATCATGAACCAGCTCGCCGTCTCGGCTCGCGACTTGTAGTCCGCCGCCGTGCTCCCTGGCGCGTTGGGTGGGGTGGCGATGAAGGCCGAGGGCTGCCTGGTGGGGTGCCCGACCCTCTCGGTCAAGCCCCCTCGCGTGCGTCGCCCCCCCCCCTCTCCCCCTCTTTGCAAACAACGATGGATTCGCGCTCCCGAGGCCACAGCCTATCGTAGGAAACAATGGAACCTGCACGGTTTCCCCCGGGGCCGTAGGCGACCCGAGGAGAAGGAGGAGGAGGTGAAGGAGGTGGAAGAGGGGGAGGGGGAGGAGATGGAGGAGGAGGAGATGGAGGAGGACGAGGAGGAGGAGGAGGAGGAGGAGGAGGACGGGTCGCCAAAGCCCGCCGGAGAAACTCTCCAGTGGACCCGCGCTCCCATGGGCCACGTTGAAGAAAACTGTGAATTGGCCGTTCCGAAGACACCACCCCGTCAGACCCAAGCGCGCCATGGATCCGCGCTCCCGAAGCCGGGATTCCTTGCCAAAAGCAACGGGCTCGCGCCCCCGAGATTCCAAGACGACCAAGGCAGGTAGCCAAAGCCGCCGAAATGGCACAGCATGCCCCCAAGATGGCCCCACGACTGCCCAAAAGGGCCCCAAACTAGCCTGGTAGTCCTCCAATGCGGCCTCAAGACGGCCCAAGAGGGGCCCCTGAACGGCCCAGGACAGCCTCTGGATGGACCCAAAACGGCCTTAGAGAGCCCATCGACGGCCTCAAGGAACATCCCGGGCGGGGAAGACGGCAGCAAGACGGTCCCCAAGACGGCCCGAAATGAGTTCCTCCTCGACAGCATCATCACCATGACGTTCCACATCGCGCTTGTCCACTACAATGAGCTTCCTCCTTCTGCTCCTCTCCGTCCTCCTCCGCAATCGTCGTTTCTGTCATTATCCATTCCGCAACAGGACGACCTCAAATGATGTTGTAAGAATTAACAACACAAAACTGCCAAGGTGTAACATGTGACGGGGCTCTGGCCTTTCCTCTCGACGCCGCTCGACTGACACATTGCGGCCTTCCGTCGCCCCCCGAGCATCCGCCTCCAAGAATACTTCGCTGGCACGGTGGCGGGACATGCCGCAGGCAACTGGATAGAAGCCCTTGAAAGCCACACCGCGCTCTTCCATGTCTTGGCCCCACCAAGTGTCAAATGAGCGGAACAAGATCGTGTTAATATCCAGGGCAACGCCACCATGACGTGCCAGGAGGGCGTTTATTGCGGCGTCTCTTTTGTACCGCGGCTTGAGAGTATTCCAATATTTGGGCAGATCCTCCGCGGATAACTGCTGTGAGACGTTAACCTCGCTGACAAGCTTGAACTCGAAATCCCCCCTGTGGAACTCGACTGTTTCCTTGCAGAGCTGCTGGTACGGAGAAAGCTCGCCGTCATGGTATACCCAGATTATCCTCTCCGCCGGTGGTCCCACGGGATCCACAATAACGTCGTCACCGCCACCCGTGCCGCCACCACCACCATCGCCAGGGCCAGCGCCATTGCCATCTTTCGGCGCAAGGACGAGCAAGATTACGATGATGATGATGATGACCGGGGAGACACAAGACTAAGTTTTGAGGACTCGAGTTTGCCTGAAGGGGCCGTCGAAGAGAAGAGGGGACAACATCAATAATTTGACATCTCACGAAGCCTGACGGGACGCCCCCAAAGCGTCAAAACTCGTGTGCGGGACGCCCCACAAGCGTTGGCAAAGCGGAGTCCCTGCAGACCCGAGCCTTGCGCTTCTCCGAGAGGAGGCCGATGCCCCCGCTGGCCGCCTTCCACTTCTCCACTTCTCCACCGGTGCTGGCCTTCGAGGCTCCTCGACCTGGAAGGACATGTGGTTCATCGGCATGACTCACGGACCGCCAGCCCGAGGACCCAGGCCCCACGCCCGCACGATATCAGCACCCTGAGCCAGAATGTCCTGAACCAAAATGGCTGATCACGGGGTGACCCTCTCCGCCTGCCTCGGGGCGGCGGCTCGGCCAGAAGTTCGTCACCGGCTGGCCCGCGGAGGCAGGCGACGCGCAAGTTACAGTTGCATCGGTGGTCGACATGTGATGTGAAGTCTTCCCCCAAATACCACTCCCCCTCCACACAGGACCCAAAATCGCGCGATCGAAGGCGGGGGGGGGGCGGGGGGAAGCAACCTCATCCGACTCGGTTCCGCTATTTTTTGGGCCGCCAGCCCACCTGAAGGGCTCGAAAATGCCTCCACTGGCGACCCAGAAGGGCCCAAGATGGCGTGCCGATGCTTCAATGTGGTTGCAAAGGCGCCCATCATGGCCTCAATACGACCCAAGACGCCCCCAATATTGCCAAAGATGAGTCTTGGGGACCCCCACACACCCACACACACACACACACACACACACGCACACACACGCACACACACACACACACACACACGCACACACACCACACACAAACACACGCACACGCACACGCACACACACACACACAGGAACGCACACAGACACGCACACAAATACGCACACGCACACACACAAACACACACACACACACGCACACGCACAAACGCGCACGCGCACGCGCGCACGCACCGCACGCACACACACAAACACAGTCACACACACACACACAAAATACACAGCCGCATACGCGCGCACGCACGCGCACTCACGCAGGCACGCAGGCACGCACGCACGAACACGCGCACGCACGCACGCACGCACGCACGCACGCACGCGCGCGCACGCACGCACGCACGCACGCACGCACGGACGCACGCACACGCGCACACACACAGCACACAAGCACACAAGCACACAAGCACACAAGCACACACACACACACTTGCTCCGAACCATCCTGTGGTGTTGGGTCCTCGTTTTGAAGAGACAGCGCCCCGCGTCTCTCTCCTCTCCTGTCCTCCTCCCCCCCTCCTCCTATCTTGTCCTCTGCCCTCCGCATGTCTCTGTTCCGGCACCACCTTCCCACTTTTTCACCCCACAAGAGATTCAGCGACAGCCCAAATTCCAGCGCTCGCATGCGCCCACCGGGCACAGTTTGGCACACCCCTCACACGCTTCGTGGCCCCATAGGGAGCTCCAGCAGCGGCCCCAGTGGCTGCGTTCGCATGCGCTCACCACACCCAAGTCGGCACACCACTCACGCGTTTCGTGGCCCCTCCGGGAGCTCCACATACGGCCCCAATGGCTGCGTTCGCATGCGCCCACCGCGCCCTTTTTGACGCACCCCTCAAACGCTTCGTGGCCCCATAGGGAGCTCAATCGACGGCCCCAATGGCTGCGCTCGCATGCGCCCACCGCGTCCGTTTTGGCACAACCCTCACACGGTTCGTGGCCCCATAGGGAGCTCCATCGACGACCCCAGTCGCTGCGCTCGTACGCGCCCACCGCACCCATTTTGGCATGCCCTCACACGCTTCATGACCCCATAGGGGGCTCAACCGACGGCCCTAGTGGTTGCGCTCGCATGCGCCCACTGCGCTCATTTTGGCACACCCCTCAAGCGTTTCGTGGCCCAATAAGGGTCTCCACCGACGACCTCAGTGGCTACGTTCGCATGCGCCCAGCGCGCCGATTTGGCGCACCCCTCGTACGTATTGTGGCCCTACAGGGAGATCCTCCGAATGCGGTGCATACAACGACGGTGCTCACAGCTGCATCTGAGTGGGCCCTTCGCCAGGCTAATTGGCGGTAGCGGCCTCGCGCGCAGCGACGAGGCGGAGTAAGTAGAAGTACTAAGCGCGCGGACGCGGCCAAGCCCTCAAGAAACGCTCAGGATTACACCGCACTGACACGCACACACGCACACACGCACACACGCACACACGCACACACACACACACGCACATACGCACACACACACACACACGCACGCACGCACGCACGCACGCACACAAACACACAAACGCACACACGCACGCACGCACGCACGCACGCACGCACACACACACACAATTACACACACGCGCGCACACCCACGCGCGCACACACACACACACACTCACGCACACACACACACACACACACACACACACTCACGCACACACATGGCACCGGCACGATCTCTCTCTCTCTCTCTCTCGTTCACGCAAATTTGTCACGTGTTTATTTGACGACCAGTTTTGTAGTTTTCCGTGGTCTTCAAGAGGAGGGCCCTAATGCGGCCCAGAGACCAGGTCCCCAGGAGGCCCCAAGACAACCCAAGAGGGCCACGAGGTAGCCCAGGAAACACTCAAGACGGACCAGGAAACCCCCAAGACGGTCCAAGAGACCCTCAAGACGACCCTTGAGGGCCCCTCAGCTGCCGACAGATGCCCCCAAGGCGGTTTCCGAAGGCGCCAGACGGCCCAGGACCGCCCGAAGACGGCCCGAGACGCCCCCAAGACGCCCTAAGAGGTTCTCAAGAGGCCCCCAGGGAGTCCCCAAGAGGCCCTCGAGAAGCCTCCAAACAGCGCCAAGGAGGACCCAAACACCCACACCCCACGCGGCCCGCACGTGCACCCCGCAGAGCGACCCACTCTAATGTTCATCGAATCGGGGCTGCACCGACCACCTCGCCACGCTCCCACCTGCGCGAGCTCTGGGACTGCGCTCGAGACCGCTCTTTTGCGTCTCCCGTGGCCGACCCGCGCGCTTATCACCACGAGAGGGCCGCCGACGCCCCTCAAGGTCGAAGAAGATAATAGACATCATGAGTATGATTTTCGGAGGTCCGTGTGGATGCCTTGGATCGGCGCAAAACTCCTGGCGCGCGGAGCGCGCCAGGGGCGGCGCCGGAGGCGCCGCCAATGAGACCCAGCGCAGATCCAAAAATCCGCGAAGAGTTCCGACATTTGTCTGATGTCGCATCTTCTTCTCCGACTTTTGCGCCACCCGTTGCCGGCCCGCGAGTTCTGAGCATCTTTTAACCGACCTCTATCCCCATGGGCGTGGCCTGGGACTCACTGGCCGATTTCACCCACTAGATAGGGATATAGGCCGTCTCCTTCGGATTTCGCGGAGTATACCCTTATCTAGGGGGGGAGATGGTGCGGGTCTGGATGGGGATGAGCATGCGATGTTCAGTGGAATCCGACCCCCCCCCAAAAAAAAACGGACACGACAAGACGACCTACTCCCGACAACCCATTGGACAACTCGGCGGGGATCCGCAAAACCCCTCTTTCTTCCATTAGATATAGGAAGGGTCGGTTAACCATTAGATGGGGGTATAGGCCGTTTCGTTATGGTTTCGCTGGGCATCTCCCCATCTAGGCGGGTGAGATGCTGGAGGCCTGGATGGGTATGGGGATGGGGATAGGCGTCGGCTGAACGAAAGCGACACCCGTCGCCGGCCCGCGAGTTCTTCACCATGTCACGCTGGCCGTGGAGAGCCCGCCGCGCAGAGCCGCGGCGCCCGCGCTGCCCGAGGGCCCGAGGGCTCCCACGGCGTGCCGGGTGCGGCTCGCGCTCTCCCGCAGCAGGCCGAGTGGGCCCGCGCCCGAGAGCGGCAGCGCGCCAGCGCTCCTGGGGGAAGCAGCAGACAGTGCGGAGAGAGTGGGCACAGAGACCGACAGCAGCTTTCCTGCTCATTCTGAGCAGGGCTCGCTGTCGGTGTCGCCGCGGACGTTGTCCACTCGAGACAGCAGGCCACCTGCCCAGAAGCGGCCACTGTCGGTTTTGGACAGCGTGCGCTCTTGGGCATCGTACCGCTGCCGCTGCTCCACGGGCCTCTCCTGGGGTGTGAAAGGCAACGGTGTATGGGGGGGACTGGCATGGGGAGAGAACACCGACCTGGAATCGGCGATACATCGCCGACAGATCGGCGATAGACCCCCGTCGGCGATCCATGGGCAATTGGGGGTCGATGCATCCCCCCGTGCCCCCCCCCCACCCCTATTGTTGCCCCTGACTGAGGGTGCCTTTTGACCAAAGTTCGCGGAGAACTTGGCAGTGGCGACGAGGGATCCCCAGGGCGAGCAGCGGCATCGGTACCTCCTCCTGCCCCAGGCTCCCAGCGCAGAGTGCCGCACCCGCCGCCCGCACCGGCAGCGCCCTCGCCTCCAGGCCCCAGTTGGGCGGGTGAGCGGCGCCGCGCCAGCTCGCGCCCAGCGGGTGCCCGGCAGCGGCATCTGCCCGGCACGCCGGGAGCACCTCGTGGGAGGCAGACCCATGGCGCCGCAGGGCCTCCTGGAGCAGCGGCGACCGGTGCACCAGCGGCTGCGACAGTGGCAGCACAGGCGTGGCGGGCGGCTGCTGGTGGACCCTGGGCGCGGGGCTGAAGTGCGGCTCCACGGCAAGCCCGTCTCGCCATGGTGCAGGCACCGGGTCACTGAGCTGAAGGGCGCGCTGCTCGGGCCACACCGCAGACGCAACCTGCTGCGCCCCCGAGGCGCAGGCCCCAACCGGCGCGATGCGCACGCTCAACATCCCCACGATTCCAATGCCATCACCCGCCACCGTAAGTTCGGCGTCCAATCCTTGGGGGTAGAACCGCTCGGCGCCTAGGGCGCACGTGCCCAAAATGCCACCGCGCTCGGCCCCGACAACCCGCAACTGACTCAGGCCAACCATGGCACGCGATTGACCGCCTGCCCCGACAGCGTCGGCCACCTCGAACTGGAGGCCGTCGCCGACAACATATGAAATCCCTTGCTCGTGGTTCCAGGACGCTCTGCCCGCCACGGTGGTGGCAGCCCCCGTCTGACGAGGAACAAGACACGGCACAGACGTAAACTTTTTGAGCTCCGCGCGGACTTCTCTCGGATCGGCTCCTGACCCCCCCCTCCCTGGCGCGGGGCGCGGTGGCGGCGCCAGAGGCGCCGCCAGGGGGGCCCAGCGCCGATTCAAGAAATCCGTGCGGATCTCCGACAGTTCGTGTTTATGCCACTTCTTCTTCCAGTCTGGAAGCCGCTGCCCGGCCGGCCCGGACACTCGCAGGTACAGCGGATGTGGGACCTCCCGTCCAGGCTGCCAGCCCTGATAGGGGCCTCCCGAATGGGGCTGGGGCAGAATGGCTCGGATGACCGCGCCGCATCGTCGATGCATCACCGATGAATTCGGCGACATCGGCGATGCATGGGCGACGTTTGCATCGAGCCGCACCGCCGATGCATCGGCGATGCGGCGCGGACCTTCCGACCCCGTCTTCTCTGACCCCATCTGAGATGGGGAAACCCAAAGGACCTCTCCCGGGGTGCGTGCTGACCAAGACTTCGCGGCGAATCCAGCCTTGTCGAGGAGGGCCTCCCAGGAGGCCCAACAGGGCGGTCACGAGGGAAGGGTAGCGGCAACTCTGAGACCACGTCTGCTCTGAACCCATCCGGGAGCCCAGACCTGAGGCACCGCATTTCGCGGACGGTGACCAGCAGCGTTGTCCTCTGGCCCGGCCACGCGCCCAGCGGCGCCCCGCCCTGGTGCGCCAGGGGCTGCGGGGCCCAGGCGCCAGGGTGCGGGGAGGGCGCGGCCGCGAGACTGGCCAGGCCGGAGGAGGCGCACCGCAGCGGCACCCCGACGCCGCCGACCCAGGCGGGGCCCTCGGCGAGCGCGGACCTGCGTGCGTGCGCCGAGTATCGAAGAAGAAAACCTGCATACTCCGGACTTCATCATGTAAGATGACGACAAATTAAGAGAATGCGGGGGGGACGATTCACACATGGTTTCTGAGTCTTCGGCTTCCGCTTCGCTTCGGCTCCGTCTGGCCCGTCGACTGTCCAGGCGCGCGCCCGACGAGGGCGGGATGGAACTATCAACAAATAATTTCCTGGCCAGGGGCATCCTGGGCGCCGCCGCGTAAACACGACCCCCGATAATTTCTAAATAATCATCCAACATTCACAACAAGTTGGAGGAGGGGGTCAGATTTCTTGGGGGTCTGGTTTGCGTTGTCTTGAAGGGTTCCACGGGGGTCTGGGCAAAACGAAAAGGAGGGGGCGCGCCAGGGAGGGGGCTCAGCGCCGATCCGAGAAATCCGCGCAGAGCTCTGACAATTGATGTATGTGCTGCGGTTTCTCGGACGTTGGCAGGACACGATTTAGCGTGGGATCTGCAAAATAGTGATGTGTCGTCCCCCCCGCCCCGCCCATTCCACTGCCCGGAAATACCAACTACTGCAGTCCTGGCCTAGTGGTCCTGGCTCATGTTTTGGGCTTCGGGGCCAAACGAACCGGCTCCCCATTCCTGAGTCCTGAGGACGGGAATGATGTCATGAGACGATTGGCCCAGGATAAATACACTTCAGAAATTCCAGAATATCTACAGGCCCTCGTTTCTGCAGCCCCTGTGAAACGTCAGGCAATGGTTGGAAATCCTGGAACCTTTGGAACGTATCATTATCATGACCTCTTGCTCCTCTGAGTCCTGGCAATATCCAAAATTTTCTTCTTCGCCGAGGAGCTGGCAGGCACGGACGGGGCGCTGCGGACGATGGTGTCCGACACATCCACTCGCACGTGCAGCCTGCCAGCACGGCCCCGCCCGCTGGCCCGGCCCTCGAGCTGGAGCTCGGCGTCGAGGCCGTGGGGGAAGAACTGCCTGCCCGGCAGCAACGCCTCGCCCAGGGGGACGTCTCCCCCGGACCCGCCTGCCTCTGCATAGGGAAAACAACGAGGTAAACATAAAACACTCTAAGGTCCGCGCGGATTCCTCGGATCGGCGCCGGAGCCCCCCGGGCGGCGCCTCCGGCGCCGCCCATGGCGCGCTCCGCGCGCCAGGGAGGAGTGTCCAGCGTCCAGCGCCGATCCGAGAAACCCGCGTGGACTTCAGAGTTCTTACGTTTGCGTCATCGCTTGTTCCCCCAGCCTCATCGAACAGGGAGAACCGCAGCGGGTCCGCAGGCACGCACAGAAGAAGAGACAACCCACAGACATCAGCTTGTGGAGGCACGCGCGGATTTGTTGGATCTGAGCTGGGCCTCCCTCCCTGGTGCGCGGAGAGCATGCCGGAGGGACTGCGCCGGGGGCGCCGCCAGAAGAGCCCAGTGCAGATCCAAGAAACCCGCGCGGATCTGCGACAAATTATGTTTGTGTTTTTTTTCTTCTTCGAATGTAGTCCAGGTCAAACGTCGACCCCCACCGCGGCTCCGCGAGGCCCGGGCAACTCTCCGTCGCGAAGCGGGTCCGCGGCCTGCCGGGCACCTCGCAGGTGCAATATGGCCGTGCTGGGGCTCCTCCTGCGAGGTCCCGGGCGCTCAGGATGGTGACCCTGATCTTGCGCACGTCGGTCGGCCACGCCCGGGTCCGCTTGCCACGCCGGGCAGGGCCCTGCGGCACTACCGCCCTCCGCTGCTCTGCGCGGCTGGGCGGGGTGGGACCGGAGCCGACATCAGAACCGTCTCCCCCGTCACCATCGCCGGCTCCAACAGATATCCGCAGCCGCAGCGTGGCGCGACCGCCAGGGGAACTCGCATCGTCGAGCGTCACCTCGTCGTCGAAGCCGTGAGGGTAGAAGTCGTCGCTGTGCAGCACGGCCTCCCCGAGGAAATCGTCGCCCACCGTGGCGGCCTTGACAGCGTTGTCCTCGTCGTACACTTTGAACTCGAGCCGATCCCCGGGAACGAAGTCCCGTATGTCGAACCGCTCGCCCCACGAGGGGTCCAGGGTGTTCCAGACAGTCTTGGTCCGGAATCTGTTCTCCGGCTTGCCCACGACGCCCCCCGCCACGTACGGGTCCGAGAGCCCTCTCCAGTCGGCCGCCCTGAGACCGGCGGCCCCGATGACGATGACCTTCAGCGGCACGGTCCCGCCAGCGCTGCTCGGCGAGATCTCCGCAGCGGCGGCGCCCCGTGCGGCATCCAGCGAACCTGGCGGCAGCGTGCCATGCCGCCGCGGCGGCGACCGCTGGTGAGGAGAGGGCCAGTCTGACTGGGGGCTCGTCGTCCTGACCGTGGCGCTGCGATCCCTCTGCCGGTTGCTGCTTCCCTGGCCGTTTGTATGGAAGGCAGTATACGGGCTCTGCAGGCCCCTGTCGACAATGATGCTGAGGCGGAGGATCGCGTGCTGACCTCTGCCTGCGCCCTCGAGAACCACCTCGCGGGAACAGCCGTGAGGCCAGAAGTCGCTGGTCTTCAAGGATGCGTGACCAAGGTCGTCGTTGCCCTGTAAAGCCCTCTGCTAGAGCAACAAAACGGCCCAAACATAAACTGTCGGAGCTCCGCACGGAGTTCTTGGCTCTGCTCTGGGCCCCCCTCCCTGACGCACCAAGGGCTGCGCCAGAGGAGCCGCCAAGGCGACTCGCGCCGATCCGAGATATCCCCACGGAGCTCCGAAAGTTTCTGGTCACGCAATTGCTGTTCCTCGATCTTCACAAAATTGTCCTCGTCGTACACCACGAAGTCGAGCGCGTCCCCGGGCACAAACTCCAGGATCTCGAACTCCTCGTGCCACTGTGGGCTCAAACTCCTGGAGACCGTCGTCGTCCGGAACTCCGTGCCGTCTTTGCCACGAACCTCAAGACGAAGCCAGGACTGGGACAAAACCAAACCCGGATAAACCGGATCTCCGACATCCGGCGGCTCTCCCGCAGCATGCATCGAGCGCCGCGCCCGCTCCAGAGCGCTCCGGATCGCTTAGGAGCGTACCGGAGCGCTCTGGAACGATTTCTCCCGGCCCGTGGCCCCGCCCGGAACCTTCCCGACCACGAACGGGTCTGAGGTGCCGTTGGAGTCCGCGGCGCGCAACCCCGAGGCGCTGTGGACCTGCACGCGCAGCACCGCTGGGCTCCCCGGCGACGGCGAAGGCGAGCTGCCGTCGCAGCCGGTGGCCCGGCCGCACAGGGGCAGCGTGGGCCTGTGCTGCGACCAGCTGCTGGCCAGCTGGTCCACCATGCTTCGAGGAAGAGGAAGCGGCACAAACACGCGTAAGCTTTCGGGGCTCCCAACGCGGATTTCATTGGTCGGCGCTGGCCCGCCCCCCCCGCCCTGGCGCGCGGAGCCTGGCCGGGGCGGCCCTGGAGGCGCCGCCAAGGGGCGTCCCCAGGCATCCGGCATCGTGCTGGTGTTCGCAACCTCCCGAGGGACTAGCTTTTCATCCCGAGCCGTTGTTTTACGATCCTGGGGCCCGCTGAGGGCCCCTGCAGGCCGACCACTTTGTCATGGCGAGGAAAGCGCGCCACGGAAGGGAGCCCAGTGCCGATCAAAGACTCGCATGTTTCTCCTGACGGCTCGTATAATGGGCGGCCGCGCTTGCAGTCTTCGTTAGGCCCCAAGGAAGACAAGGAAGTGAGCTGCAGCCCATGGGCGGAAAGAGAAAGAAGGAGAGTGAGGGAGGAAACGCGAAGAGGGGACAGAAAAGAGGGGAAGGCCGAGGGGCCGGGAAGAAAGACAAAGAGTAGTTTAGGGTGTTCGGCCTGGCCCAATGCCGATCAAAGACATCGACGCAGAGCTCCGAAAATTCCTGTCCGGGCCGTCTTCTGCTCCTCGAATGTTGTGGCAAGCGCTCCTGGCCTCCCTCTGCCGGCTGCCTGGGTCGCCGCCAGAGGCCTCCTCGTCGACCTCGATCCGGAGCCGGAGGCTGGGCGGCGGGCCGGGCTTCCCGGTCTCGGTGAGCTCGACCTGGCCATCGAAGCCGTAAGCAGAGGAGCAAACAAGCGCACGACCATCAACTGTCGGAGGTCCGCGCTGATTTCTTCCTCTTTGGTCGGCGCTAGCGGCCCCTGGCGGCGCGCCAGGGAGGGTGGGCCAGCACAGATCCTAGAAATCCGCGCGGATCTCCGAACATGTTAGGTTCATGCAGTTTTGTGCTACTCTAGTAAGGGTAGAAGTCTTCCCCTAGCATCAGAGTTGCTCCGAGGAAGTCGTTCCCGACCGTGTAGGCCTTCACCATATTGTCGTAGTCAAAAACCTTCAGCGAAAGCATGTCCCCTCGTTCAAAGCCATTTATCACGAAGTCCTGGTCCCACGTTGGGTTCAACGTCCCTGGGACGATCTCGGTCTTGAACTTGGTTTTCGGCTTTCCCTCGAGCTCCCCCGTCAGGAAGGGGTCAGACAGCCCGTTGGAATCTGCTGCTGGCAACCCCTTCGCGCCATGGATGTGGATCCGCAGTCGCGCCACCATCGCCTCTTGAACCGGATCCTGAAAGAGAGCTCAGCTGATTTTCCAGGTGCGCGCCGCAACTCGTTGAGGCACGCGGCCCCTGCGACTGAGGAAACAAACGGCCACGGCGCGGGGGCTGCACCGAATCGCCCCTGGAGACTGCGGCGACGGGAATGTACTGGGCCAAGCCCGTCACGGGCGTATTAGACCTGGGCCGGCACGGGGACGGAAAGCGCATTTACTTTCAGAGTGCCAAAGATCGCTGGCTTGCCCCTTTATTCCTTCTCTACTTACCCCTCTTCCCCTCCTCCTCCTCCTCCTCCTCCTCCTCCTCCTCCTCCTCGTCCTCCTCCTTCTCCTCCTCCTCCACCTCCTTCCCCTCCTCCTCCTCCTCCTCCTCCTCCTCCTCCTCCTCCTCCTCCTCCTCTTTGGTCGACGTATTGGCCAAAATTGGATTGATTCTGAATGCGGCCAAGACGGTGGTAACGACAACAGAGGCGCAACATCCGCTTGAAATTACCAAGCAGATCGGCGCAACCATGCGAATCCTGCACCAGGATGCCGCCCACAAGTGGTTGGGATGCATGTTGTCCGCTGGAGCTTCTGGAACGCATAATTTGGACGTGAAGTATCACCTGGCATCCGCAAGCAAATTGTTTTGCAAACAAAGCCACTATTGGCGACCAGAGTGTGTCTCTCGCTGCCCGGCTCGAGATTTGCAGCCGCGTTTGAACGTCACTGGCATGTTTCGGAGCTGGCGTCTGGAAGCCGTACAGCGACTCAATGCATAAAGTCGACGTTGCTTTCGGGCGACTGGTGCGGCGGGTCGTTGGCCAGCCAGCTGATTTGGATTGGTCTCGACCTTGGCGCGAGATCTTTCACTTATGGCGTGCAATGCTTACTCAAGCAACGACGGAACATGGTATCCGGACTTGGTCGAGAGAGTCCATGAAGAAGGACTGGGATTTGGCAGCAGCTGTTGCGAGTTTGCCCCCCAGAGCGGTGGGCGCAGCGGACGCCGTCTGGGACACGCTCACAAGGCCGTCATCTCACAAGGTCGTCATCTCCTGTCTTGGGACTCGAAATTCTCTTCGCTTTGCCTGGCGAACCACGTCGGGTCGCGACAAAACGCTGCACGAGATTACGCCGTGTGGGTTGACATGACAGAAAACCTCCTGGACTTTTGCATGTGAGCAGGCTCTGGGCTTCCCGTGCGCGCCCGCCCGAACAGTGACTGGCATGCTGTTTTGTTCCTTCGCGCCCTAGATGGGCCCGCCCTCGTGCGAGCGGGGTGACTTGATTTGACTCCCCTCCTCAACCTCCTCCTCCTCCTCGTCCTCGTCCTCGTCCTCTTCCTCATCTTCCTCCTCCTCCTCCACCTCCTCCTCCCCCTCCTCCTCCTCCTCCTCGTCCTCCTCCTCTTTCTCTTCCTCCTCCTATTCCTCCTCGCTCCTCCTCATCCTGCTCCTCCTCCTCCTCCTCATCGATCCCACTCCTCCTGCTCTTCGCTCCACTTGCCTCGTCAATTCTCGCTCCTCGCTCCTCGCTCCTAGATCTTCGCTCCTCGCTCTTCCCCCTTCTCCTCATCTCTATCCGCTTTTCCTCCTCCCCCTCCTCCCCCTCCTCGTTTCTCGCACCTAGCCCCCCCTCGTTCTCCTCGTTGTTCCTCCCTCTCCCCCTCCTCCTCGCACCTTCTCGCACCTCCTCGCTCGCTCCTCGCTCGCCCCTCCTCCTCCCCCTGCTCCTCCCCGTCCTCCTGGCCCGACCGCTTCTCCTCAATCCTCGCTCCGGCTCCTCGCTCATCCTCGTTCGTCATCGTTGGTTATCCTCCTCCACGCTCCTCCTGTTGCTGCTCCTCCTCCTCCCCCTCCACCTCCTCGCTCCGCCTCCTCGCTCGCTCCTCCTCGCTCGCTCATCCTCCACATTTTCCCCCCTCTTCTTCCAACTTCTGTTCATCATCCACCTCCTCCACCTCCTCATCCTCCTCCCTCCCCCCTCTCGATGTTCGCGCCTCGCGCGTCGTTTCTCGCTCCTCCTCCTCCTCCTGTTCCTGATCCTCCTCCTCCTCTCCCTCCTCCTCCGCGCACATCGTTCCTCGCCCCTCGTTCCTCCCCCTCCTCGCTCCTCGCTCCCCGCTCATTCCCATGATCATCATGATCCTTTTCCTCCTCCTCCTTCTCCTCCTCCTCCTCATCCTCGTTCTCTTCCTCCTCCTCCTCCTCGTCCTCCTCGTCATCCTCGCTCCTCCTCCTCCTCCTCCTCCGCCTCCTCCTCCTCATCCTCTTCCGCCTCCTCCGTCTCCTCTTCCGTCTCCTCCTCCTCCTCCTCCTCCTCCTCCTCCTCCTCCTCCCGTTCCTCGCAGCTCGCTCCACGCTCCTACCTCCTCGCTTCTCGCTCCTCCTCCTCCTTCTCCTGTTCCTGCATAGTCCGGAGATTCAAAAAAAAGGACCCAGGTTCGCACAGTGAGCAAACCTAGACAGAAAAAGAAAAAGGGTCAGAGAGCACCCTCCCACCTCCCTTGCTGCTCCTCGCGGGCCCGCCCCGCCTCCCTGGCCTCCTTGGCCTGCTGCGGAGGGTCGCCGCGAGGTCGCCCAGCGGTGGCCTGTGGATGGGCTCCGCAGGGCCTGGGCGGAACCTGGTGGCGGGCAACTTGCCCGAACGAAGAACACGTAGTTCCTTCGAGCGGATTTGGGCGTGCATCTCTTAGCCAGCGTCAGTGCTTTCATTGTGGCGAAAGAGCGCCATGCAACATAACACTGGGACGGCGTGGAGCTTGTGCCCATGGAACCCTTCGGCCCCTAGGACAGCAAGCAGGCTATAATTGAGCCTTCCATTCCACGGAAATCTGGTTTGGGGACTGATTCGTCTCATGTTGTACTCACAGCGAGAATGGCTCCCACACCAATAGGGGGCGCGTGGGCCCTTCGGACCTCTCACCCCCCTCGGGCCCACACTCCCCTCACTGAGTTCAGAGGGTTTCTCCTGGGGGGGATCAAGAAGCTGAAACATAGGCCATCGCATAACACAGCTTGTAATAATGCTTCACCGCGTGAGTTATTTCATCCGCCTGCATGGGGGGGATGTCGTGCAACTGGGCCCCCTGGGACGCGAGCCAATCGGCGGCCTTGTTACCTCTGATGGCTACCAAGTCTTCGGGGCCCTCAGCTTGCTCCTCTTCCCTGCGGGCCTTAGTCTGATGGAGGTTGATCCAGCCGACCGAGGTATCAGTCGCGATCTTCCGGAAGAAATGTGCTCCAAGCGAATTGTGACACAAGGCTGCTTTGGGGTGAAAGCCAGCCCTGACCAACGCTTGGTAGTTTACTGTCACAGAACTGGGCAGTCCACCTTCAGCGTGGATGGCCCCTACCATGAAATCAGCCCGTTCCCCGGCCCCCGATGTTCAGCTCAACAACTTAGGAAAGACACAAACATAGCCTTGTGCAGACCTCCTAAGTCGTCGAGCTCACGCGCGCCCCGTCCCGCTCGGGCCAGATCGCTCAGCGCAGGTCGCATGCAGCTGCCGTCCGGATATAGTTTCGCACCAGGGGTGACCTCAAATCGATCACACAGACCACTCGCATGACGGTAGTGGAGCTCCCAATCCTCCGCAGGATCTGGGACGTCAAACTTTGGCAACCAGGCTCTAGTGAACAGGGGGTTTGTGGGGCCCGCCGCGAGGGGGTCTTGGATCATTTCGGGCGAGCAGGCTTCCTCTCAGACTTCGGCAGCAAAAAGGACATTCCCAGCAGCGATGGAAGGTAGCGTCCTCCTTCCCACAGTAACTGCAGCCTGGCGCCACCGAGTAACCCCATTTGCCCAGGTTATCGGCCGACGGGACAGCTCCTCCCATTGTTTATTTCAAGGCGGATACAGACCTCGGGGGCAGTTTATGCGCCGAACGAAAGAACCTCGCCATGAGGTCCCACCAGAGTCCTCGCTCTTGGAGGGATCGTGCCTCAGGGCAAGCATGGCGAGCAACGACTGTAGCAGCAGCAGCCTGGATTCTGGCATCTTCCATCTGAGTTACGAAGCGTCTGGCAACATACACTGGCGAAGTGGCATCAAGCTCGATGTTGTTCCCGAGTCTACCCATGAGTATGGATGGACACTTGAACTCCCAACCACCGTCTTTGCCCACGCAAGATTATCAGATATAGGCCCCTTGCTCCGCTGAAACCCTTGCCGCTTGGACGGTGGTGTCTTGGGCCCAGCAGCCACGGCAACACGAATCCGCCGACCCTGTCGGCGTGTGTGAGGGGCTTCTCCGTTCGACTCGTCGTCTCCGTCGTCTCCGCTCTCCCCCTCCCAGGGATCTCCTCCTCAAGCGCGCTATCCGAAGCGAAATTAAACGACGTCGTAGTGGAGTCGAAGGGAAACCCCTTTCCTTTGATCCCTTCCCCGCACAGGGGGGGGGAGGGGGGGGGGGGGGCGGGTCAGATACGACGCCCGCCGGGGCGTACTTTCCTCGAGCGGGCACGCACGGGATGCACTTCCTCCTCCTCCTGGTCCTCCTCCTCCTCCTCCTCCTCCTCCTCCCCCTCCCTCCTCCTCCTCCTCCTCCTCCTCCTCCTCCTCCTCCTCCTCCTCCTCCTCCCTCCTCCTCCTCCTCCTCCTCCTCCTGCTCCTCTCCTCATTCTCCTCCTCCTCCTCCTCCTCTTCCTCCTCCTCCTCCTCCTCCTCCTCCTCCTCCCGCAGAGGCGTCCGGGAGCTGGCCCAGAGTCAAAATACCCCCCCCCTAGGACGCATATTCCTCGAGCGGGCACGCCCGAGATGCACTTTTTCCTCTTCCGGGAGCACGTCCCAAGTCAGAATATCACACCCCCGGGGCGCACTTTCTTCGAGCGGGCACACAAAGGATGCACTTCCTCCTCCTCCTCCTCCTCCTCCTCCTCCTCCTCTTCCTCCTCCTCCTCCTCCTGCTCCACCTCCTTCTCCTCCTCCTCCTCCTCATCATCCTCCGCTTCCTCCCCCCGCTCCTAGCCCTTTCGATCAGGGTCGGCGGCACCGGCCGTCAGGCCTCTCCAATAAGCTTGGTTAAACATTCTGGCGTGAGGACGTCCGACTGCTTTCGCTGCAAATCGGTTCTTGGGGTTGTGGCTTGCCACTATTCAGCAGCATACCTACGAACAGTCGTGCCTGCTACTTCCACCGGGTCCTTGGAACACGACAAACCACGAGCTAACTCAGCGCCGAACCCCCGAATCGTGACTCCACTGGCCGCGGCGGCTGACTGGCGCAATCGTTGCACCTGGCACAAAATGAACGCAGTAATGCCACTTCCATACGTGACAGACGGGATCACATGAGCGGCCATAAGTCGCAACTTTATGTCCTGCTTTGGCGGCGGAGAATCTCTTCAAACGGAACGTTAGTTTCATCGTCTTCCGTCAACGCATCGCGTTAATGGCGCGGGCCTCGGGGGGTGTCCTCGGCGCTTCCCAGCGCGAAAATCAACCCCCATGCTAGCAGCCGATTGTCCCCCCCGTGGCCCCCGTGAGTCTTTCTCATAGCAAGCACAGCCACTTCCAGCGCTGTATTGGAAAAGTCTACTACCATGCAGATCTCATGTTCGGCTACCGGCAAGCCCAGGCCAACTGCTATTTGATGGCCGGGCTCTATAAGTCGCTGGGCAAGGGGCGCAGCTATTACAATTTAATCCGCCCCCCCACACATGGCGGGTTAGATCATCTATATGGAGAGAGACGGGGGCATCAGGAGGGAGCGAGGTATAATAGGATTCAACTGTTGGTTTCAGAGCAAGCTTGGCCTCAAACGGGGCAGGTGTGGATCCTGCAACTTTTCCCCTTCTAGGGTATATTCCTGGCATGAGGATCCAATCATGCAACGGGAGCGCGGCCACTTATAACTGTTCATGCTTGAAAAGAGGATAGCCATCGGGTAGTTATACTTTTCAACATTGCGAACACAGCGAATACGGAACACGTTCATTAAATTGCATAAGGCCCCAGAAAACAACAATGCAATGCACATTGCGGTAGCTGGCCCCTTCCGCAAGAGCCGCTTGTCTCCAGACCGTGTCAGTCGGACTACGGATTTGGGCGCATGAATGCTCAGGTCCCACCCCCACCCCCCCAAACCCCTCCCACTGGCAGAGCTCGCGCTTTCCGAGCTTGCTATGTAAGGCGGAAGGCAGACGGGTGGCGGCATGGAGGCCCCCGTCCTCCAGCCGGCTTGCGGGTGCGCAGAGCAACGAGGCGCTGCAGCTTGGCTGGCGCACAGCCTGTTAGGCCAATGAGGTGGAAGAGTTTGGCTCGCACGCTGCAGGACTGATCAGACACGAGACTATAATATTTCGGGTGACACCCTTCAGGCGCGCGCGTGTTCCTGCCGGAGCGCTTACTGGTCGATCGAAGCGCATCAGGAGTGGCAGCGCTACGCGCCGGCGCTGGAAGCGGCCGCTGCCCTGCTCGGCCTCGAGTCGGCTTAGCCGCCGATGCCTCAGCCCACTGCAGTTTTCTCGCTGCGCCCTGTTCGCGAGCGAGGCGCGCTCGATCGCGGCCTCAGGAGGGCCTTCGCCGACCGCGTCCACATGGGCAGACCAATCGCAGGGGAAACTGCGAGCTCGCCGCGCACCCTTCCCTATTGCATCAGCGCGCCACTCTTTCCACTCCCGACGACGGATCTGGGGCGCAGAGCAGAGGGGATGGTCGCGCATGAACTGGGCAAAAGTCCATAACCTCATTCAGGACCCTTTCCGCGAATTCACTCTGATTTTGGACAAGGGTTCCCGCGAGAAAAAGAATGGGATGCCACGTGCTGCCTCCTCGCGCCCAAACCCGGCGAAAAGGGCCCCTCGGACCAAACGCTACATCCAACGAACGGAAAGATTCGCGGGGTCAGGATGGCTCCCAACTTTGAAACCGCGCAAAACAAGAGCTCGCACATGGGTCACTTGGAGTATCGCCCAGGTCAAGGCTCCCTGGGGATCAACTCTTATGCATGTTCTCGTGCACTAGACTTCTCTCAGCGGGGTCTGCCCCCACTGGAAGTCCGCGCCACCTGGCAGACCTGGCCCATGCTGGCCCGTCACCCCCTTCAACTCTGCCCATGCCGGGTCGTCCCACTGGTCGTAGGCCCGCCCAAGATCTGGACGGCATCTTCCCGAGACAGGCCATGCAGTGTGAACTTGGCGCGGGCGCCGCCGATCGGATTAAGGAAGTTACCGAGCGTGAGCTCTATCGATTCATATTGCGGCGGCTGTCGAACATGCCCAGTAAATAACTCGCACAGGTGGACAACCTTGTATTTTTCAACACAACAACCTTTTAATAGTAACGCCACTCAAACGGAGTCGAACAGGGCGATGTCGGGCCACAGGCATGTCCGTCATGAATTCCACCGTAGTTACAGAACCCAGCAACTTGCAAATCATGAAATAATCAATGGTAGACGGACGGTCATCCTTGCTATATGAAGGAGTAAATGAATCAGCTCCGGCAGTGCCTCTGAGCTCATGCAACGGGATGGCCGCATTCAGCTTCTCAGGCGAATATAGAACATCTCCACCAAATACGCGTGGGAACTGGGTCTGTAGACTTCCCTGTCCTGCACGTCCAATTGGCCCCGCATTGCGCGGCGCGAAACCCTCTCCCACATGCAGGTATCAAGTCAGAATCAGCAGGTGGTCCAGATCTTTCAAACGTAGGAAGCAGCGCGCCAGTCTTCCATTGGACAGGTTCCCTCCGTCCGCCGCCCGTGTATCCAATCGATGTTTGGCAAGGATCATAACGCCAGCAGAAGCACGGTCTTCCTCTGTTGTTGCGCATGGGCCTCCATGCGCCCTCAATCCAGCCAACCGAAGCGAAGAAACAACATTCTCATATCGTGGCTTCTTCGGTCTGTGCGCTTGGACCAAGGAAATATCAGATGGGCCGAGGGAATCTAGGATTGTCTCAACCGTGGTCCAACTCGAGCCATCAATCGTCATCACAGTCAACCCTTGCTTCTTCTGCGACTGAGTCACAGAAGACTTCGGCGCGGCCCTCGCGGCTGGGAGCGGCTTCAAGATGAGAGGCGTTAGCCACTTCGAATGTGCGCAGGTACTCTGGGTGGAGAGCGGTGTCGTACGTGAGGATGGCCTCACTCCTGGGCTGTCCCAGGCCAGGGAATCGCGAACTCACCCCTACCTCCAGCGATTCAGCGCAGCAGGATCCCAATCCACTGGTCCTCGCAAGCCCTGGGAGGGCTCGAACGAGCCAGTGGTTGGCGCCGTCCGCTGGGCCGCCTCCACTATCTCAGGGCCAGGGTTGGATGGCGCAATTGACAAAGTAATTGGGCTCCCAGGGCCACCCGCGCTGGGGGTTCTCGAACGGGCTCGTCTCAATTGGCGTGCCCTTGTCCACCGCTGTCTCCGCAATTGCATTGGCTTTCTGGCGAAGCTTGTCGTTGGTGCCATCTGGAGTCGGAGCCGTGGGTGCTGCAGCCGATGTCGAAGCTTGCGAACGTACGCCACAAGTTGTCAATATGCCGCCCGTCGTTTCTTCTGCTGCAAGCGGAACTTCTGCTCATCATGCTTTCGGCGTAGATCCTCGGCCTGCGTCCTGATCTTCCCAAACAGATTGGCCGTAGCTGTGCGGAGCTCCTCTTCCAGCAATATGACTCCGTTGACAACTGCTTCGTTGTCATCGCTGGCGAGGTCTACAGACGCATTTGGACCAAACATGTCAGTCGGGTCCAGGTGGAGCCCAAACCGTTCGTCCATGATGGCCGCCAAACTGACCTTACTCGGATCAAAACGGGTGACACTTGAGCCGATAACAAATGTGTGGACTTCCTGGACCGCCTGTCAATACGTTTCTTCTTGTTGCTGGACCTGACGAAGGACTTCCTTGATATGGTATGCTTGTTTTCCCAGGTAACCGTTCGTTTTGTCATGCTGGTCCACCAATTGTGCGCGCGTTCCTGCCAACTGTTTGAACGCTCGCTTCGTTTCGTTGGCTCGTTGCTGTGCTGGCTGGGCGGGAGGGGCAAGGACGCCAGCACAATTGGCACGGTATACATCCGCTGTCGTCTGGTCGCCTACCTTCTCACCTAACGCAACCAATTGGAGAAACCCGGCATTGGAAAGGGTAGTGTTTCCATTGTCGCGGAAAAGGGGGTGCCATGGCCTGCTCGGTGAAGCTGGGTCTTGAGCCTCGGGAGTGGCTGCCTGGCCAAGTTGGCGTGTAAGCCGATGTTGGTTACACACCCTTCCAGCTCTTACCACAGTGCTTGCACCACGTCCAGGACCACAGGTTTTTCGCGCAGCCGCAGGGCCCACAGCGCCAAGCCCCACGATGTTTATACCCAACAGGAACAGGCGCCATGGGCTGGCCAAGCGGACTCTTGGTGTAGTCGTCTTGGGGAGTGCTCCAGCAGGAGCTCACAGACGCCGAAACACCTCGTCTGACCTGGCAAACGAGGGGAAACGTTGCGGGCCGTCGCTCCCCCATTGCCAGAAAGGTCAAGTCCTGAGCCGACTCGCTACGGACTTCGGCCAAAATGGCTATGGTTCTCCTCGTCCTCCTTCTCCTGCTCCTCCTCCTCCTCCTCATCCTCCTCCTCCTCGTCATCCTGATGCTCGTGATCCCCCTTCTCCGTCTCGCTCCTCGTTCCTGCAATCCCCGCTGCTCGCGCATCACTCCTCTCGCCCAGCCCCTCGCCTCCTCACCCCCTCGCTTCTCGATCATCGTTCCTCCTCGTCCTCCTCCTCCTCCTCCTCCTCCTCCTCATTCTCCTCCTGCTCTTCCTATTTCCCCTGCCTCCTCGCTCCTCGCACCTCGCTCCTGGATATTCGACCATCGCCCCATGCCCTCTTCCACCTCCCGCTCCTCCTCCATCACTATCAGCTCCATCACCATCACCATCGCCATCACCATGCTCATCACCATCAGCATCATCATCGTCATCGTCATCAGCAGCATCATCAGCAGCAGCATAATCAGCATCATGATCAGCAGCAGCATCAGCAGCATCATCATTACCATCAGCAGCAGCACCATCAGCAACATCAGCATCATCAGCAGCAGCAACAGCAGCAGCAACTGCAACAGCAGCAGCAGCAGCATCCGCATCACCATCATCACCAGCCAGCATCATTATCAGCATTTGCAGCATCATCGTCGTCATTATCAGCAGCACCACGATCGACATCATTACCATCAACACCATGAGCATCAACAGCCGCACCATCATATTCATAATCGTCATCATCATCATCGTCATCCTCATCAACATTAGCATCATCATCATTGATCACCACCATGATCAGCATCATCATCAGCATCAGCATGATCATCTCCATCACCATCACCATCACCATCATCACCATCATCAGCACCATCAACATCACCAGCATCGGCAGCAGCAACAACATCAGCACCATCATCATCAGCATCAGCATTATCAGCAGCATCAACATCATTGTCAGTATCATCAGAATCGTCATCATTGTCTGCAACATCATGAACATCATGATCGTCAACGTCATCACCATCATCACCACCACCGCCATCACCATCACCACCACCACCGGCATCATTATCATCATCATCAGCATCATCAGCATCATCATCGTCATCATCAGCACTGGCATCAGCATCATCAACACCAAGATGCTCATCCCCATCACCTTCATCATCACCAGCATCATCATCATTATCATCAACATCATCACCATCATCACCGCCACCGCTCCGCTTCCTCCTCCTCTTCATCCTCCTCCCGCTCCTCGCAGCTCGCTCCACGCTCTCCCATCCTCGCTCATCGCTCCTCCTCCTCCTCCTCCTCCTCCTCTTCCTCCTCCTCCCGCTCCTCGCTCCGCCTCCTCCTCCTCCTCGCTCCAGCTCCTCCTCCTCCTCATCAGCATCCTCCTTCTCCTCCTCGCCGCTCCTCCTCCTCCTCGCCTCCTCCTCCTCCTCCTCCTCCTCTCCTCCTCCTCCTCATCATCATCATCATCATCACCACACCACCACCACCACCACCACCACCACCACCACCCCCACCATCATCACCATCATCATCATCATCATCATCTCCTCCTCCTCCTCCTCCTCCTCCTCCTCCTCCTCCTCCTCCTCCTCCTCCTCCTCCTCCTCCTCGCCGCTCCTCCTCCCCCCCCCTCACCCCCTCCTCCTCCTCCTCCTCCTCCGCCTCCTCCTCTTCCTCCTCCTCTCTCCTCCTCCTCCTCCTCCTCCTCCTCCTCCTCCTCCTCCTGCTCCTCTTTCTGGGTGTTCGTTGGGATATCGTGGAAGGTCCCCTCGGGAGGCCATTTCAAGTCTCCTGGGGGCCGTTCTGAAGCGTCTTGGGGGCCTCTTAGGGTCTCTCGGGGACCACTTGGGACCTCTTCGGGGCCTCTTGGGGCCTCCCGGTGGGGGCCTCTTGGGCCGTCGTGGAGCGTCGGGAAGCCGAACAAGCGAGAACCCCAAACACTTTCAAAAACCATCCAAATTCAATGAATGTTGCCTGGCCTCGTCGGGTCCTCTTGGGGAGCCTCTTGGTGGCCTCCTGGGGCGTCTTGGAGGCCTCTTGGAGCGTCTTGGAGGCCTCTTGGGCCGTCTTGGAGGCATCGTGGGCAAAATGATAAACCTCTTGATCCCTGTTTAAACGTCCTGGAGGCCATCTTGGACCGTCTTGGGCTATCTTGAAGCCTTTAGAGGTCTCTAAGGAGGTAACTAAGGCGTGTTGGATCTGCCCGTGCGCCTGTCACCCCCCTCGACCGAACTGCCCCTGATGTCATTTCTCTCGGCTAACGGATCGCACGCGAGGTGCGCTTTCCGTCGTCTGGGTCGGCACGGGAACGGAACGAACCTTTCAGGAACTTGCCCGATAGAGCTCATGGCACCGTTTGTCGTTAGAACCCCCCAAGAAACCTTGACACTCAGATCGTTGTTCTGTCATCGTTCGCTCTTGCAACCTTGACGTTCCGAATTGGTCACTTCACCGTTCTCTCGTGTGAGCCTTTGCGTTCAGAAATGTGTACGTCACCGTCTGCTCTTGGGAGCCTTGGCGTTAAGAGCTCTTAGCGCCACTGTTCGCTCGAAGGAGTCTTTGCGAACAACACATGTTTATATCACCGGCCCTTGAAAAAGGGCCTTCCAAACACATGGTGCTCTTCAGAGCCTAGGTGTCAAAGCTGTGCCTGTCGTTGTGCCGTCCGGGGCGGGGGCCTTGGCGTCGGGGCTGCGTCCGCAACGTCTTCGGACCGGGGGCTCGCGCCGCCGTCCTTATTTGGGCGCCCTGATGCTGGGAGATTGCAGCGCGGTGCAACCCGGGTCCGGTCAGCGCCTCTCGAAAATCTATGGGTGTGGCTTCTCTGGGCCTTCTTGGGAGGCACTCTGGGGTGTCTTCGGGTCCTCTTCGGCCGTCCTGGGGCCCAGTTGGGCCGTCTTGGGGGGCCTCCTGTGGCACTCTTGTGGCACTCTTCTAGCTATCTTGGGGGCCTCGTGGGGCCTTCTTGGGCTGTCTTGGGGCTCTGTGGCCGTCTCGGGGCCCTCCTGGGCCGTCCTGGAGCCCTCTTGGGAACCGCATAGGCCGCCTTGAGGCAATGCCTGAGGTCCCCGGCCGACTTCGGCCGATCTTAGCCCGAAAAGGCGGAAACCTAAGAAGACATGAGAAACGTGAGGAAAATCGGTTTTGTTGCCTCCTCCCACCAGCCGGTAGTTTTTTGGGGGAGCATCTCGGGCCGTCCTGGGGAGGGGCTCGGGCCGTCTCGAGGCCCTCTTGGGCTCTCTTTGGTCCTTCTGTGGCCCTCTTGGGCTCTATGAGGACACCTCGGGGCCGCTCTTGGGGCTCCTCTCGGGGACCCGCTTAGGGCCATATGTGGCCCCTCTTGGGGCGTTCTTGGGCCGGCCTGGTATTCTCTTGGGCAAACTTGGCTCCTCTTGGAAGCTCAAGTAGTCTAGTAGCCATTTTGGGGGCATCCCATGGCTCTCTTGGGGCTATCCTGGGCCGTCTTGGGGCACTCTTGGGGGCCTCACGGGCAGTCTTGGAGCGATCTGTGGGGCCTCTTGGGCCGCCTGAGGCCATCGGACTCCCGGGAAGGCGAGACTCTGAAAACATTCAAAAACAATGCGTATAGGCCCCTACGGACCGCTTGACCATCCTCTTGAACGTCTCTTCGGCCGTCTTGGGGCCCTCTTGGACCGTCTCGAGGCCATTCTATAAGCAATCCTGGCACGGTCTTGGGCGGTCTGGGGCTCTCCTGGAGCGCTCTTCGGTCGTCTGGGAAGTCTATCACGCCGTGTTGCGGGCCTCTTACGCCGCCTTGCAGCCTCTGGAGGCCTCCTGCACCAAAAAAGGATGCCAACTTGGCCCCTCCAAGGCGATAGAACAATTTGCTCGCGCTTCGCCAACCCCCTCAGACTCCCCTCCGTACGGCTTCGCCCCACAACAATGGCATCACCCAAGCTGTCACGGAAACGGAAAGAACGGAAAGAACGCGAACGGGTGGATCGAGAGGACCTCATGGCAATTCACTCGGATAGACGGTTCTCGTCGTCAGCGTAACTGTTGCGTTGCTTCATGTTTCGCGCGCGCGCGTGGGGGCGATGCTGGTGGGCCCGCCAGATACAGGGGATGCCAGCCCGGAGGCGGTATGAATACAAGAATGGCCAAGAAGGCTCCAAGATAACCCCGCACTGTCTGGCGACGGCTCCACAGCTTGCGCCACGAACGTGCAATATGTTCCGAGATCGTACGCGGCAGCTTGAAATGGCCACCACGCGGCCTCCAGGCTGACCCCAACAGGCCCACTCAATACTGTTCGAAAGTGGCTCTGGAGCGTCCCAGAGAGACTGCGAAGATAACCATAAACATAAGACATACAATAATATCCACATGGGCCGCTCTGGACACCGTGACTCAAAACCATCCTGGCGAAGGACCCAACCATATGCAGTTGTGAGTACCGTCGTTGCGGGTATCGCCTTCTGGGAATAACCGAATTAAACCATGAAGCATGCGAAGGGTGTGCGGATGTGGGACGGGGCCGCCATGTGGGCACTGCCGCTGGGGCTTCAGGCCAAACCCACTATGAGGCCGCGAAACGTGTGATTGGTGCGCCGCACTTGGGCGGAACGACCACTGGGGCCTACGCTGCACTGGGTGGGGGTCCCGCGTGCGAGCGCAGCCACAGGGGCCTTCGGTGGAGCTCCCCTTGGGGCCACGAGACGCTGCACCGAGCGGGGGGCCCTCATGCGAGCACAACCACTGGGGCCTCCGGCGGAACTCTCTATGGGGCCACGAAACGCTGCACCGCTATGGGGCCACAAAACGCTGTACTGGGTGGAGGGTCCCGCGTGCGGACGGACGCCGCAACTCAGCAGGCATCCAGTGGCGTTCCCTATGGGGCCACGAAACGCTGCGCTGGATGGGGGGTCCCGCATGCGAGCGCAGCCACTGGAGCCTTCGGCGGAGCTCCCTATGGGGCCACGAAACACTGTACTGGACGGGGGTCCCGCGTGCGAGCGCAGCCACTGGAGCCTTCGGCGGAGCTCCCTATGGGGCCACGAAACACTGTACTGGACGGGGGTCCCGCGTGCGAGCGCAGCCACTGGGGCCTTCGGTGGAGCTCCCTATGGGGCCACGAAACGTTGTACTGGGCGGGGGCCCCGCATGCATGCGAGCGCAGCCACTGGGGCCTTTGGTGGAGCTCCCTATGGGGCCACGAAGCGCTGCACTGGGTGGGGGTCCCGCATGCGAGCGTAGCCCCAGGGGCCTTCGGTGGAGCTCCCTGTGGGGCCACAAAGCGCTGCACTGGGTGGGGGTCCCGCATGCGAGCACAGCCACAGGGGCCTTCGGTGGAGCTCCCCTTGGGGCCACGAAGCGCTGCACTGGGTGGGGTTCCCGCGTGCGAGCGCAGCCACAGGTGCCTTCGGCGGAGCTCCCTATGGGACCACAAAGCCCTGTACGGGGTGGGGGAACTGCATGCGAGCGCAGCCACTGGGGCCTTCGGTGGAGCTGCCTATGACGCTGCACTGGGCGGGGGTCCCGCATAAGAGCGCAGCCACTGGGGCCTTCGGTGGAGCTGCCTGTGAGGCTACGAAACGTTGTGCTGGGCGGGGGAACCGCACGCGGACACCGCCACTGAGGCCTTCGATGGAGCCCCCTTATGGGGCCACGAAACGCTGCACTGCACTGGGTGGGGGTCCCGCATGCGAGCGCAACCACAGGGGCCTTCGGTGGAGCCCCCTTATGGGGCCACGAAGCGCTGTACTGGGTGGGGGTCCCGCATGCGAGCGCAGACACTGGGGACTGTGAATGTCCCCATGGGGCCACGAAACGTTGTACTGGGCGGGGGAACCGCATGCGGACACCGCCACTGAGGCCTTCGGTGGAGCTCCCTATGGGGCCACGAAACGCTGCACTGGGTGGGGGTCTCGCATGCGAGCGCAGCCACAAGGGGCTTCGGTGGAGCTCCCCTTGGGGCCACGAAACGCTGTACTGGGTGGGAGTCCCGCGCGCGAGCGTAGCGACAGAGGCCTTCGGTGGAGCCACGGAATGTTGTACTGAGTGGGGGAACCGCGTGCGAGCGTAGCGACAGAGGCCTTCGGTGGAGCTCCCTATGGGGCCACGAAGCGCTGAACTGGGCGGGGGTCCCGCATGCGAGCGCAGCCGCTGAGGCCTTCGATGGAGCTCCTCCTGCGGCCACGAAACGTTGTACTGAGTGGGGGAACCGCTTGCGAGCCCAGCCACAGGGGCCTTCGGTGGAGCTCCCTATGGGGCCACGAAGCGCTGTACTGGGTGGGGGTCCCGCATGCGGACACCGCCACTCTGGCCTTCGGTGAAGTTCCCTATGGGGCCACGAAACGCTGCACTAAGTGGGGGTCCCACATGTGAGCGCAACCACTGGGGCCTTCGAAGGATCTCCCTATGGGGCAACTAAGCGCTGTACTGGGTGCGGGGCCCGCGTGCGAGCGCAACCATTGGGGCCTTCGGTGGAGCTCCCTGTGGGGCCACGAACCGTGTGAGAGGTGTGCCGGAATGGTTGGCGGGGACGTATATAAACTTTGCCACTGAGGGCTTCGGTGGAGCTCCCTATGGAGCCACGAATCGTGTAAGGGGTCTACCGAAATGGGTGGCGAGGACGCATGTAAACTGTGCCACTGGGGCCATCGGTGGAGCTCCCTATGGGGCCACGAAGCGCTGTACAGGGTTTGCCGAAATGGGTGGCGGGGACGCATGTAAACTGCGCCACTGGGGCCTTCGGTGGATCTCCCTATGGAGCCACGAACCGTGTGAGGTGAGTGCAGGAATGGGTGCCGGGGACGCATGTAAACTGTGCTATTTGGGCCTTCGGTGGAGCTCCCTATGGGCCCACGGACACATTGGATGATGATGGTGATGATGATGATGATGCTGCTGATGATGATGATGAATATGGAGGATGGAGGGAGGAGCGGGAGGAGGATGACGAGGAGGAGGAGAGGAAGGAAGGACGGAACGCGGGGCGCTGTCTCTTCAAAACGAGGACCCAACACCACAGGATGGGAACACCACCACGCAACCCCGGGGAAGGCCACAGTAAGGATACAAGACCGAGCAACCCAAAGGAACGCAACACTAAGGAAACATAACCAAACAATGCCGAGGAAAGCTGGCCGCCGCAGGCATCGCAACCATTGGTTCATCAAAAACCAAAAAGATAGCCAGTTAGGCGATCCTGACTGGGGAACGGACAGGAACTGCTGTCATGCGTCGTCCCCATTCTGTCCGTACCTACCTCTAGAGACCTCCCACATGGGCATGAGGTCGGAGGATCGCGCCGCGTCGTCGATGCATTGTCGGTCGGCGATTCATCGACGACGTCGATGTGGAGAAATTCGGGTTTCATATCGAGCCGCATCGGAAATGTATCGGCGATGCGGCGGCGCGATCCTTCGCCCCCCCTCTACTCAGACCTCATCTGGGAGGCCTTGATTCGTTCCGTCCCCATGTCTGCCGTAGCGAAGAACTTGGGCGGCCCACTCCAAAGACAACTGCAAGCTTGCTTTTCTTTCCTGTTCTCTCTCTCACTGTCTCTGTCTCTCTCTCTCCCGCTCTCTCTCTCTCTCGCGGCTCAAGCCACGGATCCCGAGCGGCTGCCCTGCTAGGCAAGGCACCGGGGAGCTAACTGCAGTCGGTACTCACGGAGACCCCAAGTAGACTGCTCGGTTAAGCTAGCAGTCGCGTCCTCTGAGCTTCGTCGTAAATCAGTGGCCCGAGTGTGAACAAATAGATTGCTGTACCTCTCTCTCTCTCTCTTCTCTCTTTTTATCTCTCTCTCTCTCTCTCTCTTTCTTTCTCTGTCCCGCGCGAGCAGCCGTTGTCCGAGCGCGCTCAAGAACGGTTGTCGGTCTCCGCCCCCTCTTCCTTCCGTATCCGCCTTGGTCGCAACGAACCACTTTGGCTGCTGCCCCCTCCCAGGGCACCTCACGGTCCTGTCCGCCTGCCTGTTCCTCTCATGCGCGGGCTCCCGATGCCCGAACACGGTCATTTTTGCTCGTGTTGCACGGGCGCCCTCGCCGCGGCGCGCTTGGCGTGCGCCACGGGGGCAACCCCGCTGCCAGAGGCGGGCAGCCAGGCTGCCAAACCGCGCGGCTGTCCACGCCCATGTTCGGCGGCGAGCCCAGGAGGAAGAACGAGGAGGGAAGTGGGAGGAGGCGGGAGGGACGAGGACGGAGGAGGGACGAGGACGGGGAGGACGGAGGTGGGAAGAGGGAGGAGGGGGAGGGCGCGCAGTGGCACGTGGTAATGTCCTTCCCCCTCCCGGCGGCAGCCGGTATGCAAAAGGAGAATAAAAGGCTGGCCCCGTTTTTCCTTTTCAATACTCAGCTGTCTGTGACGCCCTTTCAAGCCACAGCGGCGTCGAAAAATGTCTCGATCGGAACTGCTCTTCCCAGTCCAAAACCGTGCAGCGTGCGTGCTGGGCCTCTGGATAGCTGCTCTAGGGGGGCCCAGAAGAAAAAGGTACCAACTTACTTTCGTGATGGCTTAAAACTGCGGGTGCAGGCTCTGGTAATAGTACAGTGGCGAACGGCATCGCGAGAGGTGGCGTAATCACGGGATACTACATTCAATATCAGGACAAGGTGGCAAGCGGTGGCGGCACAAGCAGGCGACAACAAGCTGGCCGAACGAACGAGTTCATCTCGTACCAGTAGGTGTTCACAGCGTCCGTGGTCTTCAAAGTGCTATCCTTTGCTCGTGGGCTTAGCTTCGGGACTCCATCGCTTTGGCTCGTGATTCGGAACCCACTGTCCATGGTTCAGCGCGTTCACGGCACCAAACCTGCTAATGCTGCCCTTTGTGAACCCATCGCACAACATACCTCTCGTGTCTATCCATCTCAACCCCGCGAGAATACCGCGATCTAGCCATTCACTGACTCTCATCACCGCGCGCGCAAGGTGTCGCCGGGTTGGTAACTGTACTTCTCTAGCTCTGCATGCCTTGGCGAATGACTCGTGGTCAGCGAAAATCAGAATATTCCTGCTGAGTCCACCACGCTCAGCATATGCCGCTAAAGTGGTCGCTGAACAAGAAGCCAGCGTCAATCTCGCGTAGAAGTCCAGCCAGCACAATACGCATAGAAACTGCATCTCCCACTGCTCCGGCCTCTGCGCTGCACTTGGCCCTGTTCACTCTTGATGGCTTCCTGCTGCTCGTCACGAGCATCGGTGGTTGACCTTCTATACGTGAACTACTGCGCTGACAAAGACCCATAATATCTGCTCCTGGCGCAGGACAGCCCCCGCGGTGTAGCCCTTCTGGCGAGTATACATTGACGTCCTTCTCACAGCCTGCTCGTGTTCAACTCCAAGATGCGTGAACTTATCCATAGGCTCGTTGCACTTCCCAAGCGACCTTTTCCAACGCTGTCCAGGGTTCCTCTCCTGCAGTCGCAGCCGTCGTTTATGATCCACTCAAATCGTCCAAGTGGCCAAACCCATGACATACACTTGCCTTTACTGTCCTTCCTCATGCACAGCGCGCGGTTGGTCTTGCTAACGGCGCGCTGCGTCGAGCACCTAACTTGTGCCAGCTTCAAAGTAACCAATCTCGGTGCATCCTTCAATCCTCATCTAGGTCGAAGAGTCCGCAAGCAATGCTTCTCGTGATTGTAGTCTCCCAGCCTTTGAACAACCTCACAACTGATGCGGCCTCGGCGCCATCGATAAGCTGCACTTGTCGAATCAAACCATCAGTCGCCATCTGATTGATCTCGTCGAACGCCAAGCCTTTGAGAAAACCTCCGGGATCACCAGTGCCCGCAGGTCATGCCCATTCTGAACTGCATGACTGCTCACCACTCGTGTATTGCACAGGGCCGCTGTCCCACTGAAGGCCTCCACTTGTGACTGTCTATCTGTGAACCCTCAGTGCCCATCTGCCTTTGATCTCGTGCTGCAACTCACCGTCGATGACCATGATCTTCCATGTGACAAGCCAGGTGCCGCCCATGAGGTTGGCGGTGTCCTGCTTGAACACGATGCCCGCACTCGAACTCCAATCACTGCTGCGACTCTCGCTTTATGGAATTGATGACCTCGTCGTGAAAACGCTGCTGATCGCCCGCGCTCAGGTCGTGAAGTTCTGGCTTGAAACTTGCTTATCGAGCTTCGCTTTGGACAGGAAGTATAGCAGATCATAGCCTTCAGGAAGAGGTTGATTCGTCCTACACTCCAAATTGGCCAAATACCGAGGTAGCGCAAATTCGGCTACAAGTTCCTCGCACTCAAAATGGAACTCCATGTAAGTGTGTAATTATACCGAGTCTTGCCTCGTCGACTATGCTGGCGCCTCGAAGTATTCAAAAGCATGCATGCGTGAGATCGTCCATCTTGCCGCTGCCTCCAAGTAGGGGCCCCGGCGCCCTGCCTGCAACGTGCGCTCTGAACTCGCCCATCGGGGAGGTTAACGTGATCTCGTTGCCGCGCAAAGCGTGATGCAGGTCGTCATTGTTCCCACTGCTATCCGAGTCTGACGCTGCCTGCTCCTGCTCTGGTGTCGGCGTCGTTGGTGCCGCGGTAGACGCTGATGCTGGAGTGCCCGCTGCCAGAAGTTGATCGGGTGGAGAACCAGGAACAGGACCATCGTCTCGATCATCTGCTCGTACTGTGCGCTGATGCTTGGCTGCGGGTGCTGCGCCTCCAGAAAGGCTCTTGATGTTGTCGTAGTCAAACGTGGGGAACTTGTGCGTTCGGTCGTCGTCGTGATCGCTTCATGTTTTCACTTTCGCTCTGGCGGTCAGTCGCCGACTTCCTCTTTCGGAAGTGCTGCCCGCGGCGCTTCTGGCACTCGTTGCCGTTGTGGTGGTGCCGGCGGTGCTGGATTCATTTCCACGTCCGCTGGAGCTTTCAATGCATCTCCATCGCTGTCATGGCCGCGCGGTCGGAAGAACAACTGCACGAAGGATATCTTCCACACGTAAGCTTCAGGCCGTTCGTCTTCGCGCAGAATCCGCTTCCAATCCACGCATGTGCTGCCAAACTGCACTGTGTGCGAACGAACAGAGGAGTGCATATACCACCATATCAAGAATGGGCTCGGCATCTCTGGCAACTGTTGCAGGCGCTGCATAGCGCGACCGATCCGCGCTCCAAGACAGCTTCGCATGCCACCGAGAAGTGCACAAACGATTGCACTGCACAACTTGGGATACTGAATGGCGCTGCGAGTAAGTCCCATCTGTCCTGCTGCAGAAACACACCATCTCAAACGCAATGCTGCCCGCGAGCAAAAGTCTGCAAACATAGTCACCTGCGTCATGAATGTGCGGGCGCCCGTGATGCTGCTACCCTGGCTGCTGGCGCAACAGAAACTCAATGAATATGGCTCATCAAACGACCGCGATTCGCACCGACGTGGGTCGTGCTTGTCACTTGCAATAAATAAAGCCGTCTCGTGAATCAGAGGTCTGTAACTCTGCAAAATCAAACCAAATTAGAAATGCAGTTACGTTCCGTCTGTTGGGAGATATCCACAAATTCGCCGAATTGTAGCTCTAGGTCTTGCCCAGATGAACGCGTCTGTGACCCCGGTGCTCTCTGTGCTCTGACCGCTGCTGTAGCTTCCGCCATCGCCGCCTGCGCTCTCTCTCTCTCTCTCTCTCGCACGCGATGAGCGCGTCTGGTCAAAACCTGGAGTTCCTCCCGCATCTTCTTGAAAAGGTGGTGCGCTCACCTGATCCACATATTGCAGCTGCGCCGGCTGTCGTGCATATAGGCTTCGGAAAGGAGAGAAGCCACCCACATTCAATAACTGATTGCGCGACGTAAGTAAAAGCCTCAGCCTCGACGCGCTCGCTTGGGATAGCCAAATCCAACTCTCTGCCTCTGCTTGCGACTTAACGCGTCTGGTAGAATTGCGAGCAAACTCGTGATGACGAGCAACAGTAGCCGCCTCTGGTTCAACTGACTTCGCTTGTCTCTGAGACTGGAGTTGGTCGTGATAGATCAGTGCTTCATCTGACTCGAGAGCTCCTTCCTGATCTGCAATGAGATGCTGCGGTGGCCCATGTGTAGAGACCCAAGACATGAATGACCTCCAAGACGTCGGGGGGGCCCTTGGTCTCTGATGCCGCCGCCAGGACACCTGAAACACTGTTCGATCAGGTGAACAACCGTGAACTCGCCAACGAATAGCGGAAGAACATGAACATACTCGTTGCACGTGAATGATAACCTCAAACTGGACATGTTCTCCAGCGCAAGTCGCTGCCATTGCCTGCATGCACTGCAGGTGTCCACAATCTCGTGTGCCATCTTGCAAAGGTACGATTATGGGTGCAACCGCACTCGGTGACATCCCGATCACATGGCGCGCCTGTGCATGCCACCATCTGATATGAAAAACCTGTGGAGTCCGACGTGCCAGATACAGATCCACTTATTTGAACTGCTGTATTGCCCGTCCTAAATCGTAAAGTGACCATGTTCTCATCTGTCATTATGGGCAATCCGTCGCCTTCAGCTCGAGTTGCTCCTGAACGGGATCACTGCATTTCTTCACCGCTGGCTCCGCCACGCTGTCTAGGAACATCGGCTTGCCGAAGTCTAAGTCGCTCTGAAATCTGCCATTGGTAGTGGAGGCTCTTCTGGCGGCGGAGGAAGCGGTGTTCCATGTCCAGGATGAGGATTCAGACGATTGGTTCGTCCAGTAGGTGCCCCCGAAGATCTCGAGGTAACTTCGTGGCCCTTCGTTTCCCGGGTGTCCCCGCTGCTGCTTCCCCCCGTAAGCAATCATAGCCATGCGCGCGTCCATCGCGATGAAGAGGCCTGATAAACTTACAAGATGGACAGGCCCATCCAGGTGGTGCTATCAAAGATCGCAAACATGGGATCGGATCTCTCGTCCACCGGGGATCACGCATATCTCGATGAGATCTGCGAGCAGAACACTTGACCCATTCGGAAAGGATTCCAACTGGCGGAGATACTGTTATCTTCAGTCGTGCCTTGGGCGTCGCGCCCTGGCCTCGCCGAGCCGCGCCCTGCTTGGTGGGTGACCGTGGATGCCGATTCCGGCGCGTCAACTGCTGCAAGAGGTGCCAGCGCTGGTGGCAAAGATGACGGGGCCGCTACTCCGGCGGCGGCGCAGGCTGCAGGTCCACGTCGTCGCTCAGGTTGAGCTGATACTGCAGCTCCTGGCGAATGCTCTTCTTTGCTTCCATCATCATCTGCTGGGAAGAATGTCTGACGTAGTCGAAGATGTCGTAGCAGATCACGAATGGCTGTCGCTACTAGCTTGGCCAACTCCCAAGTCCACAAATTGCGCCGTGAGATCGACCGCTGGATATCGTAGCGCGCGCGGCTGTTGTCGGTTGCACTTGAGGTTCAGGAGCGGCCCGGTCAACGGATAGTGCGATGCCCAGAACTCCGCATGCTTCAGCGCACACTGAAATGGCGGTCGATTTTCGCGCAGGTTAGTCATGCATCGATGAGCAATACACCAGCGAAGCTGCGCATGATTTCTCACGTAATCCTATTCTGTCAAGGTGGTGTAGTTCCGTGGCCTGCGGGTGTCCTGATTTAGAATGCCTGTGATGCCTTAGCAGAAACTCCGATGTTTCCTGCAAGCTTAGCCAGAAGTACTCAAATTCGTACGCATGGCTTCGAGGTCTCTGGGTTCGTGCGCTTGTGTAGCGTCTGCCATCCAGCCAATCCAGTACGGGGTGCACTCAGAGTGGCGGCTGTGACTTTGTTGGGCCCAAACTGCTGCCATAGTGCTGCTTCCTGCGCCCGCTCCATCAAGTCAATGCCGAGATATTGAGGCCGATCTTGGTCGCGTGGCTGCGATATATCAAAATCTGCGATGTCCTCGCGTTGCCTCCACAAATCTCCACAACGTCAATCTAGTGATCGGAGGCGTCGGTGCTGGGCTGCGCTGGAAACAACCAGGCCGCCATGAAACTGCTGAACGTGTCATGCCTGGACTTCTAGGGCACGCGCGAGTAGGTGCTGTCGTGGGTAGCTGAGCCGCCCAAGCCGCGCAGCGAGAAAACACATAATGAACTGGTGGTCTGCTCTGGCTCGCCTTCCATAATCTGACCCCTTGCGTCGAAGATGTCGGTGCTCGCTTGGTCGAGTTCCCGCCTGGCTCGCTTGAGGCTGGAATCGTCGAGCCCGCAATCGTCGAAGTGCTCCTCCACCTTGAACTTCTTCTAGGTGCTTGACTTAGCACGCGAAAGATCAATAGATCGAGACTCCCGATGTCGTTCGCGCTCGTTGGCTCGCACTGCTGCGTCGGTCGGGCATGCCATGGGACCTTCATCGACGACGTCGAACGTAACATGCTTGCCACTGCCATTGCCCGTCGTCGTCCGAGGGGGTGCACTGCGCCGATGCAGTCGCGGATAATGTAACATCTTGCTCCCGCGATGGCGAACCAGTGGTCGAGGAGGCGCGCGACTGCTGCCGGTGCCATTGCGCTGTCGGCGATGCCTGGAGTTCCCAAGTCGAAGTGGCCATCAGGGCGGATGGTCAGAGTGTGGCTGATACCTGTAGCCGCACCGCGGTAGTCTTCAAGCCGCCACTCTGGTGCTGCTTCCAAATGAAGTCGCTGGAGTGGTGCTGCGTCCACGCTGTCTGCGGGCGTTCGTTCGCCTCGAGAAGCGCCGCTCGTCGTGGAGATGTCTGCTGCTCGCTAAACTGGCTGATGAGCTGAAAACGCCGTCGGTGCGCCCCCGTGAACTGTCCCGTTGTCGGCGGCCCAGTACCCGCAACAAGACTGGCGGGCGTGGAAGAAGCATGGCATTCAAATTGTTACACTTGGTCGCCGCCGCACGCCGTGAACTGCGGTTGCGAAGCTGGCCATGCTTACTACATGCATGACGCCTTTGGCCGTCGCTATCAGCCATGGTCCAACTTGCGGGTAGCGCGCTGTCGTGCAAAGAAAGATGTCGAGGTAGAGAGGAGGTCGGAATGTTGCCGCGCGTCGATTTGTTTGCGGCTTGCTCCAAGCGGCGACGAAATCGTCTGGAAGCCGTGCTTCGCATCGGGGTCGTGCTCCCTCTCGCTATCCGTCGTGCGCTGCGGCGCCGTCCCGGACGACGTCTTCGCATGCTTCGCGAACTCCGCGCAGCGTACCAGCAGGCGCCCGCCCGCGCTGCTCTCGACCTCCAGGGTGGAGGCGCCGCGAGGCGCGTTGACACGCGCGCGCCCAGGTCCGCAAAGATGCATCTCTTTATTGGCCAGAACGACAACTGCCCGCTGATGCCGCGTAGACGTGATCCCCGCAATTCTGGAACAGTCGAACATTTTCCCTCGGCGCCAACTACTGGCGCCGTGTAGGTCGCACAGCTCGTCGCATCGTTCGCGATAACGCATAACCCTTGCGAGCTGCGATTTCACAATCGACGGGTTTCGACAACTTCTCCCATTTCACCTGGCCCAACAGGCCTTGCTCGCTCAGGATGCCAAGTATGCGCTCGATGATGAGACTGCCAACTAGGTTGTCATGCGCGCCAGTGCCCACAAGAAGACCCTCTCGCCCTTCGCCTCGTAGTCTAGTCTTCGGAAAAAAGATCTGCTCCCGGCTCAGCTCTGCCGATATGTAGGCGCTGCCACCGTCCGTCTCCAGGTCAAGGTTCCGCAGAGGAAAGAAATGTGCTGGTTTCTGTTCACTGTCGCTTGGTGTCTTTATCCATATACGTAACTGCTGCAATTGGAGCTGTGGTGTCTATCTGCTGCTGGCGCCGCTTGGGGCTGATGTGGGCTGTTGTTCCACGTCGTCAGGTCCTGTAATTGTCGTTGTCGATACATGCTATTGTCCGCCGCGATGCCCATAGCTTCTGAAACCATATGAGACCATTCCACATTCGGAATGTCGGTAACTGGCTCTGCTTGCGGCTCTACATCGTCATGGTCGCGCCCTGCACGAAGGAAATGGCGCTGCATCTTGAACAGATGACCAGGGGCGAATACAAGATATTGTCACGCAGAAGTCGCTGCCACACCCGCTGGCCCATGGGTGCGACGATGAAACTTCTGATAATTACGGCACTTATTTTGGTCACTTCCACATTGACTGCACTTAACTATCTCGCCGGTGACGGGGGCCTTCCTGTTCTTGGTGCTAAGCTGGAAACCTTTCGAATTGCCTTCTCGCCTTGAATGGCGCAGGACCTGCCGCCCCCATCTGGAAGCGCCCTGGTTTGCCAAACTGCCTCCTGGAACCGCCGCGCCGCCCCTTGCCGAACTGAGGTCGCCCTCCAAAATGCCGTTTGTTGAATCTGCGAAACTTCGTTGTCCTCATCGCGTGGGCCCTGTACCGCTTCTTGATGCTGAGTTACGCCTCGTACAGAACAGTCGTGATGTTTGTGCGATTCGCAGGAACTTCATGGGGTAGCAAGCTCGATGAGCATGTCGCGATCGCCTCGTCGGTGCACTCGGGATCACATTGGAAGTCGCCTTCCGATTCCGTATCACTTTCACGGGTAGAATCTTCATAAACATACACCTCGTCGTCGCACTGTTGGTTCCCATCCGCCTGACATGTCGGCGTTTGCTGCGGCATGGTTGCCGATGCAATTACCATGCCTCCATCGCCCAATGCTGCCATCGCCGGGCGTCCCACATCACCGAAGTAAGTCGAATGGCTGTGCTGTCCACAGTGTTGTGTATTCTGCGATACGCCATGAAGAAGAGTATTACGAAGTAGCCATGGTGCCTGCCACTTGGACCATCTGGCCACGTACATAGTCCCAGTCCTGCCTTCCGTAAGCCATGTCGTCCACATCTACCTCTCAGCCTAAAACTCTCGCCATACCTCCGAGCTGAAGAACCTGTGTTGCTCCTTGCCTCGCTTGTGGTACTTCCGTGGCCGCGTTCCAAACGATGAGGTCCTGGGCGTAGACCCACAGCGGGTAATTCGACTCCGACTCAGGCCTCCAGCTCGGCGGTGCCTTCGAATTCGCCATTTCATTTGGGTACTCGTGCTGTCCAGGACTAAGCGCTGTGGTCCACCATGTTGCACGGGAGGCCCTCGGCCGTAATTCGCTGCGCCCTTGCCGCCGAACATTGTCGCGACCAGCTGACACCCAGAATCAGAAGTAACCTCGAATTGTCAGTCGAAGCCGCTGTTTTCGCACTTGTAGCTGTCGGAGCAGCGACGGTTGGCAACTGCCGGTGTCGGAGACCAGGTGTTCGCAGAGGTGTCGCCTGCTGTTGCCTGCGGCAGAGGGGGAGAGCAAAGCTGCTCCGCTACCACGTGCAGTGGCACGCGGCAATGTCCCTCTCCCTCCCGGCGGCAGCTGGTATGCAAAAGGAAAGTAAAGGGTTGGTTCCATTTCCCTTTCAGTACTCAGTTGTCGGTGACGCATCTTCAGCCACAGTGGCATCGACGATTGGAACTGCTCTTTCCAGTCCAAGACCGTGCAACGTGGGTGCGGGGCCTCCGAATAGCTGTTCTAGAGGGCCCCAAGAGAAGAAGGTAACACCTTACTGAGGGAGGAGGGGTGAAGAGGAAGACGAGGGAGGAAGACAAGGGTGATTGCTGCACCTGAATGACCATCGGTGATGACGTCTGTGAACCTTGCTACCTTGTCGAGGGGGCAAGCCTTCTCAGAAGCCGTCTGTGGTTTCGGACGAGGCTTAGAGAGGGGGCCCGAGCCCCCCCTGCCTTCTCCCCTGGGTTCGCCGCTGACATGTGCCATCCGCGGGTGTGGTCCTGTTCACGGCTCTATCGACTTATCCAGCGCGCTCTTGGCGATCCTCGCGATGGTACTCACCAGCATGAGGACGGCCACAACGGCCACCAAATACACATACCAAGGGAGCTGGCCGTGCGACATGGAACCCTCCCGCGCCACGCTGCTTCCGCAAACAACTGTGCATCACGCAGCCCCCCACTTGCCTTACTCCTCAATCTCCCATCTGCCTCTGCAGTCCACCCGCTCAACAAATTATGACAGGAGGCGGGCAACTTGCAGAGAAAAAGGTGAACGCATTCTGGGCCAGGGGCAAAAAAATGGGAAAGACAGACGGGAGGGTCGCAAAGTGAGAGCAAGACCAGGAGCATTTAAGAGGGATGGCTGCCTCCCGAAGTCTCGCGCCGCCGAAGGTCCCCCGGGAGGCCTCTGGAGGCTGTCTGTAGGTCTCCAGGTCCCAGGACGTGGCCACTGGCCAGGCCCATCCTGGACCCCGGCGCAATACGCCACCCTTGCTTGGCCAGGGAGGCAAATACACCGCTCCTGGACCCAAAATGGCGCGGGCCACGAGCGATGGATATGTATAGATCCTGGCATGGCCGTGTTGTGAAGTATGCCCGCCCAGAGGTCAGATCGCCATCCCAGCGTACCCCACGACACAAGGATGTTCGACACGAGACCTCCCACCCTCAGGCCCTTCCTCACTCCCTCCCCCCTCGGAGGCATCCACGAGGTCCCCGTCGAGATCTACTGAAGCCCCGGGAGGCCAATCGAAACCCAGGGGGCGTTCAGAGGCTCCATTGAGTGTGCAAAGTGCCCACCCAAAGGCTATCCTCGATCGAGGTGGGGAAGTTGGAAATGGGGGAGACTAAGGGCCAATTTCCTGACGAATCTGCGTGGGACACCACGCCGCGGGAGCCCTCCAAGAGCCGCAGTAGCGTGGCCGCAAGTGTCTCGATCCCAGTGAGACGCCGCTGCGCTGGGCCACCAGGAAGCGCACCAGGGATTCGAGAGCTTTGTGCATGGCGGTGCTCCGGGGAGGGCAGTGCTGCCAGGACGCATTGGCCGAGCCTCGTCCTTTCGGGCAGTCGGGGGCACCATTGGCCTCTGGACCCATGTGCCCACGCGGTGGCGGAAGTGGCATCGGCGCTGGCAAATATTTGCGTATGTATTTCATGCGTGGTTCGCTTTCTGGCTTGCTGGGTTCGCGTATGACAGCAATTCGCCGACCCTTCGGCGTGTATGAGACGTTGTCGTTGTCTTCGTCGTCATCGTCGTGGTCGTCGTCGTCGTCGCGTCGCCAGAGAAAAGACACGTCGTAGTTATATAAAGTCGACTCCCTTCCCTTTTTCCATTCCCTTCCCTGGTGGGGGGTGCGGTGAAAAGGGGGATGGGGGTGGGTACGTTGGGGGGTACTGGGGGGGCCCCGTCAGATCCGCCGGCCCCCTTGTGGGGCCACCAGGCTGGAGGCCTAAGGTTCGCAGTTTCCTGTGCCAGTTGCAGCTTCCAGTTTCCACTGTTACGGTTCTGTTTCTTGCTGCTTACTGTTCCTTGTCTGAATTGCTTGGGCGGGTGAAAATTTACACCCCTCACGCAGATCGGCGGGGTCAGGGTCCAACAACACATGGGATTTGCCACATTTCTGAAATTCGGCGGCACCCCTCACGCAGATCGGCAGGGTCAGGGTCGAAAAACACAAAGGATGTGCCGCATTCCTGAAATTCGGCGGCACCCCTCACGCAGATCCGTAGGGTCAGGGTCCAAAAACACAGGGGATTTGCTACATTTCTGAAATTCGGTGGCACCCGTGACGCAGATCCGTAGGGTCAAGGTCGAAAAACAAACAGGTCCCGACACTGCTTCACGGCGGCGCCCAGACCTCATGATTTAGCTTTTGCATCTCCCATTATCCGAGACAGGGGGCCGGCGGCATGGGGCGAAGCCCTTACGAATTACTGCTCCGATGACCGCCCTGGTCCCCCCCGTGACGAGAGGGACAACGGGGTTGGCCCCCCTTGCCCCCCCTCCCTCCCCAATTCCCCCCCTTTGGACAGGGGGGACGGGGGGGGTCCTTTAGACGGGGGGGTCCTGCCCCAATCCCCCCTTTGGACGGGGGGGTCCTGCCCCCCCCATCCTTTCCCTAGTCTCCCCCTGTGGACAGGGGGGCCAAGGAGGGGGTCCCTCCTGCCCCCCCCTCCTCGCCCCGGTCCCCCCTTTGGAAGGAGGGGGGGTCCACCCTGCCCCCCCCTCCTCTCCCAGTCCCCCCTGACAGGGGGAGGCTCCCCCTGCGGACAGGGGGAACTCAACAACCATTCCTCTCGCCCCCGATCTCCCCCCAATCCCCCCGATGCAAAATCCCCCTGTGCACGAGGAGGACTCAAGACCCCTCCCCCTGCCTCCCCCCAGTGGACAAGGGGACAGGGGGACCACCCCGTCTGGGGGGATCACCAGCGAGGGTCCCAGGGGAGATCCCACCTTCAGGGTCGGCGGCACCGGCCGCAAGGCCTTCACAATATCGCTGGAAAGCCACAACCCTCCCAGAGAGGCCACTTCAGACCGTGTCCCCCGCCATCAGGGGAACCACCTCGACCTCTCCGCCCAGAGCCTCCCAAACCCACCACGACAGTTCGAGCTAGACCCCCTTCCCCCAAATAGGACCGATACTGAAGCTGAAACTGAAATGGGGCGGAAAACTGCATAAGCACTGGATACGCTGGACTCGGCACCGCTCTGCTGACGCGACATGCTGGATATGCTTGATTCGCCTGCGAATCGGACCTCCTCCTCTACTAGCCAGCCGCTCTGCGGTTGATCGGGAGTTTGCTTGACTAGAAATGAAGGATGCGTGTTTCCCATGACGCCGTCGACCCTCTCCCCTCCCCAGGGGCGCGTTTTGCGAGGATGTCCCGAGCGAAGGCACCGATTTGGGATTCTGCGCCAGGTTCTCTCAGATTCGCCCGAAAAGGTGCAGGAAGCGCAAGTGTCGCTCTCACTTCCTCGCGCGCTGGGGCTCGAGATGACTTGCGTTCCACAGAAACTCCGTGAAATTGTGAAGCCACGATGGCCCAAGACCTCCCACGCCGGGTTTCCCAGCGAGGCGGGGATTTATTCTTTTATCCATGACCACAGCCAGGGAGCCGACGTCCTGGCACCACCGCGGGCGGTGGATGTGGATATAGTCGAACCACAGGGGGCGCCCGAATCTGTCAATATCCACTGCCTGCCGGAGTCCCCAAACATCGGTCCCCTGGACGGTGCTTCTGGAGCAATCTCTGCCTCGGATTTCTGTCTTTCCCCAGGCGCAACCCCCAGAAAGCCCTCGACCTTTTCGATGCGGGGACCAGCGCCTCGTTGCAGAAGGGCGTCCTCTGGCCGCGGAGCGCGCCCCCCCAAATAAGGCCCGAGGCACTCGTGGAACGGAAGCATGCCCCCGTGTGTTTTCAATTCGAGGCCAGAGCCTGCACACGTCAATCGCCTGGGGAAGCGATGCTGGATCGCGCAATGACATACTAGCACGATGCGTCCTCCTTGGAGGCGTGCGTCCGACCCGGAAACATCGTGCAAACCATCTTGTAAGAAATCGATCCCCGAACAGCATGGCCAAAAAACGCCCGCCACGGAGCGTGTGCTACAAGATTTTTCCCCCGCGCGCGTCGCCCATGGGGGGGAGGGGGGGGGCGGCGACAAACTTGTCCGTCGGCGGCGAGGCAAAGGCAGTCCGCTCCAGCGCGTGGCTATTCGGGGCAACCGAAACGCGAACTGTCCGGCGTACAAGAGGGAGGAACCATGACGAGGGCGGCCGCGCGGAGAGGAAAGCGGTCAGACGTGGACAAAAATCGCGTAGAGCAGGCCGGTGCGGCCTGCCGAGGCAGCGGGAACGAGGTGGAAAATTTGGGCTGGTGGCGGCTGGGGGGTCTGCTCTGGATGGGCACCAGCAAAACCAGTCAGGAGAGGAAGGGGGGCAAACTCGGCATAAAATGCCTATCTGGAGAAAGGAGCCCAGAAGGGACAAGGAACAAAGTTTGCGCACTCTGGTATGAAGCAGTGCTTGTCCCCCTTCTGACGGCTGGAACTACTGATGCCCCATCTCAACCCCCAGGCTGGCTCCAACGTTGGGATGCATCGAGCTGGAATCTGCGATAAGTCGCCGACAGATCGGCGACAGGCCCCCGATATCGAATCTGAATGTTCCTGAGCGGGGTGTGCTATCGAGCCAGCGATGAATGGGGAATTGGGGGTCGATGTATCCTCATATGAGCCTATCCCCCCTAACGTTGCCCCTGACCGTAGGGGCAGAGGTCGCAACTCGTTGCCTCTGACAGTGCCCCATGAGGCGGTGGATGCGAATATTCTTGGGCCCTGGGGAGGGCTGAAATTGTCCACATCGCTAGCGCCTCCTGGGGTCCTGGGATATCGGATCGTTTTCAGGACCATGGGAGGTGTGGGATCGTTGGGCAAACATCACTGCACGGACACATATCATGGACTGCGTTTTGACAAGATTGCCGAAAGGAATCTCGCCGTGGCCACGAGAAGCAAGCTCGGCAAGGGCGAACGAAAAATTAAAGATCCTCGAACGTCGATCATCGAACGTCGATCCTCGACGTCGATCACATCCGCACTCCTCGAATGTCGATCCTTGGTCCTCATCCTGCGCACCGGGCCCCGGCCCCTCCTTGACCGACGACGCGAGGTACACGACGGCCCAGGCCTCAGGAACAGAGCCCAGCAGGGTCGCGCCGAAGAAATCCAGGAATCGGATGTCCGTCAGGGCGCCCAGAACGAACGTGCCCACGGCCTTGGATCCCTCCAAACTGGGCGTCGTGAAACAAACAAACAGGCGAACTGATTGCATTCTTGTCATTTCCAAATGCTGCTTCTGGGCCCCAGAACCACCGAAATGTTTCTGTAATTGAAAACGTTCTCCGATAATATCTCCAGTGGTCAAACATTGAAAACAAATAGCAACATCCAGACTGGGAGCACTACGGGCATGTTTGCTGCCCCCGTCTCTAGGGTCGCGTGGCGCAGGGCAAGAAAAGTGGCTCCCTCAACTACCCTCACGCACGGGACATATAGAGGTGGCAAGCAAAAGGAAGTGCAGGAGGGGTAAGGGCTGTCAGTCTGCGAAGGGGAGCTGAGACAGGAAAGGCGCAGGACGGGGTCCAAGAAAATGGATGGGGGGAGGGAGGAAGGTTCTGTGGGCCCTGGAAACGACAAGGTACATGTTCTGGCTCCGTGTTTTGTTTGGTTCCGTCGCCGTTTATTTCCCAATTCCGTCGTCCTTTTTCTTGCGGTTCTGGCTCCTGTTCCGACTTCGGCGCAATTGCTTGCTTCGCTTCGTGAAAAATGGATAGAAACATATTCACGCTCAAAAAGAGAGATACCCGCAAACCGCTTTAACAAAAAACCGTGACGCTTCCAGGGCTCAATAATTCCAAAAGGAATAAAACAGGGGAAGAGAGGAGAGGGGTACACGGTAAGCTAGGTACGCTCGCACCATATCTGACATTCTACCCCTCCCACCCATCCACACTGCCCATTGCCTTCCCATGCCCGCCGACGTGTGTCATAGCAAACCTGAAACTCATAGGTGGATCCCATCTTGTCATGCGCAATCGGGAAGGGGGAGCTGCATAGATTGGAGGTGCCGGATGAGCAGGAAGACGAGCAGGAGGAAAAGAAGGAGGATGAGAAAGGAGGAGGATGAGGCCGAACGGCAGCAGCAAGAGACTGGAGTGCAAGGAGCGCGAGGGGCAGGAGGAGCAGGGGAAGGCGGAGGAGGCGAAAGGAGGGGGTCGACAAAGATGGGCAAGGACACGGATCCACTAAAGTCGCCCGCAATGGGGCGAGAGTGCCATTCTGACCGACGGGAGCAAAGCGCCGATTCTAAAGTGAGGCCCACGCTGCAGCGGAAACACCATCTTGAAAGACAGAGAACGATCGGATTGACAAAAACGCGTGAGGAAGAATACATAATGCAACCCCGTGTGTTAAAAATCAATGCGCGAAGAGAGCGGTACATCTTCCGCACAGAGTCAAGAGAGACCAGAAGCTAGTACTCATATAGAGTAATCGTAGAGGGAGGAGGGGGGCATGAGAAGAGGGGGAACAACGAGAACGAGCACCAAGGAGAGATGAGAGGACAGGGAAGATATCCTCACACGACCCCCTCCGACGGAGTAAAACTCAGAGCCGATAATTGAAGTCGCCGTTTTCCTGTGTTGGCGGTTCCGAGTGGGATGCCCTAAATAATCCACAAGCCGGATGCACGCCTCACATAGATCGCGCCGCTACAATCATACATCTCATATAGTTTATTCAAACTGTTTGCTTGAGAAACGCAACCAGCACAATTGTGCTCAAGGGTTGCGAACACATCGCAGAAAAAAAAACAAACGGATCCATCGCCCCCATCCGCTGGAGAAATTTCCAGAAAACTGGCTGGATCGATCCGTGAGGGCACTTGGGCCCCCAAAACAAAACAACATGCCCACCGTGGATAAAGTCAACGTGTTACTAGAAGCAAGGCCGAATCAGAATCAGGAACGAAGGGGCTTTCCTGGCCGCCGCGAGCCTCGGCAACGAATAGGCCCCCCGACCCAGATGAGGAAAGGCCCGAAAACCGGGGCCCCTCCTGAGCCCAGAACGATTCTCATTTCAATGTCTATTCGAACAGCGAGTACATCAACCCCAACTTTCGGAGCTGCGCGCGGATTTCTCGGATCGGCGCTGAACTCCCCTTTGGTGCGCTCCGCACATCAGGGACGGCGGCTGAGGCGCCGCCAGGGGGGTCCAGCGCACATCCAAGAAATCCGCGCAAAGCTCAGACAATGTCCGATCATGTGGCCTTCTCTTCTTCGACCGCAGATGCGACGAGGCCTGGATTCAGTTTGTTCTGTCCCGCCCCCATGCAGGCCGTGGGCAGCACGAGGGACAGCCTGCACAGAAGGGCCACCCGGAAGCCCTGCTGGCCCACCGCGGCGCAGATGCGCTGCACCTCCTGGCGGTTCGAGAATATCCGCTGCACCTGAGCGACGAAACGAAACGCGCCTTACCCTGAGATCCTGGCGTTGAACTCTTACAACTGGCCATCTTGCTCGTTTCGGGCCCAGGGACCCCTGCGGATCGACCCAGCTCGATAAAATGCAGGAGCAAGGTAGGGCCCAGAGCTCTGGTCGAGTTGTTGTCCACGATGTTGCGATTGTTTCGTGACGTCGGCCCTTAGATCTTAGGGTACGCGACTCCTCCTCCTCCTCCTCCTCCTCCTCCTCTTCCTCCTCCTCCTCCTCCTCCCTCCTTCTTCCTCCTCCTCCTCCTCCTCCTCCTCCTCCTCCTCCTCCTCCCTTAGACACGGCGACCTTGCGCCACGGCCGAAGCGGGGCGCCAGCGCGACACGCTGCCTTGGGAGTGAGGGCGCTTACGCGCCGTCTTGCGTGGGCACCTCACGCGCAAATGCCCGTGCAGTCGACCCCCTGTTCTCGGGAGCGTCCGAGAAGGGAGCGTCCAAAAGGGGGGCGCAAATCATGGCCGGCGGCATGTGCGCGGCCCAGGGGGGGGGGGCAGGGACGTACTGACATAAGAAGAGGCGCCATGAGCTCTGGGGAGATATCATGGCCCCCGCCCTGACATCCACCCCCCCTAGTCATCACCTCCCTCTTAGCCGCCCACGACGGTTTTCCGTCGCCGCACCTGCGGCCTGACCACGAACCGCGACAGGAAGAAGCCACAGGCCGCGGAGCCGATGACCCCCAGCGATACGAGCACGTAGCTCCTCTCGGGCTGAAAGCACGTCCGCACCCACCGCGTTGCGGGCCGGGCCCCCGTGCCGCGGCCCCGTCGACAGGGGGCGCGTTGCCCCGAGATCCTGGTGTCGCATTTGTTTCACATCGGGCGAGCTCGCCCTGCTCAGGGCCCCATGGATCTCACGGATCGGTACAGCTATGAAAGTGTGGCAAATGGGGGCCAAGGCTCTGATCCTTAGTTTTCGCGATATGGCATATTTTTCGCAACGTCGGACCTAAAGGTTGTGCGGATGCACCGCGAGGGACGTATCCATGCGACGGCGTATCCACAGGATCGCGCCTCGGAACCCAGACCGCGGGGGCGTGGACCGAGGATTGACGGGCCAGGTCTGCATGGCACCGCATTCCCAATGCACCTGGGCAAGATAGCTAACCAACGTCCACGAACAGCAAAATGTGTCTGGCAAAAAACACATCAGTTGGCGAAGCCGACTGCGGACTGCACCAGCACACTCGGAATGCCAATGTCGAGTACGCAATTAAGCTGGTGCAGATTTCCTCAGTCGGTTTGTCTGGGTGGGCATTATCGCAAAACCCGAATGGATATGGATCCGTTCGCCGCTCGTGAGCTCCACGGCGCACCCCAGATGTAGGCGGCGGCAACCATGAAGGGCGTGACGGGCACAACCACCGTGAGCTGCATCAGCACGAACGCGAGCACGTAGTAAATTTGCCCAGAGACCCCCAGCGCCAGCACGGATCGGGGCCCGATGGCCCCACTACGGTTGCTGCAACTGGGACCAAGACCCGCGTCGTGAAAAAAACCAGATGGAATCAATTTGACAATCTTCTGCCTCCGAAGGCCTTGGCCGGGCCGCGGGACTGTCAAAAAATACTCGGGCTGAAACACTGGTCTTCTGGGGGCCCGCGTTGTGTAATAATCACAACGTCGGGAATCTGTGAAACCAACTGACTTGTCGGACCTCGGAAAGCACGGGTGGAAGGCGCAAAGGCGCCGTGTTGAAGGCCATCCACCCATTTTTTCTCACCATTGGGCCTGAAACGGTTGGGGGGTATGCGCTGGAATCGCGCGTCGAAGACGCCGGGACACAGTATGAAAGGCCATCCGCAATCCATGTTTAGCCCCAGGTGCGAAGCGGTTGGGGAAAGAAGGCCTGCGCTGGATGGACACCAGGGAAAACATCTGCCAACAGGCGGGGGCCGAATCGTTTTACAAGTACAAAGCTGGATACCTCCCACCGATGCATCGACGATGCGTCACCGATGTTCGGCGGTGCAACGGCGACGCCGGCGTGGAAAACATTGGGTCCACATCGAACCGCACCACCGATGCATCGGCGATACGGCGCGATTTTCCGACACCATCTACTCCGACCTCACCTACGCGGCCTACAAATGCACGTCCAAACCTGGCGGTTTGGACGGGTAATTGGTGACTGGGGCGAACACTGCATACATCCCCTGGTGGAAGCACTTGCGTTGTCGATGAATCGGCGACGCCAACACGGACTCCGCATCGCGCCGCATGGCCGATGCACGAGCCATGCGGCGTGATCTTCCGAACACACCTTTCTTGGACAATGTGGTATGACCCTTTCCAACAACATTTAAATAAAAACGCACTTCCACCGCTACCATCCCCCCTGGCGGCGCGGCGCCCCCCCGCCCCCCATCTCGCTTGAGACCTCCCCTCTCCTCAATTGGGGAAGCATCGTGGACCCCCTAGCTTGCGATCACGGCCGTCGCCGGCCCTGCTCCCCTCCCTCCGTGACGTCGCCAGTCGCGCCGGCGCAACTTTTGCGAAAGCATGGGAATCGCAAGAAGAACACGGAATAACAAATACCACAGTGGGATATGCGAAACGAGACGCGCGCAATGCGCTGGACACGCAAATATCTGCGATCGACAGCTACGGATAGCAAGGCGCATCGCAAGGCTGAAAAAAACAGCATCTCAATCCACTTTTCCGTTTCTTCGCCCCCCCGTCCTCCCCCGTCGTCGTCGTCCTCGTCATTGCGTTGCGACGTGCTTCGCAAAACCAAAACATCATGCTGAAGGGGCAAAAAAGGGCGGGGCGAGGCATGCGGGGCGAGACCGGCGCGACCTGTTTGATTACACTGTTCCCGTCCGGCACTAAGCCCGCCTGATCCGTTGCCCATCAGACGGGGAGTCTCCCTGCACCCACGCGACGAACCAAAACAACACAATTCGCCAAACTGTCCTGCGACCACGGCCGAGGCTTCGTCGACTCACGACGAATGGCAACAAAAACGAGCCATGGACCCGGACTCGGTTGAAAATGAAAAGAGGAAAGGGCGGAGGAGGAGGAGTAAGGACGCCCCGATATGCGCTGGAGGCCGGTTTGGGGACCGCCTCTGCGATAATCTACGAATCTGCCACACTTGCGAAATAATATCACGGCTGACTCGCCGACTGTATCTACTTACGCGGGCACTGCTTCATATCCGGCCTCGGCTGCCCCTGGCCATCCGATGCCGCGGGCGGCTGCGTTGCAATATGCCGAAGGCGACTGCATTCCAATATTCCGCGCATTGTGTTTATCCTCCTTCCTTCCTCCATCCTTCGGCCCCTGCGCGTGTCTTTAGTTGTTCGGCTCACCAGGCAAAACGGGGATATCCACAATGCGCCTGTTTGCTTACAGTTGTGTTATCGATGCGTTTTCTGGTAAGGGGGTCTGTGCGCCCCTCGGCCCGAGGGGATAAGTCGGCACGTCGTTGCCATCCCTATCCTCATCATGTTCGTTCTCTTCCTGTTGTCGCCCCACTTGTCCACCGTGCGTTGCAGAGTGTTGCGCACCACGTGCGCACCACATCGTTGAGGAAAATTGATGGGGGGGCGGTGGATGTCGTAAGCCCATGGCCCGCCCGCGGGCCATGTCCTCCTCGCCTTACCACAAGCGCGCTGCGTGTTTTTCCGATTTATCAAACCGGGACCGAGAACATTAAGCTGGGTGTATTATGCAATCCAGATGGCTGGAAGCACGCGCGTTTGGAATCACACGCGGAACATGCGGATGCGAGTTGCTTGATCCATTTGCGGATGGCTAACATGTTTAGCCGCGCGAGAGCCGAAACCATGGAAAACAAAGGCACACAACAACACGCGTACGCAGTTCTCGACATGTAAGTATATGCGGCTCCCGAATAAGAGGCACACGGGGGCAATGCCCCGCTGTGTCGGGATCGGTTTTCCCACCGGACACGGATGCGCGACGAAACCCGCTGGGCGAACGCAGAGCGCGCGCCTGCGAACCCCGCGCTAGGCCGCGAGCGCCGCGACGCGTTTGGCTAGGAACATAACTCCGACAAGGACACCGAGAAAAGGATGCAGACGACGACACATGACTCGGCTTGAAAGATCGAGACGAGGGCAAGCGGGCAAGAGGGCGAGAGGAGGGCAAGAAAGTCCGCCCGCTAACCGTCCATCCCCGCGCCTCGAAGACCTCGTACTAGAGATCGTGCCACAGAGCATCTGATTGCATTGGCCCGCAGTCGGGCAGACAGTGAGAGGCGGGCAGACCTGGGACCGACAGACCCAGAAGTCCTCTGGGCGTTGAAAGAGGCATGCACGGCATCTATTGCAAGACCGACACTGAGCAGGCTGTCAGATTCGATGAGCGGGACAAGCGCGAGGACAAAGGAGGAAATAGGATCCGAACCCCAGCAAGGGGGAAGGCATGGAAGGCACCCACGGACACGGGGGGCCAGATTCGGGCACACAAAATAATGAAGGATATCGTCTCCTCCTACAGCGTAGCAACCAAACCTGCATCCAGCGCGGCCCGCGCGGAACCGACGGGAAGTGGCCCAAGCATTGCGCAGCGTCTTTAACACTGAGCTCGCTACACAAGAACCGAGTTTCTGACCATTCCTACAAAGTCTAGTCATCGTTACATCACATTGCTGCGGGGAAAGGGGGCGCCAGTAGTTCAGACGGGCGCCAAAAGAGCGATCAGAGGGGAGGGGGTAGAAGAGACGAGACAGGAATCTCACAATTTTACTCTGGAGGCCATTGGTGAGCTCCGTGGGGATACACGGTACGTCGATAAGGGACTCGAAGTTGGTACGTATTTGGATGAAAGAAGAGCTCCGATATGTGGGATATCTGATATAAAATAGTTCACAATCATCATGTCGAGTACACTCTTCCAGATATTCACGACCGCGAGCAAATTCATCAGAGCGTAGAGCAGCGCGGAACAGAGCGGCACGGGCGCTGGGCTCCACTGCACGAGCTTCACATGTGATGCCAAAACGCTTCAGGTCACAAAGAATCGCACTAGAAAGCGAGAATCTCGGAGCCACTGGAAGTTGCTGGAGAGCCTCACGCTCAGCAACTCGAACATAATCAGTAATATGATAAAACTGGGCAACGTGTTGAAGGACGGGCTGACAGTAGACGTTATACATGTGAATATTTCCTGCAAGGCCTAAACAGACGCTTTTAACATACCTGGCACGACGGAGGAGGGCCCGACACGGGCCTTGCCAACTCAGAGAAGCGCCCCCAAGACCCAGGAAGACCCCAAGGTAAAGCCCAGCACGGCCGATTTTGGAGGATCTGAGGCGGATTCGTTTTTCCCTGCAGTCCTTGCGGAAGGCGCCTTCCGCACGGTCGTGCGGCAACACAAACTGGCACTTCGCGGGGTGAAAGAAGAGGCCCGTGCACTTGGCGAGCAGCACGAACTCGTGTACCATGACAGAGTGTGCAGCACCAAGATCAAAAGGCAACGATGCCGAGATCATCAGCGTAGGCGCAAGGATGAGCGCGGACCACCTCAAGACTATGCCGTATCTTCCTGAACCAAGGATCAAGACCGAGTGCAAACAGAAGACCAGAAAGAGGACATCCTTGTTTTATGCCACGCTCAACCTTGAACTTGCCAAAGATGCGCCCCTTAAAGCGCACGTGCATGTACATGTTATCATACAGGTTTTTCACGATTCGGCAATACCAATCAGGGATACCCATTTCATGTAATACATATATAATCCAATCATGTGAGATACTAGGGAAAGCTTGCTTGATCTCATAAAATGCCATACCATGAGAGGGGGCGTTTTCATAAGCAGCATATTGGGTGTATCTCCAATCCAGAGCTAGTACATTATCCACCAGAGAGCGCCCTCCCACGAAACCACGTTGTTCGCTATCGACAGTGCGGCGGGCCACAATATTCAGCGGCTGTGCTGGCGCACTGCATATCAGCTTGCAATCCGTGTTCCCTAAGGCAAGCGGACGAGTATGCTCAGGCGCGCGAGGCGGCTCTGCCTCCAGCGCTCCCTTGGGAAGAAAGGCCAGGCAAGCATCATTGAACTCGTCGGGAATCTGCCCAGTGTCAATGATGCGACGATAATGCGCATATAATACACCCCTAGCCCTCGGCCCGCCATACCTCCAACCAGAGTATGGAATACCATCCAATCCTGGGGCAGAATCCCGAGATTTATCTAGAAGCTTATCAAAAAGGTCTTCATCGACTGTCCACATAATGTCCTGAGGAGCTGCTTGGATCCACGTACGCAAAGAACGCATGCCGTCCTGGCAGGGACGAAAAGGTTGGGCAACTTTCGCCCAGTGGTCCTGCAGCAGGTTAGCACAAACTTGGGGGTCAGTGTGGGTGTTACCATTTGGGCCCAACATTCCCTGCAACAGCACTTGCTTGTGACGGGGGGCCCAGGCACGAGCCAGACGTTCAATTTTTGCAAGACCCGAGGTCCTAGCCTGATGGGGAAGCTCCTTATCATTTAAAAGCTCCTGACGATCGCAATCAAGTTCCAGACGGCTGATCTCGGCCAGGTATGCGTAAAAAGCGTCAGGGTTCACTAAATTCGCATCATCGTCAACAAAATCTTCTAGCTTCGGAAAGCGGCGAACAGCTAGGCGCTGTTGACCCACATCATTTCGACGACAAGCCCGATCATACATCATACACCACGATATTTTGTGACCGATTGTTTTTGAGCTAGCCGAGCACGATTCATTCTTAATGTCCGACGCCGCTAAATGCATTATCGACTTAACCTCAGAAACTGCAATAGCTGGATCCTCGGAGACTCCCATCTCTTCGATCAGCTTTTCAACCTTCCACGTGAACCCAGGCTGACGGCATGCCCACCTGGGAATAACTGCGCGCGAGTTGGGGGACTGCACAGCTAGGATAGCATAGACAGGTACATGATCACTAATATCGCGAAGCTCTGCGGGCTGCCATTCAACGCCAGCAGCCGGAGAGAGGTCCAGGAGAATGGAGGATGGGAGAGATGTGTATATTCTGTCAATACGAGCAGTGCTGACAAGTTTTCCATCACGTTGTATGCAATGTGTATGGTTCTCCTGTCCAAACTCCGTGAAGCGAGAGAAAAGATAACCAAACTCCGTGGCAAGCGAGCAGCGTGGCGTGCGATCCAGAGCTGGATCAACATGTTGACGGGCTTCGCCCATCGCACAGAAATTCCAGTCACCGCCTATGAACGCGGTCATATGTCGTGGGTCGAGAGAACGCGAAACACACGATAAAAATTCTTTCTTACCAGTCACCGAGTCATTAGGGGGTAGGTGAAGAGAACAGAGCTGAAGAGCACCTCGGGGTCCATGGAGATCAACTGTTAGACATCTGCCACTAACAACATTCATCGGTGTAATCTGGTCGAACTGCATATGAAGACGCTCGTGGATGCAGATAAGGACGCCCCCCAGAAATCACATCATCGTAGAAGGAACCATAGCATTTGTGGTGAGGGAGGAGGCGAGAGAGAGTATCTAAGTCCCCTAGGTGTCCGTGAGATTCTTGAATTAGCAGAACATCGAATTTTTCTGCAAGCCTCAAAAACGTGTTAAAGGTCTGGCTTTGATGCCTGTGGCCCCCACTCTCGGCACCAAACAGAATCGCTGAATTCCAAGACCCAATGCTGAAACGACTGCTAGGAACCCAAGAAACAGGAGGAGGCGGAGGGGGCGCACTCGACGGCGAGTGCGAGGGGGGAGCAGAAAAAGAGCGGCAGTCCTCATTCATTATTGGAGCCTGTCAGAGGAGGTTGAGCATGTCGATGATCGGCTTCACTAAGTCCGCCGTGATGCCCCAGTCCTCACAGTCATCATGCACCCACTCAGCGTGGCCGTCCGAGTCCACACGTATGAGGTCCCACACGTCCTTGTCCGTTGTCACCGTGATCGCATTCGAGAAGCCTGAGCATCCCAGCTTGCACAGATGGGGCCCAGTCACGATGTGCACGAAGTGTCTTCATCAGTGGCATCCACGCCTGTCCAAGGTGACGTTGTCGCATCCGAACTTCATGAGGGAGGTCGCCGCGGCAGCGGAGCTGCGTCACTGTTCCACAGCGCGGGTCCTTCCAGGTCACACAGTTCATGCCGAACCACGTTGAGAAGTCACGTGCCTGTTCTTCAGTAGACCAAATCACACTGAAACTCTGCGAAGAGCGTTGAAAGTGCGGCGATGCATCAGCAGCAGGAAGCGACGGAGGTAGTTGTACTAAGATATCATTCCAAACTTGTTTGCGCGTCACATCTAGCACTTTCCTCGGGAAAGTTCCGACCCATCTGCGACGCACATTCTGCGTGCCCGTTGGCCCACCACTCGTCTCCAGAGCGATAGTGGAAGCCTGCGAGCCTTCACCACGACGTCGTTTTGCACCCGTCGACCAGCTTCGGGCAGAGCTCGCAGATGACGCGGGCCGAGAAGAATACTGAGTCTGCAGCGCTTTTACCGCCTCCATGCACTCGGCGCACTTCGCATCCACCTTTTTATCGAGCACCGATACAGAGTCCTCGAGCGCAGCCACTTGCGGTTGTAGGCCTTGCAGCGCCTGCACCGAAGCTTCCGTGGCAGTCACCTTCTCGAGCAACTCGCGATGTTGTGCCGTCTGGCTTTCATTCATCTTGCGGAGGAGCTCCGTGATCCCCGCCATGTCCGCCATGGCAGCACGAGAACGGAGCTTCAGGATGGTGTTTGCGCTACTCAGCAAAATGCGTGAGTGCGAGTGAAATTCACAATTCTGCAGTCCCTGTCCAGGGGCGTTCTCCAGGGCTGCAATCGCGCGCGGCCGCCTCAGCCCTCGAGGCGGGGGTTGCCCGATATTGCCACTTGAGCCAAAATGGCTTGAGCCAAAATGGCTACGGTAAAAGGATGCAGACGACGACGGCGACGACGAAACCATGTCCGCATCGGGCTCAGGGGTGACCAAATTCCCCCCATATGCCGAGCCGACGACACAAGTGAAATTCAACAGGCCATTTCGGCTTGGCCACGCCCCCCATCGCCCCCCGCCTCACAACTCCCCCTATTTTTTCGTCCTCGTGCGAAGCGTGTTGCAATGTCTTGACAGGGGCGACGACGACGACGACGGGAAAGGAGAAAGAGGAGGGATCAGGGAGGAAAGGGATGGAGGATGGGGAAAAACGGAAAAACGCGAGCCGAGGGAGGAGCGGTAGAGAAGGGGGGGGGAGGGGGAGGAAAGAAGAGGCAGGCTCAATCATTCTCGGCTCCAAGGGCCAGGGGCCGCGCCTCGCCTGGGCGCCCCTAAGCATCGGCCATAAGCGGTGCGATGTTCGATCTCCGACACTCATGCGTCGCGATTATCGGATTCCTTCTCCCCCCTGCTCTTCTTGCTCCTCCGATTCCCCCCTCCTCCTCCTCCTCCTCCTCCTCCTCCTCCTCCTCCTCCTCCTCCTCCTCCTCTCCCCCTCCTCCTCCTCCTCCTCCTCCTCCTCCTCCTCCTCTTCCTCCTCGTCATCGCCCTCGTCCTCCTCCTCCTCCTCCTCCCCTCCCTCCTCCTCCTCCTCCTCCTCCTCCTCCTCCTCCTCCTCCTCCTCCTCCTCCTCCTCCTCCTCCTCCTCCTCCTCCTCCTCTTCCTCCTTTTCCTCCTCCTCCTCCTCCTCCTCCTCCTCCTCCTCCTCCTCCTCCTCCCCCAAATCATCACCAGCGTGGAACGTTGTTTCCGTGAACGAGGTCCCGGACGGAGGCGCGGGGGAGCCGGCTGTGCCCACCGGCGCCTCTGCAAGACCGAAAACGCACTAGGAGGAGAAGAGATCCAGATATCAATGGGTCAGGTGATGAAGAGAGCCACGAATGGAGATATCTGCTGAGAACGAAAGACAGAGATCAGGAAGCCCTGGGGGCAATGGACAAAAAGGATCAATAGTCCCAGATATCAACAGGTCAAGGGATCAGGGGATGGAAATATCAATATATCTAACGATCATGCGATCAATGGTCCAACAAATCGTGATATGATACGCCGAGGTTGAGACATAGAAAAAGTAAGCAAAATCGTGTCTCTTTATGTTCGGGGGGGCGGGGGGAGGGGGCGGGCGAGGGGGGGTATGACGCAACGCCCCACCCCGACGTGTGGCTCCGGCACCGCAGCCGCGCCCGCGCGCGCGACGCGACGAGCAACGAGCGACGAGCGACCATGACGACGACGAAGACGACCACGACGCGAGCAGCATGTAGGTGGCGATATGCCCCACTGCGCCTGCGTACGCCGCGGCGCTCGCGTGCACCACGCCGCGCGTGTATACCACAGCGCCTGCGTACACCGCAACAGCTGTGTGCAACGCATCGCCGGCGTACACCACAATGCTCGCGTACATTACAGTGCCGGTGTCCATGTGTACACCGCAGCTACCATGTGCAAAGCAGCGCCTGTGTACACCACAGTGCTTGCGTGCACCGCAGCGCCTGTGCACGCCACTGCGCGTGTTTACACCACAACATCCGCGTGCAATGCAGTGCCGGTGTACACCACAATGCCCGCATGCATAGGACAGGTAGACGGAGCAGGTACGTGAAAATCTGCTGTGGACAACTAGACGCCACGCCAAGAAAGTGCTGATAATCAAATGCGACGTTCTTCCCTTCCCCCTCCTCCTCAACCTCCTCGTCCTCCTCCTCCTTGCCCCCTGTCGTGCGGGTTGGCGTTACAACGCACGTGCGCATCTCAACGCGCACCGCAGAATGGACTCTTGAATCGGTCCACTTGTTTCTCGGCCAACCAATCTAGCTAGAGCCTCTTGGACGCAATTGGTAGGAGTTAAGGTGATGCGGGCGGACTCGGAAGGAGTGGTAGATTCCAGCGGCGCTCCGTTGTCCATACTGAGTATTTCCCATTTTCTGTGGAACCCACAAGCGTTCCATTTTATCATCGGGATTCGTTCTAACATTATATATGCAACCGTGGCGCGGTGTTGCACGCGGTTGCTGTGGTGCGCACAGGCGCCGTGGTGCACACAGGCATTGCAATGCAAGCACGCACTGTGGTGTACACAGCTGATGTGGTGTATGCAAATCGCTGTGGTGTGCACAGCAGCTGTCGTGCCCGCAAGCACGGTGGCGCAAACTGACGCTGTGTTGCACGCGGCTGCTGTGGTGTACATAGGCGGCGTGGTGTGCACAAGCGCCGTGGTGCACGCGGACACTGTGGTGCACGCAGGCGTCGCGGTGCAACTCGCCACCTACATGCCGGCGCAACCCGTCCCCCGCCATTCCTAGACATTCCCAGACGCCGCCAGCGCGCGACGTCATCGACCCCCCCCCCACACCCCCACAAAGTGATTGCCGCCGTCGGCCCGGAATAAAAAACAGGCCTCGGCCGCGTCCGCGCGCGCGACGACTGCGAGCGACGAGCGTCGAGCCACGAGCGACGACAACGGCGACAACGTCGACGACGACAACGATTGCGGACCAGACTCCCGCGCGGATTCCTACGCGAACGCTTGCGCGGATCCCAATTCGCGCGGCGGCAATGCCGGGAGCGCGCCGGGGGGGGGGGGCGCTGCGTCGCAGGGGGGGGGGGGGGGGCGCGGGGGCCATGGCGCCCACCGCGCCCCAAGCAATGCAGAAACGGGCCCCAATAGCGAGGCCCATAGGTCAGAGGTCCAAGAGATCGGGAGCTCAGGCGACGAAGCAGTCAGATGGGCCAAAAGATCAGGAGGGCACGCCGAGAGGGATGCCTCGTAACTGGCCTGAATATGCCGAGATGCCTCTGCGAACGGCCGCCGCAGCCATGCATGTCGCAGCAGGTCACCGACGTCGCTCCGCCGCCCGCGGCCTCGGCGCCGGCGAAATAGTAACCGTTTAAAACGAGAGCGGCTCGAGCAGCGAGGGGCGCGCCAGGCGGGGCAAGAAGAACGCGGGCCCTCAGCGCTGCGATAATGAGAGGACGGAACGCGCGAGAAGGAAGGGGGGCGGAGACGGTGCCTCCTTGCCGCGGCTGCAAATCTACGGGGGAGCATCGGGGCCCGCGCTCCACTTCGCGCGCGGGGGGGGCGACTGGCTTCGCGGCCGGCGCCGGCGCCCGAGGGCGGCGCGAGCTCGGCCCAGCGGGTCGCTTGCTCGCAACGCGGGCTGACCGACCGACTCGACGGGTTGCTGTGCAGGGGCGATCCGCTAGTTCGCCTGGGCACCTGGGCCCATCCGTCGCTCGGCGGGCGGGGGAATTTTACAAGTGGCGCCCGTGGGCCTTCGTGGGGCACGTCGGCGAGGCGGGTTTCGGACGTCGGCGCCTTCGGCTCTCTGCAGCCCAGGGCGGTCGCGGACAAGCCCGAGAACGCGCTGGCGCACGTCTCGGCGCCAGGCCAAAGCGGGCGCCAACCGATCGCCGGCGCCGACCCCGCGAGCGCCCGCCCTGCGCCCAGGGGCCCGCGCGCGCGTTTCACCGGCCTGGCCGATGAGGCGCGCGCCCCGATCTGCGGCGCTAGGCGGGCCCAAGTAAGCGATCAGCGATCGCGCGTAGTTGGCGGCCGCCGTGAACCCAGGGCAGAGCGGAAAGCGCGCGGCGGCCCCAGGCCCGTTCGCCTCGCCCGCCAACCTCGGGCGCGCACGCAAGCCGATGGCGGGGTCGATCGCGAAATCGACGGCGCGACCGCGGGCGAGATTGATGACGAGATCGACGGCGCATCTCGGCAGCGGGGTCGGTTGTGAGATCGATATTGAAACCGATTTAACGATATCGCTCGCGAGGTCGGTTGCAAGCGGCGCAGCGGGTTCGACGGCGGGGGCGAGAATGAGGTCGATCGAGCGAATCAAGTGTAGGGCCGATGGCAGGACCGATAGGGAGATCGAAAATGTGATCGATCGGGGGGGCCGATCGCGAGATCCAAAGTGGGATCACTAACGGGGTCGATTGTGAGTTCGCCTGCGAAATTGTCGAACATAGAAGCGATCGCGCGATCAATCGAGCGGGGTCGAACAAATGAAATCGATCGCGGGATTGATCGTGGGGGCGATCGAGGGAAATCGAACGAGTGGCGCCGACAGCGGGGTCGGTCGTGAGATCGACCCAGCGAGATCGGTCGAGCAAGGCCGACTGCGGGGTCAATCGCGGGATCCAGATCGGACGAGCGAGATCGACGCTGGGATCGATCGCGGGGCCCACGGTGCGACCGCGCAATATCGATCGGACGGGGCGCCAGCCCGCCACCCCCCCCTCGAATCCCCGCATCGCCCGAAGGGCGGCGGTATAGATAGGCGAGCATTAAACATGCGGGGGCGAGGCCGGCGCGACGGAGGCCAACAGGTCGAGGCGCCGCCCGCCAGCGCGAGGCCCCACTTTGCCGCGCCCCGCAAGTCGCGCTTCAACGCGGGGGGCGGGCGCTCAAGTATTCCTCGCGCGCTGCCTGGGACTTATTCGAAAGGGCCTTCCAGGGGAGGCGGAGGTCGCCAGCCGCCCGCGAGGCCGCCGTGGTTCGGACGGGCGCGAGCCGTCGACTCGGCCCGGCGCGACTCGGTTCGGCGCTCCTCGTCTCGGATCGACGCGACTGGGCCCGACTCGGTTCGGGTGGACTCGACCAGGCGGAGACGCACCTAGGGCGCGACGCCATCGATGTCCTCGGTTGGCTTCCGACGCTGGGCGCCGTCGCGGGCGGGCGCGAGCTTGACGACGTCCGCCCCGTTTTCGTCGGGCCCCGCCAGATGTCCTCACTAGCGGGCAAGATGGCTCTCTCGCTGGCCAGAACGTTCGGGCGCCCGCAGAAACGTCCGGGATTGTCCCAGACGATCGAAGGCCGCCCGAGACGATTAAGACTACCCCGCGCTGCCCAAGATTGTCCAAGATGGTCCCGAAGAGTCCAATTCTCTCCCAAACGAGCGACGACGATCCAATGTGGCCACAGGCTAGCCGAGCCCAAGAGTATAGTATCGAGAAGTGTCCAACATTTGCCGAACGTGCACCAAAAACGTTCGACGATTACCCTGGATTGCCCAAGGTTAGCCACGAGTCACCCTGCTGGTCCCGGGCTGTCTCCGATCATCCAAGATCATCCAAACATCTTCCAAGACGGTCCAAGACTCCCAAAAATGATGAACTTCCCCCGTGGCGGCCCCCTGGGTTCCCCCCCTTTGGTGTACCAGTTGACGGCGAGGTTCGTGAGGGACTGTGCGACCGCCGCGCCAAAGGAACAGTTTCGCCGCGAGCCTTGTGCGCCGCAGTTCCGCAAGCTGGAGATCCAACTTGGCGATATCAGCGTGCGGCCGCCTCCTCCTCCTGCTCGTCCTGCACCTCCTGCTCCTCTTCCTCCTCCTCCTCCTCCTCTTCCTCTTCCTCCTCCTCCTCCTCGTCCTCCTACTCCTCGTCCTCCACGCCCTCCTCCTCATCATCCTGAAAATTTGTTTCGGCGCCCGAGGTCCCGAACGGAGGCGAAAGCGAGCCTTTGCGTGAAGGGTCGGCGGTGAAGACCAGCCGCTGTGAGAAACGTGGGTGGCGAAGTATAGCCATGCGAGGATCGTGGGGGAAGGCGGTGAGGGGCGCCGGGGCGCGGGAGAAGGAAAAACAGGAGCGAGCATTTTCGGGTTTTGTCTGGTTTCCTTAGTGCGCAGGGATACAGGTTTGTCTTTGGTGATTCCGATGCGTTCCCGCGCCGGCGCGAAACGTGACGTTACTAGACCCCTGCTCGCCCCCCACCGCTCCCCGGCAACGCCCGCGATCGCCCGAGAGGAAAAAAACGCTCCTGTCTTGGGGTTGGCCCTGTTGGTGGTGATGACGTTGCCTCTTTCTTCCCTCCGATTTTGGAGAGGGTTGGATCCACCCACTCCGCGGGCTGGTACCTATTCCTGGGCGTCCCCAGCAGGCTCCAACCTGTGCGCAACGGTCGTGGAGAGCCGGGCCCCGGATGGACTTTCGCAGTCGCGCCAGCTGGGCCGCGCCCCCCAGCCCCCCAGCCCGCGCGAGGACGGAGGCGGGCGTCCCCCAGCCAGCAGGCCGCGCCACCTCCGCTGGCATCATCGGCGGCGAGCCCCATGGGGGAGTGGGAGGGTTGGGGAGGTCCAAACGCCCAGGACAGCGTACACCCAATGAGGTGTCGCAGCGGCCACGGTTCCAGCCACAGTGGGCGCCAAAACACACCCGCCCGGTGCCCCGAGGTGGGCCCTGAGGCCGCCGCACTATGGTACGTTTGTTCAGGAATACGTTTGGCCTCCCCTGAAAGGGAGTGGGCCTTCTCAGAGGGCGGCGGGTCTTCTCAAAGTCCTCGCACCTTCCCGCGAAGCTGTCTGTAGCTTCGGGGAGGCTGAAACAAATTCTGGAAAGGCGGAGGGGGTTCAGAGAAACCCCGCCGCCCTCTATGAAGGCCCGCCCCCTCTCACCTCTCCCACGGGTTCGCTGCTGGCATAAGGAAAGGTTGTTCGTCCGAAATTATGAAGGGGGGACGGGAGATGGGAGCGGACACCAAGATCAAGCCTCCAGCTGTGCACCACGCGTGTGCTGCGAAACGTGGCTGAAAACAAGGAAGCGGGATCTTCATGAGTGAGCCCCGCAACCCTCCCCTGTGGAACTATTCGTACCGAGTCGACCGTTGATGGCCCAGGCCCGGGAAAGGCTCGGGGAGGCATAACGTGACGAGGGAGGGACCTCGAGCAACCGTTCCCCTAAGAGGCGACTGCGCAGAAGACGCCAGTGCACCCGCTGTCATGTCTGGCTAGGCGGGGCCCTGGCATGGTGTCGTCAATCTGTCGGCTGGATCCGCATCCTCCGAATGATGCATGTTTGGTGCTCGAATACGACACGGCCTGGCTTCTGCCAGGCGGTATCAATCAGCACCAAAAACTTGCGCGTACTTTATTGTGGTAACGGGGGATGCAATCCTAAGTCCCGCGCGAGACATGCACACATGTAACTGCCTATCTTCAAATGTCAAAAGGGGAATATGAAACGACACGCGCGGAAACTTGAGGGGAACGCCCTGAAATCCATGCAAGGCAAGCCGAACACCTGAATCATATCAGCCCTCAGGGCGGAGGTGGTTAAAAACGTTTCCTCGTCTAAACTCTTTCCCCTTTTCGGGAAGGGGATTATCCCTCCCCTCCCCCCCCGTCGGGTCTGGACAAGGTGCACTGTGAGCGCTCAAAGCGACCAAGATGGCTCAAATTGGCCCCAAGATGACACAAACCTGCTTAACACATTTCCGTGCATGCTTCCAACGGCCCCACGATCTCCCCAAATCGGTTCCATGAAGCCACGCCACGAACCACGGAGCATCCCGAAACGCCCCCCAAAAGCAAGAAACCCTCCGACGCCCAGTGGTCATGAATGAGTAGCTGTTTTCTTGAATGCTGGGTACCAAGTGGACTCAGCGGTTCACCATGACATGCGACGAACCAAACCCATAGGCATCGAGGGAATCGCACAAGCCGCCCCGACAATAGCGCGACAACAACGCTGCAGGTGAAGAGGGGTGACGAAAATGACGTCCGCAACGACGAGGTCCGCGACGTTTCGGGAGCCTTGGTGTTAAAAAACCGATATGTGCTCCCTTTGTTTTCCCCTCGAAACTCGCTCGAACTCAAGACAAGCGCGGTTGCGACGGCCAGCCAGGAGCGCATCTGCCCAAGGCGCGACTGTCGCACGGGATCCTCCTCCTCTTCCGTCTCCGGTCGTTCTCGTCCTCCTCATCCTCTTTTCATCCTCTCTTGCCTGTCTCACTATCCCATTTGTTTGTTCCTCCTTCGCCCCCTTCCCCCTCCCTCCCTTCCTCCTGCTGTTGCTCCTCTTCCCTCCTCTTGCCCCACTCAGGGCGCGCTCTGCCGCGGCCGGCGCCAGCGCGCGCCCGGCCCATCGGCGCCGCGGGAAAACTTTGAAAGTACGCCGTCAATACTCTGACAGCAACGACGCAAGAGACGGTCGCACGGGGAATACCTATCTCGCGCGAAGCGTGCGTGGGCGACTCGCAGAACAGAGGTGCAAAAAAAGGCCCGGAGACATAGTGCTGGAAAAGAAAAGCAGAAGGAATACATCGGGGTGGAAGAAGCAGCGAGATGATAGGGAATGGGCAATATAACGCGATGTGAACGAAGACGCAACCAAACAATAAAGCGCCCTGCGTTCCCATGTCGAAATGCTCTGCGCATGCGCGGCCAGCGCGCCGCGAAACTCCAGGGCCTCGGAAATTGAAAGGCTCTCGCAATGAGTGTAAGAAGCGCTGAAGGCATAGCTCGCACGCCAGCCTCTTCCCCCCCCTCCCCCCTGCGACTCTCAGCGCGAGCGCCAGGCGCGCGCGGGCGCGCCGCCGCGTCTGCGGACGGGCCGCGGGAAAGGACATCGAGCCCAGGGTCGCGCAACATCAGCAGCTTGCCCACCGAGGTCGCTCTCGATCGCGTCGAGACGAATCCAGGGCGTCGTTTGTGGCATTGCGCCTGTCGTCGACGATGACTCCGCCGAGCATGGCCCGGCCGTGGCAGGCCTCGAGCGCGAGGACCTCGGCGCGCGGAATGACTGGCCCGGCGCGCGTGACCTCGCGCCTGCGAAATCGAGCGGGCCCGTGGTCTGCGGCGCGATGCACAGCGAGGCCCACTGCATCCGCGGCGCCGATGCAGGCCAGCCACGAGCTCCGCGAGCTCCTCGCCGCAGCGGCCCGCCATGAAGTTGCCCGCGCGCGTCCGCGCTCCGCGCGGCAGGTGACGCAGGTAAGCGCAGTGTCCACTGTCGCTCTGCCTTCGCTGCCCCCGCCTCGCCCTCGCCCGCCGGGTTGGTGGCCGAGCGCGCGACCTCGCCCTCGGCACTCTTCGCGCGCTTCTGCGAGGTCCACGTGTTCCAGCGGGCGCGCGAGCGCCGGCGCGCAGGGGCAACGTCCCGCGAGCGCCGCCATCGACGCCCGGATTGACCTGGCCCCTCTCGCTGCGAAGAAAAAACACGACGGGGAGTTTTTTGCTGTTTTCGGCCACCGGGGGCCCCCACCCGGCCCCTGGACCGCCCGCGAACGACTCAGCGGCCAGGTCGACAGGCAACGGTGGCGCGGGCGAGTCGGCGGCGTGGGCGGGGCGACGCGCCTGCCCGGCAGACGCGGCATCTCTCCTCGCGCGCGCCATCAGCCGCCGAGCCGCGGCGCCCCAAAACCAACCGATCATGTCCCGTTCGCACGGCCGCCAGTCGTTGGGCGTCGTCCGGTCGCGCCGCCAGTCTCCGCGACCCCGCGCGGGGCCGCCCCCGTCGTCGGGCGCCGCGCGAAGTGCGCGAGGTCGGCAAGGCCGGGGCCCTCGAAGCGGCTGGTAGCCATGAACTCAAAGCGCAGGACGATGTTGCGCAATAACCTCGTGGCCTCCCGACGCGACGGGCGGCCCCCCCCCCGCGACCGACGGCCGCGGGCAGCGCCCGCCGGTCGAAGAGCAGCGGCGCGCCCGAGCGCGCGTGTTCGAGCTGCAGGAAGCCCCCGAGGTAGATCGCGATAGGCACGAGACCGAAGGTGCAGGAGGGCTTCAGGCAATTCGCCCCCTGCAAGTTGCAGCGAGTTCCCCCGGCGCGGAACGCGCGGCGGGCGAGCGCGTGGAAGGGGCCCCGGGGGCGCCGCGCTGACCTCCCCGATGACGAACGGCAGCAGGCGCTCCCATATCATCTTGAGTCATATCAGGACATCGGCAGCGGGCAACTTCGCGTGGTTGCGGTGCTCCCTGCTGCCCATCTGCGCTGCTCTGCGGCACGCGGTCGTAGTGCGTGGATCGGGGGAGATATTCTCTGCCCAGCGCCACTTGGCGCAGACGATCCGGGCGGTGCCCTGCCCGCTGGAAGTCCATGGCAGGCGGCGCGATCTCTTGCGCGATCGCCGGCTTGCCGGAGTCGCCCTGGCCCATCAACGGCATCTGGGTGGTCTGCTGCCCCCCCCGGGGCTTGCCCTCCTGCCTGCCCTCCCGCGCGGCATTGCAGACCCCCCCCCCCCCCCCGCAAACATGAAAGTCCGGAAAAACGCCTGGCCCTGCTTCAGCGCGCGCAGAACTCGCGTCTTGGCGATCGGGTCGAGAAGCCAATCCTCGAACTTCTTCGCGACGCGCGCCGCGTAGTCACGCGGGCGGCGCCGCGCGTCGCTGGGCGCGAAGCGCGCCTTTGGCTCGGGGCCTCGGCGCGCGGCCACGCGTTCTGCGTGCGGGCCCAAAGGACGACCGCTGTCCTCTATCCCAGGAGGTGTTGGGTAGTCTAAGACGAAGCCAAGATCGGGGCAAACTTTGACCGGGATAAAAATAATGCTCGGTTTTTCAAATCACCAGGCGCGCCGCCGAACGGGCCTGCCACGCCTTGGGCGCCATCGGCTTCGCGAGGGAAGAAATGCGCCCTGGCGCGGATGAAGCCACGGCGCGTATTTGGCCACGCGCGCGCCCGAGGGAATTCAGCGCCAAGCGCCTTGCACTCCAGAAGACCCGACGTCGACAAAACAAACTTGAAGCCCCAAGGGGGCCCCAAGGAGGCGGACCGCCAAAACAATCACGCAACCAACGCAACGAAAAAAACACGAAAATATCAAAATGCGCGTTGCTCAGTGACCTCTTAGGCCACGCAACACCGCGATAATGCCCAAGATGGCATTGGAAAAAAAGTCCCGCGCGCGGCCAGGCGACTTCCCCGCGCAGCCCCAGGGTTCCCGAAGCGCGCCGAAATAACCGTAGAGAACACCCCGGAAAGTCTTTGGAAAGTCCCCACGCCATGCAAGATCCGCCACCGAACAATCTCGCGGACACCTAGCGCGTGCGCGCGGGCGTCCACCATGGATATGCAACTCCGGTTTCCGAGACAATCGCGCGCAACCGCCAGGGGCCTCGGCGACCTCGCGATTGGCCCAGGGGCCCGCGGGCCCCAGGGAATCGAAGAGCGAGTTCGCAACTCCGGAAGCATCGGGCGCGGCGCCAGCCAGTCGCTCGTCTCTGGCTGACAGTAGGACGCCTGGAGACCGGGTACAACCTAAGGAACCGCTTTTCAGAGATTCGCAGAACCAGAAACCGGGGCGCGCCAAATTCTCGCGTCCGAACTTCTCTGAGAATCTCTGAAAATCTCTGAACTAGCCACCCGGCGTGAAACATTCCCATAAACCCAAAACCTCGGAGCTGGCCGAAACTCTCTGAAAGTTTTTTCGGCCCGCGAAATTTGGCGCGCCCGGATTTCTGGTTCCGAGATTCTCTGGAATCGCGCTGCGGCGGCGCCCAGCAGGTCCTCGCGCGCCCAGGGTGGGGGCCGTGGACATCGCGGGCCGCGATGGTCCCGACCGCGAGGTCCTTCCTCCTGCCCCTCGACGAGTCCACGCTCATGGACGCGCTCTCTGCGCTGAGCGTGGACCGCGCCATCCGCTGGTACTTCTGCGCGACGACAGCCAACTGGCCGCCGACGGACAAGGCGATTTTTCTCCGAGCTGCGCGTGCCACCGAAAACGTACAATAGCGCCGGGCTCGGAGAGAAACACTCTCGAAGCATTTTCAAGCCGCCAGCGCCGTGGCTGCCGACCCGCCGCGCGCCGACCGAGAGACTAGCTGGGTCCACTACGTCCACGGCGGCGGGCGGGCGCCCAAGAGAGCTGTCGCCACAGTGCGCGCGGCGGGGCGCCCGCCCAATTGCAACCGCAAATGCGGCCTCCATGGCGCCACAGGCGTAATATGTGTGACGCATTCTCGGCCCCCCATCAACGCGTCGGCCAGCGGCCAAGCCCCTGAAACGCAAACCTACTGTGCCCCCCGTGCAAGCCGTGCACCCGCTCGCAATGCTCGTGCGCACCAGATTTTCTGCCCGCCCTCAACAGTTCAATTGAGCGCCCATGTGTTACTTGGGCTCCTCAAGCCCTCGAACACTCTTTGGGAACTTCTGCGAATACGCGCGCTGCGCTCCACAAATCGGCGTTCTATTTTTCTCTGGAACTTTCCCAGAATCTCTGGTTCCGATTTGTCCCGATCTTCCGCTCAACTGATAGTCCTGGTCTGGCAGCTCCTCCACGGCGCTTGTCTGGGAGCTCCAGGACTTCCTCTGTGCGTTCACCGGCCCTTCCAGCGCGGCTGGGCCCCCGTTCCAAGACTTCCTCTGTGCGTTCACTGGCCCTTCCAGCGCGGCTGGGCCCCCGTGCGCCAGCGCGTCGTGGCGCCCGAGGACGCCCCCCTTCACGCGGGGCGCGCGCTGGCCGGCGCACTCATCGCGGCGTCGAGGCGCGGGCAGACCAACGTCGTCCAACGTCATTGCAGGCGTGTTCAGGTTTTCCCTCGCGAATCTCCATGCGCCGCCCGCCGCCTCGAAGCGAAAATATGTTGCAGGAGCCCCGGGTTACAATGGTGGGCAATCCTCATGTCGGAGCCCAGGGGTGCGAGGCCGGCCGTCGCGCGCAGGGCGGCCGCCTCGATCTGTCCGTCCGGCGATGAGCTGGGATGCAGCCGCAACGTCGTCGGCCCCCCTCTTTTGCCTCGGCCACGCGCGCGCCCGGGCAACGCGGGCAAAGTTTCAGGGAGTTTCCGGCGTGGCGGCCGCGATGTATTATTCTCGCACCGAAAACCGAAGGCAACGGCGCTATCTCCCTCTCTGGAAGCGCATCGTCGGTCTCCTCGCCGTTCTTTTCTGCGACATCGATCTGGAACAGCCGCCCGCGCGCCTCGACGGTCCGCTAGACGCTGAGCATCGGCCGCCAGGCGATTCTCGCGCCGTGCTTCAGACGTTTCTTTCTCCTGCTCTGCGTGGAAGGCCTCCCAACGACGCTGGAGCGGTCCTGGGTTATCTGGGCCGAAACCCGGGTCCTCCCCGGGCAGCGCTGTGCACAACGCCGAATACGCCTGCTGCAGGCGCGGTTCCTTGGTCAAATTTGGGAAGGTCGTGACAAGGATGCACGGGGCGGAAGAGAATGGCTTTCATAACGCACTGCGCCTCCGCATCCGCCTCGGGTATGAACTGCATGCCTTCGGCCATCGGGATGTGCGGCTCCAGCGCAACCCGCTGCACGAAAGTGTCCGACATGCTGTACACGTACAAAGTCATGTCGCGCACTATGGGATCCGTGTCGCGATACAACCGGTCGTCCAGCTGACCCATGAAATGGTGAACGCTCTGGGCGGCAACTGCGCTGGAGCCACCATCGCCGCCTGCAGGATCAACGACGGCGACGTCGTCCTCGACGGAACCCTCGTTCACCGGTAAATTCGTGTGGCGCTCGCGTGGCCCGACCGCACCTGCGACTTGAATGTCTCTTCGAGGAGATCCGGATAATCGTACTCTTCGTACTTTTCCTCCCCCTCCTCCTCCTCGCTCTCCTCGCTCGCCTCCTCCTCCTCCTCCTCCTCCTCCTCCTCCTCCCTCGGTTGCAACAGCTTCGCATTGTGCGGCCTCCAGAGATGTCAAAATCCCGTTTGGATCTGCGATGTCCCGCAATGTGCTGCCCCCTCCAAGCAACCCTCGAAAGTGGCGACAATTTCACGCGTCGCAACCCCCCTGGGATGGCGAGGTCCCGTTTGGATCTGCGCTGTCCCGTACTGTGCTGCCCCCTCCGCAGCAGCCCCTCGAAAGTGGCGACGGTTTCACACTTTGCAGATCCCCAGGGATGGCGAGTTTCCTTTGGATCTGCGATGCCCCGCACCGCGCTGCGCCCTCAGCAGCCCTCGAAAGTGGCGATGGTTTCATCCCCAGGGGTGGCAAGGTCCCGGTTGGATCTGCGATGTCCCGTACTGTGCTGCCCCCACCAGCTGCCCTCGAAGGTGGCGACAATTTGACACTTCGCAACTCCCCAGTGATGGCAAGGTTCAGTTTGGATCTGCGATGTCTCGCACTGTGTTGCCCCCCCCCAAGCAGCCCTCGAGAGTGGCGACCATTCCGCACTTCGCAGCCCCCCAAGCATGGCGAGGTCCCGTTTGGATCTGCGATGCCCTGCTCAGCAGCCCCTCGGAAGTGGCCACGGTTCCACACTTCGCAGCCCCCCAGGGATGGCGAGGTCCCGTTTGGATCTGCGATGCTCCGCACTGCGCTGCGACCTCAGCAACCCCCGAAAATGGCGACGCTTTCACACTTCGCAGCCCTAAACTGTGCTGCCCCCCCATCAGCCCTCGACAGTGGCGACAATTCCACACTTCGCAACCCCCCAGGGATGGCGAAGTCCCGTTTGGATCTGCGATGTCCCGCACTGTCCTGTCCCCCACGAAATCCTCGAAAGTGGCGACCGCTTCGCACTTCGCAGTCATCCGGAATGGCGAGGTCCCGTTTGGATATGTGATGTCCCGCACTGTGCTGCCCAGACAAGCACTTTCGAAAGCGGCGACAAATTCACACTTCGCAACCCCCCCGGGATGGCGAGGTCCCGTTTGGATCTGCGCTGTCCCGTACTGTGCTGCCCCCTCCGCAGCAGCCCCTCGAAAGTGGCGACGGTTTCACACTTTGCAGATCCCCCAGGATGGCGAGGTCCCCTTTGGATCTGCGATGCCCCGCACCGCGCTGCGCCCTCAGCAGCCCTCGAAAGTGGCGATGGTTTCATCCCCAGGGGTGGCAAGGTCCCGGTTGGATCTGCGATGTCCCGTACTGTGCTGCCCCCACCAGCTGCCCTCGAAGGTGGCGACAATTTGACACTTCGCAACTCCCCAGTGATGGCAAGGTTCAGTTTGGATCTGCGATGTCTCGCACTGTGTTGCCCCCCCCCAAGCAGCCCTCGAGAGTGGCGACCACTCCGCACTTCGCAGCCCCCCAAGCATGGCGAGGTCCCGTTTGGATCTGCGATGCCCTGCTCAGCAGCCCCTCGGAAGTGGCCACGGTTCCACACTTCGCAGCCCCCCAGGGATGGCGAGGTCCCGTTTGGATCTGCGATGCCCCGCACTGCGCTGCGACCTCAGCAACCCCCGAAAATGGCGACGCTTTCACACTTCGCAGCCCTAAACTGTGCTGCCCCCCCATCAGCCCTCGACAGTGGCGACAATTCCACACTTCGCAACCCCCCAGGGATGGCGAAGTCCCGTTTGGATCTGCGATGTCCCGCACTGTCCTGTCCCCCACGAAATCCTCGAAAGTGGCGACCGCTTCGCACTTCGCAGTCATCCGGAATGGCGAGGTCCCGTTTGGATATGTGATGTCCCGCACTGTGCTGCCCAGACAAGCACTTTCGAAAGCGGCGACAAATTCACACTTCGCAACCCCCCCGGGATGGCGAGGTCCCGTTTGGATCTGCGCTGTCCCGTACTGTGCTGCCCCCTCCCCAGCAGCCCCTCGAAAGTGGCGACGGTTTCACACTTTGCAGATCCCCCAGGATGGCGAGGTCCCCTTTGGATCTGCGATGCCCCGCACCGCGCTGCGCTCAGCAGCCCTCGAAAATGGCGATGGTTTCATCCCCAGGGGTGGCAAGGTCCCGGTTGGATCTGCGATGACCCGCACTATGCTGCCCCCCACAACAACCCTCGAAAGTGGCGATGGTTTCACACTTCGCAGCCCCCCAGGGATGGCAAGGTCCCGTTTGGATCTGCGATGTCTCGCACTATGCTGCCCCCCCCGCAGCCCTCGAAAATGGCAGCATGGCGAGGTCTCGTTTGGACCTGCGATGTCCTAAACTGTGCTGCCCACCCCAGCAGCCCTCAAAAGTGAAGACATTTTCGCACTTCGCAACCACCCAGGGATGGCGAGGTCCCGTTGGAATCTGCGATGTCCTGCACTGTGCTGCCCCTCCCCGCAGCCATCAACAGGGACGACAATTTCACACTGCACATCCCCCGAGCGAGTCGGACAGCGAGGCAGGCATGCAAGTAGGCACATGCAGGCAGGCGAGAGGAGAGAGGAGGAGGCGGGAGGTCTTTTCAAAACGAGGACCCAACCAAGGGAGGGTTGGGAAGAAACTCCAAGATCGCCAGAGAGAACCAAAAGAGGGAAGGGCCCCGGAGGGCTCCAAAAAGGCTGGAACGAAGGAACACGCCACGATTCAAATACGGCCGGACCTTGGACAGAATAGCACCCTTCAAGAACATGAGACGCCCTGTTGGCCAAACTGAAAAAAACAATAGAGGGCACCCTCCCCCAAGATGCATCAGAACGCACAACAAGCACGAAAAATATGATGGACACCCTCCCCCGACCGACCTCGATCTTATATACCTCGGTCCGACCGTAATCGCATCGCCGGCGGTATGGGCTTCCCGTCAGCAGCGCCCACCTCGGGGCCACCGCCGCGCGGCCCGCGGCCGTCCTTGGCCTGGGGGGATGACTGGATGCATACGGCGCCTGGCTCGGTCGGCCAAGACGCCCGGCCCATAGGCGCCCCAGCCTGCCAACCTGTTGGATGCTGGAGCGCCTCTACAGAGCGTCCCTTCATTCGTGGAACTACTGGAAGGACGAAGGGCAACGAATCTTACGCAAAAAGGCATAGCGACCTTGCGCCACGGCCCACGCGGGCCGCCAGCGTGGCACACCGCGCGGAGAAGACGGCGCTTACGCGCGACCTTCCGCGGGGAGCTTACGCGCCAGAGTCCGCGCGATCGACCCCCTTGCCTTCTGTCGTTCACTTGGCTCTCTGGCCAACCAAACGTCGCGGTGCATTTGTAGAAGCTTCCCAGCTGGGCTCGAAAAGAGTAGGGTCGGAAGATCGCGCCGCGGCGTCGATGCCATCAACGATGCATCGGCGACGTCAGCGATGCATCGGCGACGCCGGTTCGGAAACATATCGGGCTCCACATCGAATCGCACCCCCGATGCATCGGCGACGCGGCGCGATCCGCCGCCGCCGCTCCCCGGGCCCCATTCCACGGAGGCAAATATGTATATGTACAAGACTGCATTGGCGCTTCGCGCCATGCACCGCGGCCCTTCAGGATTGGCGCGCAGGCGGCAGGCGGGGCGCGTGAGAAAGAAAGGGAGAAATAGAGAGAGAGAGAGAGAGAAAGAGAGAGAGAGAAATATATATATATACATCAGGAAAGAGAGACAGGAAGCTATGTATGTGTGTATATATATGTATATATACGTAGCACCCCGCAATTGCGGATAAGAGTGAGGGGGCGGGCGCAAGCGTTGCGGGCATCGAGGTTGCGGATTCCGTGGCCCTCACTTTCTTTGTCGCTGGCGCTCCTCCTCCTCCTCATTCTAGTCCCTCTGCTCCTCTTCCTCCTCATCCTTGCCCCAGTCCCCCCTCCCCCTTCCCTCCCTCCTCCTCCTTCTCCTCCAGATGGTCGCGGATGGTCGCGGGGTCGGTCGCGGGTCGGGGGCTAGCGAAAACAAACCAGCTCGCCTTGCGCGCCGATTTGAAATTGCAACGTGCGCGGGGTGGTCGCGGTGGGTCGCGGGGTCGGTCGCGGGTCGGGGGTCGTGAGCAAACGCAAAACAGCCCGCCGCAGGCGCCGAATTTGAAATTGCAACGTGCGCGGGGTGGTCGCGGATGATCACGGGTGGGTCGCGGATGGTCGGTCAGGGGTCGTGAGCAAACGCATAAACAGCCCGCCGCAAGCGCCGATTTTGAATTTGCTATGTGCGCGGGGTGGTCGCGGTGGGTCGCGGGGTCGGTCGCGGGGTGGGTCGCGGGTCGGGGGTCGTGAGCAAACGCAAAACAACCCGCCGCAGGCGCCGATTTTGAAATTGCAACGTGCGCGGGTGGTCGCGGTGGGTCGCGGGGTCGGTCGCGGGGTGGGTCGCGGGTCGGGGGTCGCGAGCGAATGCAAAACCGCCCGCCGCAGGCGCCGATTTTTGAAATCCCACCAGCCCTTTGGGCGTGAGTGGTTTAGAGAGCTCTCTCTGTCCTCAACCCCCCAACCCCCCTTCTTCCCCTTCGGGGAGGGGTTTACCCCTCCCCCTACCCCCTACCCCTGGGCCTGGAGAGGGCGGGCCGCGGGTGGTCAGAGGGGTCTTTTTCGACTCCTGGGGGGGCCGAAAAACGACGACCCTCACGAGGATTCTGGCCCCGACGGGGGGACGCACTTAAGTCCCTCTCCTCTTCTGTGAAGCCAAAATCATTGATTTTACTACGGTGTCGGCCCCATTTGGGCCTTCAGAGGGGGCAGCGCTCCTCTTCCTTGTTCTCAAAATCATTGATTTTACGAAGGTGTTGGGCTCATTTTGTCCTTCTCAGGGGGTAGCGCTCATTTGCGCTTCTGCGGAGGTCGCAAGAGGCCCACAAGCTGCTCCAAGATGCCCCCAGGAGGCTCCCACGAGGCCTCCAAGAGGCCCCCAAGAGGCCCCCAAGAGGCCCCCAGAGGCTCCCAACAGGCCCCCAAGAGGCCCCCAAGAGGCCCAAGAGCCCCCAAGAGGCCCCTAAGAGGACCCCAAGAGGCCTTCAAGAGGCCCCCAAGAGGCACCAAGAGGCCCCCAAGAGGCCCCCAAGAGGCCCCACGAGGGGCCCGAACGACTCACACCAGGACGAGGGGCCCGAACGACTCACACCACGAAGAGCCCGAACGACTCACACCACAAGGAGAAGCCCGAACGACTCATACCAGGACGAGGCGCCCGACCCATTCACACCACGAGGAGCCCGAACGACTCACACCACGACGCGCGCCTCGAACGACTCACACCACGAGGAGCCCGAACGAGTCACACCAGGAGGAGGGGCAGCGCTCATACAAGCCCCCCAAGAGGGCCCCCAGAGGCCCCCAAGAGGCCCCCAAGAGGCCACCAAGAGGCCCCAAGATGCTCCAAGAGGCCCCCAAGAGGCCCCACGAGGAGCCCGAACGACTCACACCAGGACGAGGGGCCCGAACGACTCACACCACGAAGAGCCCGAACGACTCATACCACAAGGAGGGGCCCGAACGACTCACACCAGGACGAGGCGCCCGAACGACTCACACCACGAGGAGCCCGAACGACTCACACCACGACGCGGGCCCCGAACGACTCACACCACGAGGAGCCCGAACGAGTCACACCAGGAGGAGGGGCCCGAACGACTCACACCAGGATGAGGGGCCCGAACAACTCACACCACGAGAAGCCCGAACGACTCACAGCAGGACGAAGAGCCCGAACGACTCACACCACGAAGAGCCCGAACGACTCACACCAGGAAGAAGGGCCCCAACGACTCACACCAGGACGAGAAACCCCAAACGACTCAAATCACGAGGAGCGCTTGCTCTCCCTCCTCCTCCGCCTCGTCCTTCTCCCGCTCCCCCCACAAGGAGGATGTACAAGGAGGCGGGAGGAAGGAGGAACAGGGGAGATATGCGGGGCCAAGCGGACGCACGCCTGAAAAACACGACTGTCGGCATGTTTCGCAAGAGTTGCTGCTGTGAGATGGGCTGGCGGGGATACGCGAAGCGTAAAGAATTGCAATGTGCGCGGGGTGGATCGCGGGTGGGTCGCGGGTGGGTCGCGGGATGGGTCGCGGGTTGGTCGAAGGTGGGTCACGCAGCGGGGCGTGAAGTGGGTCGTGGGGTGGGTCGCGGGTGGATCGCGAGGCGGGCCACGGGGGGGACGACGCCAAACAAACAAACAAACAAACAACAAACAACAAACAACAACAACATCAACACCAACACCAACAACAACAAGAATCCGCATCGCGGAATTCCACTTCAGCCACGCACCCAAGGACACTGAATGACCGTTCGCCCCCTCACTCTGATACATATATATAGAGAGAGAACAAAAAACACGCATACAAGAGAAAGAGAGAGAGAGGGAGAGAGAGAGGGAAAGAGAGAGAGAGAGAGAGCGAGGACCAAACAAATGAGAAAGACAGAGAGAGAGAGAGAGAAAGAGACATAACAATGGACAAAGAGAGAGAGAGAGAGAGAAATATACAAATAATAATAACAAACATAAAAAGAAACATAACCACAAAGGGCGAAGGTTCCGTGTTGCCGTTTGCCCTATCGTGTTTACACATCGGTTGTATATCAACTGTCCATTCTGTTGTCGTCTCATTTCTACGCATCGTTTGCGAGTGCGTCCCATTATCAGATCCTTTGGGGGGCCTCTGGTGGCCTTTGAACGCCTGTTAGCATCTACTGGAAATTTCTGCTGGATCCTTCAGCACTTCCGTGGGCATAGTCCTGAACCTCGCCTTCAAATGTATGCTATGCAAGGTGCGACAAGTGTAATTGTCTGAAGGTAGCAACATAGACATGGTAAGTTGAACATGATAATCTAAATATCAATTTCCGATCTAAGATTCAGGCAACACCGCTTGTGGGAGCACCAAATCAAACACAATGCATACGTGAGTGTGTGCATGGTAAGGATTCAATGCCATCCGTGTGATGGGAAATCCTGACACAGCCCCATGTGAATAATTCAAACCTATCGTGCGTGTAGGGATCCAACTATAGATCCGAATCCGCCCACCACTTGGGGCCCCACCTTCTGGAGAAGTCGTGAGCACAGAAGGGGGAAGCACGAATGGAGTGGGAGGCGAGTCCCTGTTATTATGCGTTTCCAGGTTCTCTTAGAGACCCTTCTGGACCGTCGTGGGGCCCTTTTCAGCTGTGTTGGGGTCCTTGTGGGCTGTCTCAGGGGGCTCTGGCCGTCGTGGGGCTCTGCTGGGAGATTCATGGGACTGTCTTGGGGCTTTCTTGGGAGCCCCTTGAGCCCGTCTTCGGCTGTCTCGGGGAACTCTGGGGCCGTCTTGGGGCTATCTTTGGCCGCCGTGGGGCTCTCTGGGGCTGTCTTGGGGCCCTCTTGGGGCCCTTGTGGGGCCTCTGGATCCGTTTTGGGGCGATTCGGGAGGCCTCATGAGCCGTTCTCGAGCCTTGGAAAACCAAAGAGCGAATGTGGTTAAACATGCACGCTTTACTAGAAGAATGGAGCGATGTTGGCTTGTTTGGCGTTCTCTTGGGGTTCTTCCGGGCGTTGTGGGGGATCATTTTGGACCATCTTCGAGCTACTTGGGGGGGGGCCTTATTCGGCGTTTTGGGAGTCTCTTGATCTGTCGTGGAGCCATCTGAAGCCGTAGAGGAGCTCCGGGGCCGTCTCGGAAACGTATTGGGCCTCTTTTTGGGCCGTGTTGGGCGCCCCGGGTGATCGAACGTCGTTCGGCGGGTGGGGGGTCCCCGGTCCTGTAATGGATATATATATATATATATATATATATACTTGCATGGACATGCATAGCAATACGTATGTACGTACATGCTTACAGATGTAGAGATGGATGCATGTGTTCACAAGGATGTTTGTGTATATGTCTATGTATGTGTATGTATAAATGTATATGATTATGTGTGTATATGTATATGTCTACGATTGTACAGGTGTAGATGTGTTGATACACGTGGAAACATATGTGATATGGGTGTGTTTGTGCATCTGCATATGTATAGGAAGATGTGCATGGACAGGTTAAGACATGTGTGCGTGTGTATATATATATATGCACATATGTATATATGGTTGTGCATGTGTATATGTGAATGTGCACGTACATGCAGAAGTGCGTGCATGCATGCATGTATGTATGTGTGTATGTATGTATGTATGTATGTATGTATGCAGGTAGGTGCATTTGTACATAGTCATGTGTATATGTGTGGATGCATGTATGCATGTAGGCATGCGTGTTCGGATGTATATGAATAGGTATGTATGGTTGTGTGCATGTATGTAGGTAGGTAGGTAGGTATGCATGTATGCGTATATGCATGTATGCATGAATGTATGCATGTATGCATGTATGCATGTATGTATGTATGCATGTATGTATGTATGTATGCATGCGTGTGTTGGAGTATGTGCGTGTATGTATGTGTATGTGTATGTACACATATATATACATATATATATATATGTATATATATGTATGTGTGTACATATGTGTACATGTATATGCACACATGTCTTTATACATATATATATATATATATACATGTGGGCGCGAATTCACGGGCGGCGATGCATGGGGGGGAAGAAAAGGTGCCCTTGTCAGGCCCTAGAGACCACCTTTGGGGCCCTCAAGGGCCCCCTAGAGGGCCCTCGAGAGGACCCCCAAGGGGCCCCTTTCTGCAGCCCTCGCTGCCCCCCCTTTTATCGTGCCCCCAATGCGTGCCCCCTATAATATGGATTACGCGGACCCTGCCGGGGGCCCGCCGCCAGCCCGCGGCGCCCCCCCTGCCCCTCTTCAGACGACTGCTGGCGTGAAAGGTCCTTTCGACTTGCGCGGTTTCCGCACGTGCAAATCGTTTGCGGCTTGCTTCAGGTTCAAGCCACCCTCCGTCCATGCAAGTAAAATTGCCGAAGTCTAAAAAGAAACAAGCTCGTATTACGCGGACGCCTCCGGGGACTACAGGTACTACATCCACGCCTGAAATGACGCGTGAACACGCGCTCCCCCGCAGACTGCAAGTACCCCTCCCGAACTACAGGAACGCCTCCCCTGGACTACAGGTGCGGGCAATAGTTATATCCACATCCAGTGCGTCTTGGATTCTTGGGCTCTCTTCCCCAGAAACCGTAGACGCACTGGATATGGATAAACATCTGGCCCCAAGAGGCTTGATATCCAGTGCGCCTCGGCGTTGCGGCACCTCTTCCCAAAAAGTCCACGACGCTCTGGATCGGAGGTGAGGGGGTGAGATCGAAGTGGAACGGAGAGCCCCCCTACCGGGAAATCGATTTCGGTTTCGTGTTCGTGCGTGCCGTGCGTGCGGGCGAGGCGAAGCTGCGTGGGCGGGCGAGAGAAAGTCTCCTGTGGCTGAGGCGCGGCCGGACCAAATGATTCTCCACCGGGCGGCCGGTGGCGCGCGGTGTCCCGCCGGTGTCCCGCGAAAGTCCCGTGTGGCTGAGGCGCGGCCGGACCAAATATTCCCTTCCGGGCGGCCGGTGGCCCGCGGTGTCCCGCCGGTGTCCCGCGGTGTCCCGCGGTGTCCCGCGGTGCCCCGCGGTGTCCCGCCGGTGTCCCGCGGTGTCCCGCGATGATGATGATGATGATGATGATGATGATGATGATGATGATGATGATGATGATGATGATGATGATGATGATGATGATGATGATGATGATGATGATGAGATGATAATGATGATGATGATGATGATGATGATGATGATGGTGATGCTGATGATGCTGCTGATGATGATGACGATGATGATGATGGTGATTCTGATGATGATGATATGAGGACGATGATGACATGATGATGATGATGGTGTCCCGATGATAATGATGATGATGATGATGATGATGTCGATGATGATGATGACGATGATGATGATGCTGATGGTGTCCCGATGATGAGGATGATGATGATCATGATGATGTTGATGATCATGATGATGACGATGATGGTGTCCCGATGATGATCCCGATGATGATGATGTTGATGATGATGAGGTTGATGATGATTATGGCGTCCCGATGATGATGATTATTCTGATGGTGATGATGATGATGTTGATGATGATGGCGTCCCGATAGTGATGATGAAGATGATGTTGATGCTGATGTTAGTAATGATGATGATGGTGCCCCGATGATGACGATGATGATGATGCTGATGATGATGTTGATGATGCTGACGATGTCGATGATGAGGATGAGATGATGATGATGGTGTCCCGATGATGATGATGATGATGACGACGATGATGATGATGATGATGATGATGATACCGATGGTGATTATGATGATGTCCCGATGATTATGCTGCTGATGATGATGACGATGACTGTCCCGATGCTGCTGATGATGATGATGATTATTGTGATGATGGTGATGATGGTGATGATGATGATGGTGGTGTCCCGATGATGTTGATGACCGTGATGATGATGATGATGATGATGGTAGTGTTGATGATGAGGACGGTGTCCCGATTATGATGATGTTGGTGATGATGATGTTGATGTTGATGTTGTTGTTGATGATGATGATGACGTTGATTGTGAGAGCGGTTGTGATATCGATAGTGAGATCGATAGTGAGACCGAATGTGATATCGATATCGATTGTGAGATCGATTGTGAGATCGATAGTCAGATCAATTGTGAGATAGATCGAGTGAGATCGATTGTGAGATCGATCGAGGGAGATCGATCGAGCGAGACCGATACTGAGATCGATAGTGAGATCGATAGTGAGACCGATCGAGTGAGACGTTGGTTCCCCCCCCCCCGAACCTCCTTATCACCCGAAGGGTGGTCGTATAGGTATGGATGTAAATACTGCCCGCATGCAGGTACCCTCCCCGGACTACAGGTACCCCCAGAACTATTGAAGGGCACAGAGTAAACTTGCCGGACTCTTCAAAACACAGGCCGGTATTACGCGGACCCCTCTCGGGGCCCGCCGCCGGCCCGCGGCGCCCCGCGGCGGGCCCGCGAACACACCCGCGCCCGCGCCAGGCGCGGGCCGCCGCGGCCGCGCCGCCGCGGGCAGCTCGGCCTGCGGCGCCGTGGCCGGCGCCGCGCCGGCCCAGCCGCGCCCCGCCGGCCCGCCGAGGCCGAGGCGGCTCAGGGCGCAGGCCGCAGCGAGGCGGAGGCCGAGGCGGAGCCGCGGGGCGCCGCGCGGGCGCGGCGGAGCCCGGGCGGGCCGCCGGCCGCGCGCCCGGGGCTCGGCCAGCGGCGCCATGGCTTGCCGCGAGCGGCGGGGCGCGGCGCGGGGGGAGGAGCAGATGGCGCTCGGCGGCTGAGAGTTCAGACGTAGCCAGGGCGGGGGTAAAGTCGGGTGAGGGTAAATCGAGAGTCTCTGAGATCCTGCATGGTAGCTGTGGACATTACCACTGAGTCCGATATAATGATGCGTGGCACGCTCCCTCGAGAACTCTGGACCTCAACGAACGTCCCACTCGCTTTCAGGGTTGGTGGAGAATGGGTCTACTAGTCAAAGGTGCGCATACACCTTTGGAGGAATACGCCATCGATGAGTCGACTTTTGACGGCTGGCATCACCGAAGGAGACATCCGCATTTGCATAATGACCGACCAATGCGTCTGCGACGTGGCCAGACTCCACAGCGAATCAGTCCCTGGACTGAGACGACGACAAAAACGAATGATTAACTCGGGAATCCTCGAAAGCTAGCGAATCCTCCTGGAGAATGCGCGAGGTGCCGCGGGCCTTCCACTGTGTTCCCCGAGATCCGACGTTGAGAGCATCATCACGTCAACGTGAATAAATCAATATCGGCTCATTCTCCCGACTCCATGTTTAGGCTTTCCTTCTTTCATACGGGATCCGTCCCGAACGGGTACGAAAAGGCCATTGGGAGGGAGGATAGTGACGAGCACGACGATGACACGGAGGACGAGTAAAAGGGCGAGGAGGAGAAGGAGATGAAGAATGACAGCGGGGAAACAGTATGAGGGCAGATGAGCGAATACTTTTTAACTGCTGGGCCAAACGGCCTCGCGCCACCTCGAGGCCGCCAATTCGCAGACGCTCGCGAAAGAGGTAGTGTCGTGTCGTGTACGCTGGCTTCCAGAACGGTTGGGCCTCATGAGGATCGAACGTTCGACGGGCTTTATAGGAGGCAACCCCAGGAAGATCTTGGCCCGATGAAAAAGCCATTGAGCCAGACTAGGTCGGACTGAACCACGAAATAGACCGAAGGAACAGGACTAGTGAAAGCCAGACTGACTTGCAACCGAAGGTTTGGACATTTCGTCTACTATTGTTTGCCTCAAAAGCCTCAAGGGAACCCTGGCCTCCTCTCCGTAGACCTCCGGGGACGCCTCCCGAATGCCCCGAGAGGATGGCTGGCCTTCCTCGCGGACCTCCGGGGCCGCACGCTTCTGCATCATGTGAGCGGGCGTTCTCGTGCCTTCGCCCCGCGGCGCCAGGGCTGCGCGGGAGGGCGGCGGCGGACGGGGTTTCACAGACGCGGGGGCAACAAACCAAAGGGGGAGAGAGGAGGAGGAGGGAGGATGAGGAGGGAGGGGGGATGATGAGGGGTGGGGTAGGACTGCCCCGAGGGGAAGAGTCTCGCAAGACTGAACCAAAACCCCGCCCATCAAACCTCGACGGGGACGATGGCGAAGAAGCCGGAGAAGTAGGACTTGAGAGGGATGCCAGATTGAGGGGCCATCAAGCTCGACTAGCTCAGACTAGGCCCAAATGAAAACCAAAATCAAATCAAGCTCGGTAAGATTAAGACGGAATGAACTGAATTGAACGGGATGTGGCCAGCTTAGGCCGGTTTCCAACCAAGGGTACATATACAACCACGCTTCGGGTGATCAGGAGGTTCGGGAGGGAGGAACCAACGTCTCACTCAATCTATGTCACTATCGATCTCAGCATCGATCTCACAATCGATCCCATAAACCATCTCACAATCGATCTCACTATCGATCCCACTATCGACCTTACTATCGATCTGACAGTCGGTCTCACTATCGTTCTCACCATCGATCTCACGATCGATCCAACTATCGACCTCACGATCGATCTCACTATCGATATGACTATCGATCTCACTATCAATATCAAACTCGATCTCCCTATCGATCTCATTATTGCCCTCACGGGACACCACGGGCTACCGCGCCACATGACACCACGGGCCACCGCGGGACACCACGGGGCACCGTCGGAACACCACGGCGGGACACCCCTGGGCACCGCCGGACGACCCGGTGGGGGCTGTCTTTTGGCCCTGCGGCGCTCTAGCCAGAGGAGGGTTCAGACCTCTCGCCCGCCCACGCAACTTCGCCTGGCCCGCACGCACGACACGAGCACGAAACCGAAACCGAAACCGATGTCCTGTTTGGGGGGGCTCTCCGTTTCACTGCGATCTCACCCCCTCACTTTCGAAACTAACTTCTCATGAATTGCATCCCAAGATGGGGCAGGAAGGGGGCGGCAAAAACACTCTGTAAAGGTGTTCTGAAAGTACGGCTTGAGCCGTTCAGGTCAGGTCTGACTTCGAAACTAACATTGTTTGAAATCAGATCTGACCTCCAAAACAAAAAAACAAAAAAAACGTGTACATGATACGGAGGGTAAGGCAAGAACGGCCTCCGCCTGCTCCTGCTCATCATTAACTCTCCTAAGGCCCCCTGGCGACGGATGGAATGGCTTCTGAGGGGCCGCTTGAGCTGAACCATTGCCCCTCGAGCAAGCGACAACTCGAGCGTTTCAGCACAATTCGGAAGCATACGCTTACGCAGACGCTGAAAATCGGATCGCGCAGTCGGGTGCTCTCATTCCCCCAGACAAAAGGCTTTCCTAGGCTCAATAGGGTACAGCACTGGGAGCGGAGAGGGAGGGGAGAGAGAAAGAGAGAGAGAGAGAACAACCACAAAAAAGGAGAGAAGGAGAAAAGGGGGAGGGAGAACACGAGAGAAAGGGAGAAAGAGAGAGAGAGAGAGATTAAGAGAGAGGGAGAGAGAAATAGAGGGAGTGAGAAAACGAGAGGGAAAGCGAGAGGGCGAGAGAAGGAGAGAGGAGAACATAAAGAGAGAGCGAGGCAGAGAAACAGCAAGACAGACAGAGAGAGAGATGGAGAGAATGAGAGAATCGACGTTGGTCAGCCCATTACGATTTCTCGTGGCAGATGCCGCATGCTGCTGGCCCTTGCCGGTGGTCCGCTGCCCCAAACATACTCCCATGGTGCGGTAGGTTTGTGTGGTGACGACCCAGGCGCTGGCTTCTGAACCTTGAACCGTGAAAGCGGATCGTTGAACCTTGAACCTTGGCTTCTGAACCACGCGGATCGTTGAACCTGGACGATCGGCGGCTTTTCGATCGCCAGATCGTTCCACACTGGCTGATTCTGGGCCACTGGCGGCGTTCACCCTTGAACGCCCGCAGCGGGGTCGCCGCCGCGTCGACGCGACACGAATCTGCTGGGCACGCTCGATGAGAATAATGCAGGTCGGCTGGTGGGCAGGCGTCGGTGCCGCGCGCAAGCAGGGCGAGACCGACGAGTAGGCCAGCGCCTTGACGTGTGCATCCCTCTTCCACAGGATGCGGTCCTGCTCGCGCTCGCGTGCGGGCTGGCGTGGAGGGAGGGCAGAGGTGCGCAGCGTACTGGTTTAGCCAACAACACCAGGCTTGATCTACGCGATGTGGTCTCACACCGTTGACGGCAGCCATTACGCACGATTATAACCAACACGTTGTTGCGCCTGTCTATATGAATGATTACGTCTTCACGCATATTTGGCTCACGTCTGCTGTATCAGATATGAATATAGGATATGAACTCATGCAGTAATGTCTGCCCTGCGTGTGTCCTACAGGCCTCTCCCCTGCCCCCACCCTCCCGCCGAACAAAAGATAGAGTCACCGTAGATGCCAGCCACAAGACCGCGGCCCGCCCCTCCGCAGCCCAATCCATTTCGTCCCTCCCCAACCAGCTCTGTGCTCTCCCCCCTCCACCGCCCTCTCCCTCTCCCGTCCCATCCCCTCCCAAAAGCCTCCCGCTCTCCCCTCGGCATCCCACTCCCTCCGGGAGGAAGATGAGGAAGAGGAAGAGGAACAGGAGGAGGATGGACGGGGAAAAACGCCCCCCTCCCACTCCAGCATACCCCAATCCATGTTCCCCCCCTCCAATCCCCCTCCCCTTCACATCCATTCGTCGCGACCCGTCCCCGCCTCCACCCCAGGTCGACTCAGGACCCACCTCCAGAAGCGCGCCAGCCTGTCGAACATCAGAGTGGGGACGCCCCTCCCACCGGCACTTCGAGGAAGATATCTCTGAAGCACCGTTGGCACATTTTGAGCCCCCTGCAGGCCTCCAGTGTTCGCCGCAGTTTGTTCTGTTTTTGTTCAGTGCGGAATGGCGGAGCCCCTGGATTCCTTTTCTTGAGCCAAACGGTTTCGGTAACAATAATCTCAGCCCGAAACCTGTGAAACCCTGCGGCCCTCCTCGAGGCCGCTGTGCACGCTGGCGGGCTCGTCAGCCCACCATCTCAAATTACATCAGTAATTATAACAGTGATAGCCGAAACCCGTTCGGTTCCGACTCGTGCAAAGAAACAGCCATGGCAAAGGAAACCTTCATTCACGTGATATCGGCCTCTATCTCGTTCTCTCTCTCTCTCTCTCTCTCTCTCTCTCGCGCGTTACGACCTCGGGAGGTGATCACTCTCCGTCGTATATCTTCTGAACAAGCCAGCATTGCTCAACACAGACGGTATCTCGTACTGGTTGTCCAGGGTGCGTGCATTCACTGAAACCAAGCTCCCCACTCTCGAGTGCCCAACGGCGTATACCGACCGTCAGCCTCATAATGTAGCTTGCTCCTGCTCTTGTAGGTCACTGGCCCTTGGACCTCAACTGACCCCATCTTCTTGACATGCAAGTCTGTCTCTGGCGAAGCATCTCTCCTGCGTCGCCTCGACGGCGATCGTTCATCTGACCCTGACCTCGGGTCCTGAAGGTTACGCCTCGGGTCCTGAAGGAATTCACAACCCTCTTCGTTTCGTGCATGTCGAAATGGCGTGGGCCACAACCCAGAGTCACCAAGTGTCTCAAAATATTGACCCACAACCCTGTCCTGCTTCGCCTTTACCACAAACACGTAGTAACTGAAAACCACTGCCACAATCGTAACCACCAAGTGCGAAACGAAACTCCACCAGTTGAGCTCGCTCTTCATGTTCACATTGATTATGAAACCATCCTCGTAGTAGTAGTCGTCTGTCGCCTCTGCTCCCGAAGTGACCGCCATTACTGCCAAAACCTTCGTGAATACCTCTGGGTTCTTGAAACTCGTCGCCTTGATTGGGATCAAACCCAGCGTCTTCATGTGTCTCCTGAGCGTGTCCTTGTCCATCGGCTTCGTTCCTATGTCCGCCACCTGGTCCTTCGCATTGACCTTCACCACCTCCTTGTCTCCGTTTCGTACAAGATCTTGATGCCAGATCCACCGCGTCTGTAGATGTCGTACTCGTCCTACTCCGCGTCTGTGGATCACGCCCTTCGCTGCTGCTGAGTCCGTCTCCAACTCCAGAGTGATCTTGACCTCCTCGTTCCTCATCTGCGCCATCTCCTGCAACGCATGCTTGATGGTGAGACCTCTGGCTGTGCCCGAACCCATCGCGTAGAACTCCGACTCCCCACTTGAGAGCGCCGCCGTCGCCTGAGATAATACCCAGCTCTCCAGTAGATGAGCTCCTAATCGAACTCCACCTGATGAAATGCTCTTGCATGTCGCCTCCTGCCCAGCCCAGTCCGCATCCACCGACGCCGTCACTTTGAAAGCCTCCTGCCGATACGGGTAGAATATCACGATGTCGGCCGTGCCCTTCAGATACCTGACCAGACGCTTCTGCTTGAGTATGCGCCTCACCCGCGGGTCGTTGCACGAACAACTCCGATCTCGAACTGCTTCCTGAATATCCCAACGATCCCCAGCCATATACTGCGCGATGCCACCGCAACTCCTGCACAACATAGAACTCTGTCGTCCTACTGGGTCTTCAGCCTCTCGAACTCCCTTGGCAGCGTGCTTCGAACTCGGTGTCTCTGCCGTCTTGGCCTGCTTCAGCTCGTACAACTCCACCATCTTCAAGATCAGCTTCGGGTCTGGTAGAACGCCGAAGCCCTCCTCGCCCCAGAGCACCGTCCTGTTGAGAAAAGTACCTTCAGCTGCTCCCCCTGGCCCCACTCTCGTTTGAGGCTTGACCTTGCACCTGTTGGCCATGAGCTTGTCGAACTCATCCAGTTCCTCGTCGTACGCCTCCACCGCAAAGTCATCTCCATGTCCAGCACAGAGCGAGTCCTTGCCAGGATGGTAGTACAGGCAGCACACCGTCTTCAACTCCTCGTACCCGTTCTGGCTGAAGTTATCTCGAACTTCTCCTTGAAATAACATTGACGCCTCTGGCGTCCCATACATCGCCTTCTGCAACTTCCAAAGCATCCCTGGTCGTCGCTGTTCAGGTGGTGGCTAGCAGTACTGGGGCTCCTTCAGCGACGCGTGACAGAACGCCACTGAGAAGTCGTATAGACCAAGCTTCTTCCTCCTCGACTCGGTCGCCCTCGTTGAAGCTGCTCTCGAAATCACCAACTTAACTGCCCATAGTAGGGGTGTCCCTGCGAAATTCGAGGGGTCGGCTCCGTCGCTATACCTTCTGTGAACACATCGGCTCCTCACGATCCACTCGTTGTTCTGTAAGTCGTACTTCTTGCTGTCGATCCACTTGGCGTCGAACGGCTTCATCCAGTCCTCAAGCGGTGCCCACTCAAAGACCTCAAACTCCTCCATGCTCTTCATCTCCTTCGTCCTGCCGTTGATGACCAGCTCCTTCAACAACCTCTCGCCTGTGCACGCGTCTCTGTAGACTCCGTCACCCACCAGCTTGTCGTAGTTCACCCTCGGCTCCAACTCCTCGCAGACGTGGCGGTCCTCATCCTTCGTGATCGACATGATGATGCCTATCTCCATCGCCTCTTCCCGTCCTGGCGTAGTAGGTGCCACATCTCCTCCAGCTACGATCGCGTTACCCGTCATCGCCGCGTCCTGCTCGATCGGTAGCTCACGTCCAAAGTGATGACCAACCGGTGTACCTGGAGCTCGCTGACCTTCTTCTTCAAGTCGTGGTTCTGCTACTCTAGCATTTTCTGGTGGTGGCTGTGCTGCTGGAACTGCCGCTGGTGCTGCTGCCGGTTGCGCTTGTCCCGGTTGATCTCCTGATGCCATCTCGATCCTCGGCTCGGCCTCCTCGAAGATATTGGCGAACCTCGTCCTGCACCTCGCGTTGTGTATTGATGAGTTCCCTTCGCATGCTGCACGCCCATCTGTAGGTCCATACTCCTCGATCAGCGCATTCGTGATGTACTTCCGTCTCCTGACCACCTCATTCTGATCCTTCACCTCCAAGCCCCTGGGATTCCACGGCACTCCTATGAACGTGTTGTAGACCTCCTTGTTGTACTTGTCCTCCGTGGCCCTGAGCTTCATCGTCCTGGCGTGCTCGATCGCCCTCGACGCACCTACGATGATTTCGTCGCTCTCGTCGCGCCTGCCCAAGAAGATACCTTCGCCCCACCTTGGTTCCAGCTTGGGGTAGTCCTTAGCCTGTATCTTGTAGTCAATCGTCTCTCCGATCTTCCCGAGCTCTGACTTGAACTTTGCACGTCCCAAAAGTTCCCAAGCTGTCCTGCCATCCGTCTTGATAGCGAACCTGGTGAGCAAGTACCCCACGTGCCTAACCAACCACGGCATGATCAAACTCTTGGGTCCGATCTTCACCTCCAACTTCACCTCCAGCTCGCTGTGTAGTGTACATAATAACGACTCCGCTCTCTCCACCGCGTTCTCAATCGCCCCGTTGCTCTGATGAGAACCTTTAGGAGCCTTCTCCACCTGCGTGCTGTGATTCCTCCGATTCTTCACCGCCGTGATCACCGCTTGTAGCGATGGCTCCTGGTCGCCCTTCAGGATGATATCCGCTGCTCCCCAAACGTCCAAGTAGAACTCCACCGCTGAGTGGACGTACCTGCTGGGCCCCTTGTGGATCACCATGATGGAAGCAACTGCGTCCTCAGGCTTCTGTACCATCACCAGGAAATTGGCCATCTCCGTCTCCAGCTCGGTGTTCACGAAACAGTAGTCCATGCTAATGACTGGAATCGTCGGCGCCTCCTCTGGGCTAGCCTTCTTGCGACCATCTTCCTTGCCTCGGCCCCAAAGGCACCACTTGCACCAGTCCCGATACGGCATGCGCGTCTTCTCGTGGATGGCTATCTCCTCCGCTGTGGGCTTGCACCTCTCCTTCTTGACCTTCGGCGGTCGCGCCTCGTCTGTCTCGATCTCCTCCTCCTGCTCCGCCGGCTGCTGAGCTTGTTCAGGTTCATCGCCTTCTAGAGGGCAGAGCGTGCTCGCGTCCACGTCGAAGCTGTAGATCCCACGCCTCGTCGAGATCCTCAGTGGTCTGTTCATCTGGTTGTTCGCGTTCTCGTACTCGATCATCTCCTTGATCCGCTGGCTGACTTTTGGATTGACCACTGCCCCACCGCCTTCGTCGAACCATGCGCCTTGAGCTCCCTTCGTCAGGTCGCTCACCGCAATGATCGTCTTGTGAACGTCTCGCACATCGAACTGTCCTCGAATTGGTTGTCGAGTCCCAGCCACCTGCATTTGTACCGTCTTGCAGCCGTTCGCGTAGATCTTAGTACCATCTGTCTGTCGTAGTGGCGGTGCGTCCGCTTCTTCTCGCGGTATTCTTGGTGCGAAACCAGGTGGGCAAACACTCCGTGCCGCACGTGAATCAACCATCACCTCGATCTTACCGTCGTTGTCATTCTCGAACTCTATCGGAATCAGGTAGCTCTCGTCATTCTCGTTGAACTTGTGATTGGGCTCCTTCTTGCTATCTAGATTCACAGTGCATCCGTCTACCTCCGTGTGATCTAAACCCGAAATGGGATCTAGCTCCTCAGTCTCGTTCTCATTCAGCATGAAGATGTAGCCCTCCTCGGCGTCGTAATCGTAACCTAAGTACTTCATGTCTTGATCCCTGGGCTTGTCGGGCGCAGGTGTGTTATTCGCCTTGTCGCCCTTGTCCTTACCCTTGCCCTTGCCTTTGCTGATATGTCGCAAGTCCCCCTTCGTAATCTTTCCGTCCTTCATGTCCTGCGTGGCCTTCCTGCCCTCCATGAGCTCATGACCTTTCTTGCCGCAATACTTGCAAGGCTGCGTCGCGCTCTGGTCATAGCCCTTTCCATTGTTCTTGTTTTTTTGCCGTGTCTGCCTTTTGAGTCCTTGCCGAACTTGCCAAACGTAAGCGCATCCAGACCCATCGGCGCAGGTCCGCTTAGTGCCATCGCCGCCTGCTTCGACCTCAAGTAGTTCAACACCTCCGCTCGTGCCAACGCGTATGTCGTGAACCTCGTCGCATTCAGCATGAGATGTTCTCGAAACTTTGACGGCACCAGTCGCGTACTGAGAACAGACTTCTTGATCTGCTCCATGACCTTCTCTCCTGTCTGCTCTTCATATCTCTGAACCAACGTCTCCCACGACACGATGCCCTTGATCGGATCGTTCTCCTGCGCATTCGGAAACAGTATCGAGTCTAACATACCTGAGAACCTCGACGGCACCTTCGGCTCGAACTCCAAACACAGCGGTCGCCAGGCCTCTAGGCCTTCTCCTGAGGGAACGCTCTTCACGATGCCCTGAGCCTTGTCCTTACACGTCAGTACAAGGATGTCGTACAGGTTGGTGTTGACTCGCTGGGCCTCTCCGTCTAGCTCTTCGCGTGCGAAAGCCTCCGCGTCGACCTTTGCAGCGTCCCGCATCAACTCCGCAATGTGAGGGTCCACCGCCATGCAGTCGGCCGCCAGAACGAAACTCCAGTTTTCCCACGTGACTCCGTCCTTGTACTTCGCATTCTCGTCGAGCTCACCTGAAAACTTATCTGGCTTTCCGAGCAGCTTCGTGTCGACGAGTGACTCCGCTCTCTGTTGATAGGGTCGGTCATATGCTGCTCCTTCTGCTGCTGCTGCTCGCTGATTCGCATCTCGAAATTGTTGTTCCAACCTCGCTATCGGATCTCTCTGCTGAACCACGACGCCTTCCATGGCCACGATCCTATTCAGAACCTCCTCTGCTGTTGCCATATCTGCGCGAGAAACGAGAAACTGGGAGCCTGGCCGTGGGCATTCGACCAGGCTCCGCTACCATGCGGAATGGCGGAGCCCCTGGATTCCTTTTCTTGAGCCAAACGGTTTCGGCAACAAGAATATCAGCTCGAAACCTGTGAAACCCTGCATTCAAAAACAATGTTGTTGCAATTGGTTTGTTTGTTCTTGTTGGTCTCCGAGAACCTCTGGAGGACTTTTGGAGGCCCCTGCCGCCCCACGCCCTCAACCCTGGTCGGAACCCTGCCCGTCCTCCTCATCCGTCCCCGTCTTCATCCTCCTCCTCCTTCTCCTCGTCCTCCCTCGTCGGCCTAGACAGGTGCTCCACGAGGGTCAGCTCTGCTGACAACCTCACCAGAGAGGAGGTCAGTCGACGTCCCGCGACCTAGGAGCAGGGACAAGCGACACCACCACCACCACCACCACTAGCGCGAGGAGCCAGGGAGAGGGCCTACTGGTGGTGTGATCCCCCCTCACGCTCGAGACATCTCCGATCTCAAGCTCGGCGAGGCAACGTCGACCCCCTCCCTGGAGGCGGCATCCCTGGTCCTGGTGTCGCGTCTCCCCTCCTCCGACTGACCTGGAGATATGGCTTAGCTATCGTCGATTACCGAGGTTATCCAGCCAATAACCCAGCATTTTCGCCTCGAGCAGCCAAACGTATGCCCGTGCGCATCATCTCTGCGTGCCCTCTTTGGACCTGCGTAACCGATCAGGTCAGGATATCCAGGGGGGGGAGTTGAAGGGGGAGGGGCGGGCCCGATAGCCTGGGGTATCTGGGGAAACCAGACAGTACGGATACCGCTATACTCCCAGATCTCTCTCTCTGGGTGCGTTCTGACAAGAATCTCGCGGCGACTCCAGCGGCAGCGATGAGGGCCTCCCAGGAAGGCCAAGAAGGGGGAAACGAGGCAACGATACCGGTATCGGGACCGAACGATCCCAGCGCCCCTGGGCGAGCGCCCCCGGCCGCCGCGGCGCCTGGCACTTTCGGGCGTTGGCAGGACTGGGTTTAGGGGGACCGGGTAAAAATGATGTGTACCGGGGGACGCCCCCCACCCCCCGCCTCATTCCACTAATCGGAACTGCCGTCACCCGGAAACCACTAGCTGCGGCAGGCCTGGTTTAGAGATTCTGGCCTATGTTTGGGCTTCGGGGTACGATCACCGGAGTCCTGGCTAAACCCGACAGTTGTCGGGCCAGAACTCGCCATCGCTCGGACGTCCATTCCCCGTGCATTATTCGATGCCGTGCGTTTGCTTCTTCGCAGGATGATCTGAGATGCTCCTCGATGGTCCTCATCGAAGAAGCGAGGCACACGTCCGAGCGATGCCAAGAGAACTCGGATCCCCGGCGGCTGCTCGGGACGATCCCAGCGCCCCCCCCCCAAGGAAGCCCTCGGCGAGGCACACCCGATGGGAATCGCACCGAGGCGAGAAGGGACCGCCAAGAACCCGCCAAAGCCTATTCGTACACTGCCTGTGGAAATCGACGTCTCGCGTCCGCTGCCAGGGGAAAGAAGACATTGGCAGTCATGATCGGGTAACTTGCGGCGTGGAGCCAGGAGTCACCCCCTCCCCTCTGAGCATCGTTTAACCGATCCATATCCCAACGGGCATGGCCTGGGCCACACAGGCCGATTTAAACCCTGGTTCTCTTCGGGCTTCGAGGGGCATATCCTCAACTGGGGTGGTGGGATGGTGGGGATCGGGATAGGGATGGGAATGGCGATCGGTTAAACGAGCGGATGGGGATGGGGATGGGAATGGGGATTGGGATGGGGGATGGGGATGGGATCTTTTGTCGCGAGCGCGCCCCGCGGTCACGCGGGCGGCCCCGCGCCAGCGGCCGCCGCCGCCGCGGCGCGCTTCAGGCCGCGCCGCTCCTCCAGGGCCTCCCGGTAGGGCGCCTGCAGCGGCGGCGCCACTGGGCCGAGGAGCCTGCCGGCGGCTCAGAGATGGGGCCCTGAGGCCCGGGGCCGTTGGGCGCGAAAAGGATCCCAGTGAACCGTCACTGCTTGAGGGCACCCCAGAAATCCAACGCATTGAAAAAATCAAGGCGGATGTCCTTCGCGATTTCGGGCCTCTAGGGGCCCTCGCCGGGTTCCGGGACTGTCGAAAAACGACTCAGGATGGAACGCCGGTCCTGGGGAATGGGTCGAGAATTCCAGGGACAGCGTACTGAAAAAATCACGACGTCGGATCTCTGGGACTGGTCCTTCCCTGAGTTCCGGGGGTGGCAGCTTGTTCACAACGGGAGACACTGCACTGCTGCGGGCCCCGGGCCCGCACGGGTCGATCCCGCCCGAGAGCTGCAGAAAGCTGGGGCCAGGCCTCCGGTCGAGGCTTCTTACGGTATTTGAGCTTCTCCGCGACGTCGGATCCCAAGGTCTGGGCCCCATGGCTCGTGGGCCGTCTTTGACCTGCCGAGCCTGTGCCCGGGGCCGACGGCGTAGTTCGTGTCGGCGTCTGGGCCGTCCCGGGCGCCGCACGCGACGAAGGGGACGACCAGGCGCGCCGAGCCTGGGCCCAGGTCCACGAGCTCGGCGTGCCGCCCCGGAGAGTACAGCGCCGGCGCCGTGCCGGGGCCGGCCAGGGGCGCGAAGCCGCGGCAGACCACGAAAGCCTCCTGGCTCGAGTTCCGCGACGCCCGCGGCTTGCAGACGACCACGTCGTCGAAAATGGAGGAAGCAAAGGCGGCACGGAACATCAACTTTCGGAGGTCCGCGCAGAGTTCTTGGACCGGCGCTGGGCCTGCCCTCCCTGGCGATCGGAGCGCCGACCCAAGAAATCCACGCAGACCTCAGAAAACTCACGCTTATGCTGCCTTTCTTCTTCGAAAAGTCCCGCCGGAGGCGTGCGTACACCTCTTGGCGACTCCAAAGGGTGAGGTTGCCTGAGGGGCGTGCGAGGACATCAACAGATTTCTCCGCCGCGGCCCGAGAGGGCCCGACGAGAGCAACGTGGACCCCACCCCCAAGACCCAACGACGCAAATCGCAAACCACACCCTGGCGTAAGAGCGATGTTTCAATTTAACGCTGATAACGGGCGTTATGGGGGGGAGGGGTGGGGGGGCGCGGAGAGGACATAACGTGATGCCTTCCCCTCCGCCCTGTGGGTCCGGCACCACAGACTGTGGCGCCAGACTGTGGCGCCAGACGCACTGCGGCAGTGCCAGGACGCACTAAGGGGGGGACGGGAGGGGGCATGACGCGCGTTATGGCCCACACACCCCGTACCTCCGCGGCGTGCTCCCCGCGGAAGATCTTGGCCACGAAGCCGCCCCCCGGGCGCAGGAGCGCCTCCGCGAGGAGCAGGGCGGAGAGCAGCAGCTGGTGCTGCACGTACTCGTCGAAGTCCCCCACGCCGGTGGCGTCGGGCGCCCCGTCGCAGACGACCAGGTCCGCCGGGTCCCCGCGGAGGTGCCCGAGCACCTCCTGTCGGAGGCGACCATACGGGCGAATCTGTGTCGGTGGTTCAAATACGGGGTCCTGAGAGATAGGGTCCTAAGGGCGAGGTGCCTCAAACACTGTACACCCCGCTCTTGGACCCATTCCTATCTCTAGGACCCCGTCCCTCAGGACCATATCTTTGAACCTGCGAATTTGGGCGCCCGAGACGGGTACGGAAAAAATGGGTACGATGCGCAACAGCAAACGATGTCTAAAACCGACAGCGGCCATTGTTGGGCGGGTGTCCTTCTATCTCAAATGGAAAACGTCCGCGGTGACAACGACAGCAAGTTCTGTTCAAAATGAACCAAAACTGCTGTTGGACTTTGCACCCATTGTTTCCGTACCCATGTCGGTCCCAAAAGAATAGTCCAGGGGCGGGCACTACACGTATTCGCCAGGGAGCCTCGCCAAAGACATGGATGATCGGCGCCCCTGGATACATGTGGTGCTCCCCACTAGGCTATTCGCCCCTATCGTCGCCTCCGATCCTGGGCCGTGGACGCATGGGTGATGTCCCCCTGCACCTGTCGACGTCGGATCTCATGGGTCAGTAAAGGAGGGTGAGCAAATCAGCTTACGCAGATGATTTTACTGGCGCCTCCTGGAGCCGAAGGCGCCAATGTATACCGAAGGAGGCGCTCGGCAGCAGGGTCGAAACCGTCTGCACACACATGATTTCGTACAATCCCCCTTCCCCATCACCCCCTTTTCGTCCGACGAGACCTGAACTACGCCTGCAATGGGCTCCATCGCCAGAGGAAAAGAACACAACATACGCAGAACTTTCCGTAACACCGCGAATTCTTCTCGGATCGGCGCCAGACACCCCCCTTCATGGTGCGTGGAGCGCGCCGCAAGGGGTTAGGAAGCAATTCGTTGTAGGTATTCGTAAGAACATGTAAAAACGATGCGTTACGATGAAAGGCACCGACTCAGGGGCTATTAAGCTGGCGTAGCCCAGATCGAGCCGACACTGAGCCCAAGATTAAGCCCAATACTGAACATGATCAAGCGAAATGCAGCGGGCTCAGGCCTGATTGGGCTGGTTTCCGACCACGGACGTACCAGAGCCGATGTTGAGGTTAACCTCCCAGGAGCTGCATCCGAAAAGGGGTGTCTTGCACGGATCCAAGAAATCCGAAAAGGGGCGTCTTGACCCCCGAGAGTTCATGCTCAAGCAGCTTCTTCTCCTCTGGATCGCGTACATGTCCACGGCCACGATGCTGGCCGCGTCCGCCGCGGCAGCCGCGCCGCCGCCGCCCCGGGAGGGAGCCTCTATCTCGGCGCGGGGGGCGAGGAGGCGGGAGGCCAGCACCTGAGCGACGAAAAGAGACGGGCCTCACGCGAGATGACACAGCGTCCTTACGCCGCGGGTCTACGTAGAGGACTTCCAGATGGGGTCGGAGTAGATGGGGTCGGAGGATCGCGCCGCATCGCCGATGCCTCGGCGATGCACCGTCGATGATGCACTGGCGACGTCGGCGATGCATCGGCGACGTCGGCGTCGGGACAATCTGGCTCCACATCAAGCCGCATCGCCGATACATTGGCGACGCGGCGCGGTCCTCCGACACCATCTACTCGGACCCCCTCTGGGATGCCTGGACTACGCGGGTCGCAGGCGTGGCACGCCGCGTGGAGAAGAGGGCGCCGACGCGCGACCTCGCGCGGGACGCTTGCGCGCGAGTGTCCGCGCAGTCGACCCCGTTTGCTTCCGCCGAGCACCTGGCTCCAGGACCCGGGGGCTGCGCAGAGGTCCACCACGTTCCGGACGCCCTCCAGGAGGTTGAGCTCCTGCAGGGGCACAGCAAGGGGGCCCAGAGGTAGGGCCCCGGGGCATGGGGCCCTTAGGTGCGGAAGGGATCCCAATGAACCTTCCCTGAGATCCGTCCTGTAGGTAGAGGGGCTCGCATATTTCTGAAGTCGACGCTGGACCCCCCCCCCGCACGCCACCCTGGCGCGCGGAGGCGCCACCGAGGGGCCCCAACACCGATCCAAGAGATCAGAGCATACCCACGAAAGCTTATGCCTACAATCATCGTGCCACCGCACAGGACGCTGAAAAAGAAACCAAAGCGCTTCTGAGCCTCTTCTACGAATTGGTTCCCCGACCTAGAACTAAGGAACGGCCCGAATATCAAAACCCTTCCTGAGCCCCAAATGTCCTCATCTCATCGTCTTGGCAGTCTGCTGTGCTTGTTCTGCCTCGATCCTCGTCGATCTGCAGCAGCTTGAACGCCGACCTCGCGCGGAAACCCTCCCGCTTGGCCTCGCGGTAGTAGATGTCGCGCTTGTCCTTCGAGAGCCTGCCCATACGGCGGCGGCTCGGTCGAGGACAAGCCCTCTCGCAGGAAGGCGCCCTCTGGCCAGATCGCGTGGTCCCTTACCAGCCTCGCCCACCCCAATGTGAAGCCAAGCCCGCCGAAAAATAAGCTCGAGACGCATTTTACGGATCTGAATGACAAAAGAAGGCTGGCACTTATGCAACAAAGCGCTGATGTACGTAATCCACCAACCCCCGCTAGCCGGCGCTAAACGGTGTGTGAGACATTTGGCTGTCCCCCTCCCTGTGTGTCCAACATCCCGCTTGAGGGGGGGTATGGGCGAGCAGCCCAACGCACTTCTGGGGTCCTCGGGGAATCCAAACCCACTCAAGTGCAATCTGAGATGCCTCCAGAACTGGGCACGCTGAAGAGGCCTCAAGAATACCCAAGATGGCCCAAAACGCAACGAAAACCCCCCCAAGAGATCACCGAGAGGACCCCTAAGAAAGCCGCACGAGGCAAAACCGTTGATCTCATGGTTTTTGCATCATTTTCGTGATCTTGCCATTCGGGCTAGTCTGAGACTCCAAGATGGCCCAAATGACCACCAAGAAGGCCCCGACACGGCCCAAGCGACCCCCAAGATCAAGAAACATACCTTCTAGACGGTCCCAAGAAAGGGCCGAAGAGAGCCCACAGAGGGAAACGCGCTGGGACCCTGAAAGCCCTCCCACACAAGATGGACCCCAAGATCCCCAGCATGCCACCAAGAGGCCCCCAGGAAGCCCCCAGAGGGCCCCCCAAAGCTTTCAGAAGCCTTGAAAGTACTCCAAGAAGCTGCTCCAATAGGCCTCTAAGAGGCCCCGAAAAAAACCGGCAACGGACGCGGAGGAAGAGGAGGACGAAACAGCAAGAACTATCCGCAAACAACAAGGCCAGAAACGGCAAACCAAACATACGGATCGGAAGCCGCACATCTCTTCTCATGGGCCTCGGCAGAATGGCATACATCTGGTACATTAAACGGGGTTGACATAACACACACATATACACACGCACACACACAGAAAGTATTGGCTGGTATCGACGCATTCGCTCGGATTCATCAAATTACCTCGGGTCGACATCAGAAGAACAAAACAACTGCATAAACATACGCTTTCGGAGGTCCGCACGGATTGCTTGGATCTGCGCTGGGCCCCCCTCCCTGGCGCACTGAGGGGCGGCGCCGGAGGCGCCGCGAGGGGGGCCCAGCGCCGATCCAAGAACGCTGCGCGGTTTTTGTTCCTCGAGATCCAGACATCCGACGGCGCGCTCTTCAAGAGGCAGGCCAATTCCCCGTACCCTGCCGTTTTTCGATGGTCCCGAGGCCCTGCAGAAGGCTCCGAGAGGCAGAAATAACGAAACAACTCCGTCTCGATGTTTTCGAGACGCAGGCCATCCGACGGCGTGCTCTTCTCAAGACGCGGGCCCCCGGCGCTCCCGTCCCCATCCCTGAGACGACCGCTGCTCCGCCGCGCGGGGCGATATTCCTTCACGTCGCGCGGGGCCCGAAGCGCCCCCCAACCCCAGGTCGCCCCGAGACGCGACGACAAAAACGCGCCCGTTTGCTGTGCTCTCGTGGGCGCCGGAGGCCCATGTTCGGGCGCATTCTCCCGAACACTTCTCGGGCCCCCAAAACCGTGCGGTGAGAGACAGCGTGGTGACCTCGAAGTCCCCAGAGACCTCGCCGCGCGGTCCGTCATCGCATGGCATTGGGACCTCGCATCCTTCTCTTCCCCCTCCCCCGGCACATGCTCTTCGACCCACCCAGTCTCCATTTCCTCTCCTCCCTCTCCCCGCCCATCATTTCTCCCCACCTCCCCTTCTACCTCCAGCTCCCCCCTTCTCCTCCCACACACCCTCTTCATCCCTCCGCCTCCTCCTCCGCCTCCTCCTCCTCCCTCCTCCTCCTTCTCCTCCCTCCTTCTCCTCCCTCTTCTTCCTCCTCTTCCTCCTCCTGCTCCTCCCTCCTCCTCCTCCTCCTCCTCCTCCTCCTCCTCCTCCTCCTCCTCACCTCATCCATCCCCATCCCTCCCTCTCCTCTTCACCCTCAGTCCTGCATCCCTCCTCTGACTCCTTCACCTGCTGCACCTGTGGCAGCCGCGGGAGGAGCAAAACCGAACTCACGCATCCATCATCTGGCGGGCCGGTCGGTCCGTCCACGACGGTACCCTCTGCTTTGCGGAAGTGTCGTAGTTGTCCGTGTTGACATCAAACTCGGGGGAGGATCGGCAAGCAGAGTAAGACAGGGACACCTGCCTGTTCCGTCACAGCCAGCCTCGCTGCCATCCTCAACTTCCCCGCCCTGACGCCTCCTCATAGAGGGATCCAGCTAGACACATACACTGGCCCTGGCCAGGCCCATCTTGGGCTCCAGACTAGTGCGCATAGTTATGGCCTTTATCGCGCATCCCTGATCTGCACTGTTCACCGTACACAGCAAATGACTGCTATGTCTTGTGTTCATGCCATGCCGTCTTTCATCAGAACACTCCTTTCCCGCATGGTCGTCCTGGTACGTAAAACAAGTGCATAGATCAATCAACCTGACTGCAAACAGATGCCCCACGGAAGCTTCTGATCCAGGGTCGTCCAGGTAATCTGATGAAGCTCGGGGGGGGGGGGGCATCGCTACTCCAACGGCAAGTGTGCCCCACAATGTATCATAGCGAGCATTTCGAGACTGCTTGGCGGAAGTACTTACTGTTGCCGTCTTCTCGGCGACGCGCCCAGGGGGAGGGGCGACGGGGGCGGGCCGTCCAAGAAGGCTGAAAAACTTTATATAAGCCTTCTTCGAAGCCACAGCGGGCTTCTCAGAAGGCAGGGTGGCTTTGAGAAGTCGAGAAGCCGCGCCGCCTTCAGAGAAGGCCTGCCACCTCTCTGGAGGCCTCTCAAATGGGGTCCGAGCACACGGGGTCGGAGGATCGCTTCGCATCGCCGATGCCTCGGCCACGTCGGCGGTGCATCGGCGTGGAGGATCGGGCTCCACATCGAGCCGAATCGCCGATGCATCGGCGATGCGGCGCGACCCTCCGACCCCAATCTACTCCGACTCCCTCTCTCGGAGGCCTCGCCTCTCACCTATAATTACCCCCTCGGCGCGCCGCCGATCTTCGCCTGGTCATCTGGAGAGCGGGCACGCTGGGCCGTTCGCGCTGGGAGAGGCCCCCGGCGCCTCCGCCCTCGCAGCCTCCCGCCGCGGGCCGCCCTCTCCCGAGGGATCCTCTGCCCCGGTCGACGGGAACATCTGCCCTTGTTCTGGGCCTCCGCTCACAGCAAGAGCCCGAGGACGAGGATGACCAGGACGTCCTCTCGCTGTGGATAAACCAAGGCGTCTGGAGAGGACCGTGGGCTTGCAAATTGTTCTTGGGCCCGTTTGGGACCCTTGGGGGCGGAGGTTTCCAGGGACATTTAAGCTGATATGCCACCACCAAGGCCCAAGGCCATCGCCACCGTCGGACTCAGCGTATGCGTGGAGCTCTCGCCTGTAAGCATGCGCGCTCCTCATGTGCATCTTCCAGCTTCAAACCTCTTCCACTCTGCAGATACTGGGCCAACTCCTCAGGAGGATTACCCGACAGCACGAGAGGGTCACCATCACGAGCTTAGACTTTGGCGACCATAATACACATCTTTGCTATACTGCATGAAGGCGCGTCGATTGCAGGTCGATGGCCTCCACCCGCGACGACGATGATCCCACAATATCATACAGCAAGAGTCGCTCACATCGCTTGCGACGGTGCAATAGCAAACGCAGGTATTTGAATATTGTGCATGTGGCACATCCCGTCCCCCCAGCTGCCCCTCGAAGTGATTGGTTCGGCATGTCGTCAACCGGTGCTGTTCGACTAGGCAGCAACGCTCTGTGATGAGAGGCAGGTGCGCACGCGTCTGGGTGCGTGGGTGTGAGTGGGTGTGCACGTGGATTTGCAAACTGTTCACGTGAGTGCCCAGATGAACTTTCTAGCACACATTGCACGATGTCGCCAACATTATGTACACATGAATGTCAGGTGCATGCGCGCAAGGAGTAAGCCGACTAACAACCGTTGTGACTTCGAACTATGAAACAAACGTGATACTCGGAGGCTTCGCCATCGCGATAATCAAGAACAACCGTAACCGAGATGCCAGACTGGTCTACGAGAACCACAAGCACACTATGGAAGGGAGAACATGGCCCATTACCGAATCAAACCTGACACTCCTACCAACAACCACATTGCAACAGGCGCACCGAGAGTGAGAGACGGCTGCCTTGTAGGTTGGAGGGAAGTTGATTATGGCCTCTCTCGCGCCAGTCCACAGAGCAGACAATCAGCAACGAGTGAAAACAAAGGCGGTACCGCGTGGAGTGCGCGACGCTTGGCGCACAACGAAGACACGGCAAGAGCGCGTTTCTTTGATGTTCGGCGATGACTGGCGTCTTGGGGGTGGGGGGGGGGAGGGGGCGAACGGGGGGTATGACGTAACGCCCCCCCCCCGCCGTGTGGCTCCGGTACCGCAGCCGCACCCGCGCGCGCGACGCGACGAGCGACGAGCGACGAGCGACGAGCGACGAGCGGCGACGACGCGAACAGCCTGTAGGTGGCGATATGCCCCACTGCGCCTGTGTACACCACAACGCTCGCGTGCACCACAACGCGCGTGTATACCACAGCGCCTGCGTACACCGCATCAACCGTGTGCAACGCAGCGCCTGTGTACACCACAATGCTTGCGTACACGACGACGCCGGTGTACATGTGCACACCGCAACTACCATGAGCAACACAGCGCACGTGTACACCACAGTGCTTGCGTGCACCGCAGCGACTGTGCACGCCACAGCGCGCGCATACACCACAGCATCCGCGTGCAACGCAGGGCTGGTGTACACCACAATGCCTGCTTGCATGGGACAGGTAGAAGGGGCATGTACGTGAGGATCCGCTGCGGACAACTAGGCGCCACGCCAGGCAAGTGCTGATAATCGAATGCGACGTTCTTCCCTCCTCCCTCATCTTCCACCTCCACCGCGTCCTCCTCCGCCCCGTACATTCCAGCGGCGCTCCGTTGTCTATAAGGATTCGTTTCTCTTCTGTGGAACCCACAAACGCTCCATTTTGACATAAAGGTTCATTCTAACATTCTATATACAAGAAAGGTGCTGTGTTGCACGCAGCTGCTGTGGTGCACACAGGCGCCGTAATGCACACAGGCACTGCAATGCACGCAGGCATTGTGGTGTACACACGGCTGATGTGGTGTACGCAAACGCTGCGGTGTGCACAAGAGCTGTTGTGCCCGCAGGCACGGTGGCACAAACTGGCGCTGTGGTGCACGCGGCTGTTGTGGTGTACGTAGGCGGTGTGGTATACACAGGCGCAGTGGTGCACGCAGGCACTGTGGTGTACACAAGCGTTGTGGTGCAAATCGCCACCTACATGCTGGTGCTACCCGTCCTCCGTCATTCCTGAGCATTCCCAGACGCCGCCGGCGCGAAACGTGACGTCATCGACCCCCTCCACCCCCCCTAGACGATTGCCATCATCGGCCCGGAATAAAACCAAAAAAAGTCATCAGCCGCGTCTGCGCGGCACGACAACTATGAGCGACAAGCGACAAGCCACGAGCGAAGACGACGACGACTGCAGACCACTCCTATGCGGATTCCTACGCGGATCCCAATGCGCACGGCGGTAGTGACCGGAGCGCACTGGGGGGGGGGAGCGTTACGTCATAGGGGGGGGAGCGGGGGCCATGACGCCCGTCATGCCCCAAGCAGTAATGAAACGGGCTTCAAGTGGCAATCGCTGGAAGCGAGCGGGTGGCGACTCCGCACAAGCACAGGGTGCTGAAAGATGTCTGGCGGAAGCTCATCAAACACCCCCGCAGGAATCTCTTGCGCAGCCCAACGACGTCCCCAGAGCTCCCGATCCAATCCCTGGGTCGGCTGCTCGTCGTGCGCCGTGTCCTGTCCGCCCCGGGGGCCAGAATCATGCCGCCTGCCCCATCCGCCCCCCCCCCGCCCGCAAACGCCCACGCTGCGAAGAAACGCTCGGGGCCCATGATGATTTCCTCTCGACACCCAAAGCCTCGCGCCCCCACCTCTCAAGATCGGCCCACGGACCGTGTCCTGGACCGCGTTCTGGCCACGCTTTCGCGGCGCATCCAGCTGTGGCGATAGGAGTACTCCTCGGGCGAGCGCAAAAGAAGCAGCGAATACCCCAGCCCCCCAACGCTGCACTTCTTCAGTCGGTGAGTCCCAGAAGAGTTGGATCCCTTCTGCGTAACGAGTTTTTCGCCTCGGATCGACGCGTGGTGGCCCTGATGCTGCAGACGGGCCTCCAGATTTTTGGCATCCACGTCAACGCCCCCACATCCTCGGGCGAGAACCGAGGTCCAGAGCAAGCAGCGGAGGGGGATGCTGGCTCCCTGACCCAGACCGCACGGTCTGAGTCATCAGCGCAAGTGAAGCCAGCTCGGGAGACCAAAAGGGGCCTCTTCCTCCTGACGCCCCAGTCAAAGCGCACCTGCCACACCATCTCTAAGAGAGGGGGCAGGCACACAAAGCAACAGAACGGAGGCCGAGCTGCTAGCGCAGAGACAAAGCCAAATGCAGGGGTCCTGCAAATGGAAAAAAAAGCTCGGACCGACTGCCCTCGGCTGTGCAAGAGGACAGACGGTCAAAACCACACCCCTCCACGAGTGCCGCGTCTTCCCCCGAGGGGGGGGCCAGACGCGCGCGCCGAGCGGGGCGCGCGCGCGCACGCGAGACGGCCGCACGACGCAAGAGGAGGGGGGATGTTGGGGCCAGGAGCACCAGGCTACCTGGCCACGGCAACACCTTACCCAAGCCACGGTCGGGGCGGGGCCACCCCCGTGCAAAAGTGCACCCTAGATGTGCTCATGCCTTCCCCCTGAAGCGGGGTCCCTGACGCCCGTGCGAGACGGACGCGCGCGCGCGAGGCCGCGCGCAAAAGTAAACCCTAAAGAAACAAAATGACCACCCACACAAGGACGACGGGGCCCGCAGTCCCTGGTGCAGCCAGCGCCAGGGCGACCGCCGACCTCGCCCCAGATGCGGGGTAAAGCCCGGATGCCTGCCGAAAAGGTCAGACGCATCGGGCCGCGCCGGCATGAACGAATCAGAAAAAAGGCGCCCCTTGCGCCAGAAGAAAACCGACCACCCACACAAGGACGACGAGGCCAGCAGTCCCCGCTGCAGCCAGCGCCAGGACGATTGCCAACCTCGCCCCAGATGTGGGGTATAGCAGGGATGCCTGCCAAAAGGGTCAGTCGCATCGGGCCGCGCTAGAAGGAATAACTAAGAATGAAGGCGTCCCTTACGCCAAAGAAAGCTTAATCAGAACTGTCCGACTCATCCTGTCGTCGCCACGCCAAGAAAGAAGGGATGCCCCGTCGCAGCTCTTGATGGGGCCCCCGCTTCATCTCCTGCTGACGGGCCTCATGAACAGGCGCAGTAAGAGCAGCGCCAGAATCGCCAGCTGCTCGACCGAAAAGGAAGCTAGACGCTTCCTGCTCAGTAACAAAGAGATTATCCCAATTCTCCACACCGCCCCGCCCAGGCCCCACCCCCCGCTCCACTCCAGAGGAGGAAAAGGGAGGAGATCTGGCCAGGAGGCCAGCAGACGCCACTGGGCCGCGTTCTTTAGAGCTGGGTCGTCCCCCTCATAAACCTTTGGGGACCCACGAGAAACCAGTGGACAGGGGGGCTCCGCCGCCCCAGAAATAAGCTGCACCAGGGGCTGAAAATCTACCTGCTCTTCGAAGCCTGGCCTGTTGAAACATTCCACAAACGAGTCGACGTCCACAGAAACACCGAGCTTCCGACGAGTGTAGTGAGGGTGCTTGCCTTTACAAAGTTGTACCCGAGCCAGTCTGCCAGCTCGAGTGTGCGCGCGTGTGTGTGTGGGGTGGGTGGGTGGGGGGGGGGGGGCGCAGCGCTCAGCCAAACCTCTGACTTTACCTCCAGACGAGTAGCTCTTGCAACGCAAGCAAAAAACTAAGACCGGCTGGTCAGAGCAATCAAAAGCCAAGGTCTTGTGGCCAAGGCGGTCCTGGCGGGCAGCGCGAAGCTTGCTGCGCCGAGGGCAGCGACCTCTGGTGGGGGGGGCCAGGGCCCGACATCCTTTGAGACAGAACGGGCACCTCCAAATACCAGCCCAGCGAGCCCAACGATGGCCAGCAGCGGTACTGGCTATAGAGGAAGGTGGCTGGATCCGTCCGACAGAAGACAAATCTATCGAGGGCCACAAATGAAGTACCGCGCTGGCAACTTTAAGAGTAGCCTTCGCAAACTTGACCTGGCGATCAGCATCCTGAAGCAATCCAAAATCAGAAGGGTGAAGAAGAAGGGCCGTTTTTCCCCCATACATCAGCGAAGTTGTTGCCAATGCGACGCCACCTCTCAGTAGCGTCAATGGTTGGGTCTTCAATGTCCTGGTGGGCAGCGACTTCCGAGCAACCCGAGACCGAGGAACACTGACCATGGCACTGCAAAAAGGCACCCGCATACATCCTTTTGCCGGACAATTGCTCAGGCTTCGGACGACCAGCGAGCCGAACAGCATTAAGGCAATCTGAATAAACATGACAATCAGAGGGATTCGTAGCCAGAACATTGGCCCACGTGAACGCACTGAATTCAGCGCTCTGAGGGGTCTGAGGGTAGGGGCTCCAGACAGGGGCTCTAAACTCAGCCACAAGAGTCCCATCGGAGTCAACCATACAGACCAAGCTGGCAGCACGCGTGAGCCCCCGAACAGCATGACGAGCACAAGACCCGTCAACAAATAAAGCGCCCCAGATACGGTTGGTAATGGGCCGACCATCTGGGGCAGAGTCAGGAGGGACATGCCGCGTGAGGAACAGGCCATCATCAGACTCCACAGCAGGCCTGGGGTAACCGTCGGCGGGATGCCGAAAGGCTCCAGATAGAAAGACGAAGTAGTCTTCGAAGTCCCCAGAAGCCTTAGCGGCAAGCGCAGCATCAATGATCTCCTGCTTCACAGCCTCCAAACGGGCCTCCAGAACCTCAGTATGCTGGGATCCTCACAAACGGTGGAAGACAATGCCACGGGCACCGCAGAAGGCACAGTCGGGAGAGATACAATAGCCTAAAGCCTCAGCCTTGGCAGCCGTGAAAAAGGCCTCGGTGGCGAAAGCCCGAATCCTGGCCTTCTGCAGGGCCGTGTACTTTTTGGAACTGGGCGACACAACCTGGCGAACCACGTCGTAACACATCCTAGACGGGATGCCTCCTTTGGCCGCAGAGTCACGCTCAAGCGTGCGGAAATATCCATCTCGGACCAAGGACCTGACCAGGGCAGGGCAAAACAAACCCAGGGGAATAAACCGACCGAAGTCACCAACCAGGGTCATGCAATCCCTCATCTGCCAACCCAGACGCACGAGGGACATACGGAGGGCCGTGACAGGCCCAGACACTTGCCGCCAGGAACACCTATCCCGAGAAAACGCCGATCTCCAGGCCGCGTTAAGGGACGGGAGACTGAGGGACCAAGGACAGGACGCAATTTGGCTTATCCAGACCTCCTTGCTCCACCTGGTGATCGGGGCAGTCGCTGTGCGCCACGGCGGATCTCCGTCCAACAGCGCACTCGTAGTAAGAGACCTCAGCTGGCTGCGGGTGCGCACAACAGAAAAACCCTGCGGCGTAGCAAGCTAAGGTCGTGATCACTTATGCCCGCAACCTCCGTGCCGTACGCGGCCCCAGCTAAGGGGCCAGCCGAATAAACTCTAAGGATGGCAGCTCTAGGAATCACCTTAGCTTGCTTGCCGAGGCGGCGCGCAGCACGGGCAGACTTCGCCAAGCGAGACTTCATCTTGGCAGACTTGCCAGCAACGCGCAGAGCCCTGCCCGCAGCGTAGTCGACCCCGAGGTTGACCGTGGACGGCGAGCAATTTTGACACAGGTGGCTGAGCTGCTCAAGGACCTGGGACCCCACCGCCTTGGAACTGGCCACCAGGGCCGTCTTGTCGAGGGCGAACGAACATCCGAACTCTTGTTGGACGACCTGGTCGGGAACTTTAGCTCCAGCGACGACGGAAGAGACGGCAAATTGAGACTTCCCCGTGGCCGAGAGCCCCTTTTCGTCTATATATACGTCCAGGTCCGTGCCCATGGGCAGCGGAAGCGAGACATACCCTTCAGCGCAGTAAACACGAATGAGGGTAGTGGCCATAGAACAGCCCGCGATAACACCGCTGTTGCAGAAATAAGGCCCGTCGAGCCACCCCCCCAAGACTCAAGAATCTGCCACGGCGATAGGCATAGATGCACAGTCTGGCGATGACCGAGGGAAAGCCAAGCCTGTCACACCGATATTCAAGTTTGGCCAAATATATGTTCTCATAGAACTTCGAAAGGTCAAAAAAGATGCTGCAGCTGGCTTCCCCCCTGGCTAATCCGCTCTCGGCGGTGACCGCCTGCCTCCAAACGACGTCGGCTGCCCCGCGAAACTGGCCAGCAGCCCAGTACCGACGGAAGTGTTCTAACTCCCAGTCCAGGGCCAAAGAGCGCCTGCAGCGCCCCCCAAAGCCTGAACCAGGAGCAGAACACCCCATACCGGCCTGTAGCCACCAGCTGGTTTCGGGAGCAGGGCGAGCAACGCCGCAGAAATCTGCGGAGGAAGGCAGCCGAAAGCCTCAATCGTGCTGAGGATGCTGCTGCAACAATCGAGAGCCTCATCGCACAAGAGAGAAAAATGTCGACAGTGAAACCCGTCGACTGAAACAGCCGAGGAGGTCTTTTAGGATTTCGACATTTCACGGATCGCCTGGGCCGAGTCTAGGAAGCGGAGCCAAGATTTTACCAGAAAAAGTGGCTCCTTCGCCTTGGCCCCACAACGCCGAGAAACGGATTCCCTCCGCTTTCAAAAGGGACAATGGGTCCGTGACAGCGCAACCGTCGGCCGACAAAGTGCTGCTAGCAGTCCACGGGGTGGGGCCGCGCAAGAGCATGTGGACACGCTTAGCACCCGACGAGAGACCGCTGGTGAGCCATGCCTTCCAGTCAGCACGACCTCTAGCAGCGTACTTGCAGTCGGCGGCCTGGACGGCCTCGCGCACCTGAGTGTAGTGGGAAGCATGGTCGGCTGAGGCCCCCGCGGCGACAGCTACCTGCTCGAAGAGGGGGACGTAGTCCTCGCAAGCTGCCAGGATGCCTGCAGGTGGCTGAAGCAGAAGGGACCTAAGCCGTCTCGACGTATCCGACTCGGCATCAGCTCTAGAGGAATGAATTAGGGCTCTGAGCTGCTGGCCAAGCCAGCGGATAGCACGATGACCAGGGAAGCGGACCTGGGTATCTTTCGCCAAAATAAATTTCCAGACCAGCTGAGGACCCAACCCACGAGCACCATACATGGCGGGCGACGACCCAACCAGAGGGACCAGCTCGCGTTCAGCCGTGTCGGCCCAAGATTGGTACAACTGCCCCAAAAGCCGACGGGCACCCTCGGCATTTCCCTCGTCGATGAGGGTGAGAGCATAGTCGGCCATAGCCCTCGCACCAGACCAGGCCTGAGGGGGGGGAGACGGGCCGAAAACCCCCATGCACGGCAGGGGCGGGGGCTTACGAAACGAAAGAGCTTTCAAAACCGCAAGCCCGGGGAAAAACCTGATTTCCACCGGCCGATGGGGCGAAAGCTCCGTGTCCAACATCGTCTCGATCCGCTCGATTCCCTTGGCCAAACCACAAAAAACCACAAAGTAATCAGAGGTGGTGGGGGGGCCAGTAGGGTAATGAGTGCAAATGGCTGGCACAAGCAACTCGCCGCGAAGCTCTTGAACAAACTGCGAGCCCTGCACCTCTGCAGGCTCCGGATTGAAATCAGCTCCGATCAGCCACGGGCAGGCCGAAGAGGAGATGAAAGATCCGGGGCTGGCCAAGAGCTCGAGGTTACGATTGGGCATCCCTTCAGAGTGGAACAAGTAGGCCGAAGCAACAATGAAGGGGGCGCCCCAGGCAGCTCGACCGAGCAGATAAGGCCCCGACCCCGAGAAACAATACCACCTGGAAGGTCCCGACACCCGAGCCAGCTGCGCACGAAAATAGCAACCCCCCCACTGGTATCTCCAGCCTCGGTGGCCGAAGCGGGCGCCCGCGCAGATTTCCACCCGCGGCGGAGACACCAGGCGCTAGCCTGACCAATATCTTTGGCAGAAATCAGACGACGCTCTTGGCAGAGCACAATGTGAGCTTTACATCCCGACAGAAGAGAACGCATGGTGCCCCAAGAATTGGCATTGATGGTCTGAACCTGCAGGGCCACAGAGTCCGTCTGCCGAGAGCTATCGTGCAAAAAATCAGAGCTGTCAGCATACAAAGCACTGGGCGCCGAATCATCACCAGCACTGCGTTCTGAAACCGAAGATCGAACGTTCCGAGCAAAGGGTAGGGGCGGGTCATTACAAAGAGAAGCCCTCGGACCAGGCAACGGAAGCCTGACCAAGGTGGTGCAACCCGGAGCTTCTTTGACCAATGAGCTCACTGGATACACAGGCGAAGGCTTGGCACAATCGAAGGGAGCCTGCCGTCGAAACGAAAAATCACACGGGCTGGCGGACCCTGGCGACCCAGAAACAGCATCAGCACGAGCGAGGAGCGAGGGCCATCTGCTCGACGGAATTCGCTGCTGCAGAGGGCATGGCATGTACGCGAAAAGGAGTGTAATGCCCCGCTTGAACCAAAGGGCCTGCCTAGCCGCCGCAGCTGAGTAGGCTCTCTTGGTTAAAGATTGATTAAGAAAACATCGACCCCCCTGCGCTGCGTTCGCCGACAGGCCAGGGCGGCCAGGAGAGCCCGACCCAGGGCCAGGAGACCCCAGGAAGGACGACCAGAGGCCACGAAAAGCAGGCCAAATCAGACGAGCGCGCAGGGGGGCCCTAACATCCAGGCTTGCCTCTGGCAAACTCGTCGGACCGTGCGCGGGCTGCGGCGGCGTCATTCGCCTCACTGGCATCAGGAGCGGCTGCGGCTGCTGCCGACCCAGCGCTTGGCGCCGCTGCATCTCCCCCTCCAGCGGCAGGGGGGTCCGCTTCGGCGCCGCCAGCCTGTTCATCCTCAGCAATGCGACGTTTCTTCTGAATGCGCTCAGCATGTGCAGCATGCTCCTTCTTGATCGCGTCCACCTCGGCCTTAGCCTGCGAGAACAGGTCCTTGGCCAGTGAACGGACCCCAGTCTTGAGCTGCTGCGCACGCGAGTCGAATTCCGTCTGATCCTCCGAGGACAAGTCGTGATCATCCAACTTGAAAATGTTACCGAAGCCAATGTCGAAGAACGAAGAGAGCTCCGATTCGTCAAAGAGGATGTCGGCTGGCATGCGCGGCACGGAGGCCTCATGAGGCAAGGAGGAGTGAAGCTTCTGGACCAACTGCTTGTGCTGCTCCTCCGCCTCGGCGAGCTCCGACCGAAGCTGAACCACCACGTCGCGCTGGGCTGCAAGCTGCTGCTCCAGAGTGTTGTTGCCACAGCCTGCACCAGCTTGCGCTCGATGCCTTTTAGCGCGCAGCTGGGCCTTGTTGGGCTGCACATGCGTCGACTCGGTGACCGACTTCGGCTCAGAGAGAGCCTTGGCTGCAACACGGTGGGCCACAGCGCCCTCCTTGCCCCCGAGCTTCCCACACAACATGGCAAGCTGCTCGTACTCCTCGGCAGAGAGCGGCGGCTTGGAAGCGTCGCCAGACCCCCCAGAGCCCCCTTACCCCCCCTCCTGTGCCTCCAGGCAATGCCCCTGGCGAGCCGTGAGCACCATATGGAGGTCGAGTCGAAGGGGGGCCTGCAGACCACGGGGAGCTTGAATCAACCTTCGAGGCCAACTTGAGCGAACCGCAGTGCTTGCAGAAATACAATCTGGATTCGTTCTTACCGCATCCACAGAACGAGCATTTCCAGCGCTGCCCCTTGTTAGCTGGATCACGACGAACACCACCACCAGCAGGACGAAAGGCAACTTGCAAACCATGCGTGAGCGGCGGCCATGAGTGCTCGAACTGCACCTGCTGCCTCTGCTCAAACTGATATCGTTGGCCACCTGGTGGCTGCTGCGGGGAGCTCCCCCGCGAACGATGCCATGGTGCCCACGTGAATCTGTGCTTGCCGCCCGTGCCTGAGCCGCCAGCCATCGCTGCCGAGGAGACGTAATGGTTGCGACAGGTCGAGATGAATGAGGGCGAGCCCTCAGCGAAAACAAACCGAGCCAGAGGCCCGCAACAGCACTAGGCCGTTCTGAAGGCATGCTGCTGAAAGCTGAGGCTATAAAAGCCTGAGCCAGAACGGCTAACTTGAGCCATAATGGTTTGAGCCAAAATGGCTACGGAGACGGGCCTCCAGAGGCCGAAAACTTTCGAAACATGTCCGTGGCAATGTTTGCACGACACGTGAGGTCAACGGGTGCGCAGTCTCTCTCTCTCTCTCTCTCGCACACGAAAGAGCACACCATTACGAGAGCCCTCGGCAAGCCAGGGGCGAAGAAAAGGCAACCGAGAGGCCAGCGCATACGTGTAACTACAATATGGTTTCATGTGCTTAGTGCATCTGTAGATGTTCATGAAGGGGCAACTGAGAAGAGGCCGACGCACACCTATACATGATTTTATGTATATGGGCATGCATTGTCATATGTATAAGATGCACATGAATGTATGTATCTATAAGAGCACCCAGGAAACAACGAAACATACCACCAGCGCTGTAGGGCGTGAGTGGTGTAGGGGGGTCCTCTTTCATTCCCCTTCTTCCCCTTCGGGGAGGGTCTTACCCCTCCCTGTACCCCCTCCCCCCGAGCCTGGACGGGGGGATCCGCGGGCCGTTGGAACGTCCAAGATGGACTCTGCAAGAAGGCGAGCATCGTTAATTTGATTAGGTTGTGGGCACAGTTTGGCCTCCAGGGAGGGCGCTAATATGCTACCCCCCTTCTCTGATCGAACTCCTCGAAGATGGCCCCAAGATGGCCCCCAAGGCTCCCAAGAGTGCTCCACGGGGGCCCCAGCAAGGCCTCAAGAGGCGCCCAGGAGGCCCCAAGAGGCCCTCAAGATATCCCCAATAAGCTCTCAAGAGACCCCCAAGAGGCCCCAAGTAGGCTCCCCCCCCGAGGCACCCAAGACGCTTCAAGAGGCCCCCGGGACCGCCCAGAGGCCCCCAAGACGCCACAACATGCCCCAAGAGGTCTACAAGAGGCTGTCAAGAGACACCCGAAGAGACTCCGAGGCGCATCTTAAAGGCCTCTGGCCTTTCTGCTGGCACTGCTCCTCCTCCTCCTCCTCCTTCTCCTCCTCTTTCTCCTCCGCCATCTCTTCCTCATTCGCCTATTCCTCCTCCTGCTCCTCCCTCCTCCTCCTCCTCCTGCTCCTCCTGCTCCTCCTCCTCCTCCTCCTCCTCCTCGTCCTGCTCCCTCCTCCCTCCTCCCCCCTCCCTCCTTCCCCCCCCCTCTCCCTCCTCTTCCTCCTCCTCCTCCTCCTCCGATTCCTCTTCCAACCTGCCCTTCTTAGGATATGACGTCTTACCAAGTCCTTTCTTCCGCGACATGCTCCTCCTCATCCCTGATCAAGACAGCTCGCCTGGCCATCGTTTCTGAATGGGCTGGTGGGGCTACGCGAAGCGTCTAGAATAACGAGAGAGAGAGAGAGAGAACAAACATACTTAGCCTGGCGAAGGACCCAACCAGATGCAAATGCGAGAACCGCAATTGTACATATCTTCTTCGGTGGCGCTCCCTATGGGGCCCCGAACCCTGTGAGTGGTGTGCCGAAATGGGTGCGGCTGGCGCATGCGGACGGTGGCACTGGGGCCTTCGGTGGAGCTCCCCATGGGGCCACGAAACGTGTGAGCGGTATGCCGAAATGGATGTGGGGGACGCATGCGGGCGGTGGCTTTGGAGCCTTCTGTGGAGCTCCCTATGGGGCCACGAAACGTGTGTGGTGTGCCGAAATGGGTGCGTGTGACGCATGTGAACAGTGGCACTGGGGCCTTCGGTGGAGCTCCTTATGGGGCCACGAGACGTGTGAGGGGTGTGCCGAAAGGGGTGGGGGACGCGGCACTGGGGCCTTCGGTGGAACTCCCCATGGGGCCACGAAACGTGTGAGTGGGGTGTCGAAATGGGTGCGGGGGACGCATGTGGACGGTGGCACGGGGGCCTCCGGTGAAGCTCTCTATGGGGCCACGAAACGTGTGAGGGGGTGCGGAAATGAGTGTGGGGGACGCGTGTGGACGGTGGCACTGGGGCTTTCGGTGGGGTTCCCTATGGGGCCACAGAACGTGTGAGTGGGGTGTCGAAATGGGTGTGGGGGACGCATTCGGTCGGTGGCACTGGGGTCTTCGGTGGAGCTGCCTATGGGACCACAAAACGTGTGAGTGGGGTGCCGAAATGAGTGTGGGGGACGCATGTGGACGGTGGCACTGGGGCCTTCGGTGGAGCTCCCCATGGGGCCAAGAAACGTGTGAGTGGGGTGTCGAAATTTGGGTGACGCATGTGGACGGTGGTACTGGGGCCTTCGGTGGAACTCCCCATGGGACCGCGAAACGTGTGAGCGGTGCGCCGAAATGGGTGTGGGTGACGCATGTGGACGGTGGAACTGGGGCCTTCGCTGGAGCTCCCCATGGGGCCACGAAACGTGTGAGGGGTGTGCGGATCCCTATGTGCGGGACGTATGCGGACGGTGACACTAGGGTCTTCGGTGGGGTTCCCTATGGGGCCATGGAACGTGTGATGGGTGTGCCGAAGTAGCCTACGGTGGAGCTCCATATGGGGCCACGAAACGAGTGAGTGGGGTGCCAAAATGGGTGCGGGGGACGCATGTGCACGCTGGCACTGGGGCTTACGGTGGAGCTCCCTATGGGGCCACGAAACGTGTAAGGAGAGTGCCGAAATGGGTGTGGGGGACGCATGTGGACGGTGACACTGGGGCCTTCGGTGGAGCTCCCCACGGGGCCACGAATCGTGTGAGAGGTGTGCCAAAGTGAGGGGGGTGACGGGAGGAGGGAGGAGGAGGGGGAGGAGGAAGGAGAGGAACGCAGGGACCGTCTCTTCAAAACGAAGACCCAACACCACAGGATGGCTGGGAATTAACGCGAGGGACTAGAGGCCTTCTAGATGGGGCCGGAATCAATGGGGTCGGAGGATCGCGCCACCTCGCCGATGTATCGGCGATGCATAGGGGATGCACCGGCGACGCATCGTCGACGTCGGAGATGCATCGGCGACGTCGACTTGAAGCAAATCGGGCTCCACCTCGAGCCGCATCGGCGATGCATCGGCGATGCGGCGCGACCCTCCGACCCGGTCTGCTCCGACCCCATCTAGGATGCCTAGAGAGACAAAAAGAGCGAGCGAGAGATAGACAGAGAATGTGAGGATCGAGAAAGAAATAACAAACGCGGTGGGGGAAAGCCCAGGCATGGGCCACACCACGCCACCCCCTCGCCCATCATCTCCACGGCTGACCCCATGTCTTGTCGGCGGGAACGTTGATTTCTGACACCACGTGGACGGCAAAAACTTGGGGACGGTCTCCGCCACGCAGAGGCAACTATCGCTCAATGCTGGCCTGGTTCAGCCGCCGGTGCCTTCAACCTTGAACGCCAGCGCTGGCGGCGCCGCCGTGTCTTGGCGGCGCGCACAATTTGGAGGCTCGAGAAGGGTTGCCTTCTAAGAAGGCGGAGGGCTTCTAGGGCCTTCTTGGAAGGGCCCGGGGGTTCCTAAGAGGCCTTCTTCGGAGTCTTGGCCTTCTAACGAAGACCATGTCTTCTAACAAGCCCCACCGCCTTCTTACAAGGCCACCCCCCTCGCGCCACCACGTTGTGCGCGCCGCCAAGTGCCGACGCGGCCGGAACCTGCCTACCATCCTCCTCCAGGACAGACTCGCTTGCGCTGACAACAAGAGCGGTTCCACTCTTGCGTCCCTCGCCCTCCTCCCTCCTCTTCATCCTTACTCTCGCAATCCTCGTCCTTCCTCCCTCCCTCCTCCCTCCTGTCTCCTTTCTCCTCGCTCCCTCCTCCATCCTATCTTTTGTTTCCTCCCTCCTGCTTCCTCGTCCCGCTGTGGAGAAAGAATTCCGGTACCACCCCCACCCCCACCCCCACCCCCACCCCCACCCCCACCCCCACCACCACCACCACCCCCACCACCACCACCACCACCACCACCACCACCACCACCACCACCACCACCACCACCACCACCATCGCGACGCGCGGGTCCTTCTGGAAGTGTGGTACCCCTGTTTTGCGGCGTCCCGATTGAGAAATACCCAATCTCCAGCTCGGGGAGGCATCGTGGAATCGTGGATGTCCTCGCTGGAGGTGGCCCTCTGAGGGTGGCGCCCTTCTCCCCCTCCAATCCCTCCCCTCTCCCTGCTCCCTCCCACTTCCTCCTGCCGGTCCACTCCTCCCTCCTCTCTCGTCCCTCCTGCCGCCTCCCTCCTCTCCTCACTCCCCCATCCTTCCACCGCCGTGTGCGGGCCACGGGCAGGCCAGCGAGGCTTTCAGCGAAGAGTTCACCGCCAGCACTCCTCGTGGCCCACGACAGCGGTGTGCCCAAGGCTTCAGACGCAAGGTCCGACTTGAGGCCGTCCTGGGCCGACTTGGGGCACTCTCGGGGCATCGTGGGTGTCTCCAGAGGTCCCTGCAACAGGGGGGGAGGTCGGAGGTGCCCAGAGGTCCTAGGAGACTTCTGGATTCGAAAGCGCAGCGCACACACGTAAGGCAAACGATCGGCTGGGAGCGCATCTTTGGCTCAGGGGGCCACCGGCTGCGCCAGGACACCGATCTGTCATACAGTAATTTGTCAATCCGCGGGCTCTCCAAACCGGTCCGCTTTCCTGGTGCTGGTTTCTCATCCCAGATCGCATTTTTTCGCAACCTGGAGGCGACCTCAGGAGGTCGAACATGGCGACACAAAATCGCCGTTGTCTTCTCAAGACTTCCATGGGTCCTCCAGTCCTGAAAACCTCGCCCCTCTGGCCAGGTCTGGAGCGCGGTTGTGCCAAAATCTCAAAGCGAATCCAAGTATCCCGGCAAAGCAACCTAACAGCGATGTGTAGGAGCATATCTGGAAGCATTCCCCTTAAGATTCAGATGAGAATCCAGTTGTAGAATTCTGTTGTTCTCGCAGTCGTAGTCGCATTCGCGATGACAGTCGCAGCGGCAACGGCAGTCGCAGTCACAGCCTCAGCCTCAGCCTGCCTCAGCCTCAGCCTCAGCCTGCCTCAGCCTCAGCCTGCCTCAGCCTCAGCCTCAGCCTGCTTCAGCCTCAGCCTCAGTCTGCCTTCAGCCTCGGCCTCAGCCTCAGCCTGCCTCAGCCTCAGCCTGCATCAGCCTCAGCCTCAGCCTCAGCCTGCCTCAGCATCAGCCTGCCTCAGCCTCAGCCTCAGCCTGCCTCAGCCTCAGCCTCAGCCTGCTTCAGCCTCAGCCTCAGTCTGCCTTCAGCCTCGCCTCAGCCTCAGCCTCAGCCTGCCTCAGCCGCAGCATCAGCCTGCCTCAGCATTCAAAATGTGGCCCAGGAATGGAATTCTGGGAACTAGAAGAACACGAAGTGGCCTACAGTTGGCTCCGGGCATTCAAAATCATGCCCAGGAATGGAGTTCTGGGCAGTCGAAGAGCACGAAGTGGCCTACAGTTGGCTCCGGGCATTCAGAATGTGGCCCGGGAATGGTGTTCTGGGAAATCGAAGAGCACGAATGGCCTACAGTTGGCTCCGGGCATTCAAAATGTGGCCCGGGAATGGAGTTCTGGGAAATCGAAGAGCACGAAGTGGCCTACAGTTGGCTCCGGGCATTCAAAATGTGGCCCGGGAATGGTGTTCTGGGAACTCGAAGAGCACGAAGTGTGTGACTGTTGCATCCGGTTATTCAGAATGTGGCCTGGGAATGGGGTTCTGAGAGGTCGACGAGCACGAAGTGTGTGACTGTTGGTGAAAAACGAGCCCGGCACAGGCCCGGCCGGCAACTCCCAACGCCTGCCCGGACCCCCCTGTGGAGTGATCTGTGAGCTCTTTTGAGTCAACTAGAAACCTATCAGTCTACGCTGTTAAGTAAAAATGGCGACTGGAAACACTCTGGAGGCCACCAAAGTCCAAGAAACATCTGGAAACCACGAACACCCTGAAACCACGAAGATCTGGGTTTCTGCCAGGGCTGGGCCCCGAAAGGGGCCCCCGACGGCCGAACTCGAGGAACAAAACGCTGCAACTCAAACAAATCCTCTCGTCGGAGATCCAGGGATAACATCAAAATCCGCCGACGCTGTCGGCGCGTGGAAGAAGCTCTTTCCTGTCGGCGTGTGGAAGAAGCTCTTTCATTCGTCGCTTTTTCACTCGTCCTCTCCTCGTCGTCGTCGTCGTCGACGCCATTCCATGCTTTCTCCTTGGTCTCCTTCTCCAAAGCGCCGATCGTCGCCTCTTGTACCCTGGGCCTTTTCTCTTCAAGCGTGCTAGCCAAGCCCCTTCCCTTGATCCCTGCCCCGCTGGCGTGGGGGGGCAGGGTCCGAGGAGGGGGTCCCGGAAAGGGGGGTCCCGGGGCAGACCCCAGGGGGGGAGGTCCCGAGTCAGAATGCCATTTCCGTCGCCGTTCGTCCCTTGTGCTCGGCCCTCCTTGTTCGAGCCCACGAGCACCCAAGAACGCTCCAACAGCGCTCCAAGAGCGCCCCAAGAGGCGATATTTGCGGCTCTCGAGTGGGGGCCTTGATTAAGGACACCCTCTTGTTTGATTGATATCCTACAAGATGGCCCCAAGAGCGCCCCTGAGGCTCCCAAGAGCGTCCCAAGAGGACCCCAAGAGGCGCCCAGACGGATCCGAGAGGTGCTCAACATCCTCGTCGCCCTCGTCGTCGCCGTCTTCCGAGTCGGCGGCTCGAGCCGTAAGGCCATCGCAATCGATGACTCCCAGATGGGGTCAGAGCAGGTCGGGTCGGAGGATCGCAACGCATCGTCGATGCATCGCCGATGCATCAACGATGCATCAAAGATGCAGCGGCGATGTCGGCGATGCATCGGCGCCGTGGAGAAAATCGGGCTCCACATCGAGCCGCATCGCCGATGCATTGGCGACGCAGCGCGATCCTCCGACCCCATCTACCCCGAACCCATCTGAGCGACGAACCAGAAGGCGGGCTTTCGCGTGATGACATGGAGGCCTGTCGCTGCGACTTACGCGGGCAGCCAGCGCGGCACGCCACTTCGGAAAGTGGGGCGCTCACGCACGACCTGGCTTTCGCGCCAACGTCGGCGCAGACGACCCAGTCTTTTGGTGTCGCTCATCCGGGACGCCTAGATCAGAGTATCGTCAGACTTCGAGGCCCGCCACGGCGGGCGACATCCACTGGGCGCGCGCACAGGCGCGGGCCGCGCAGGCGGTGCGGCGATCATGGGCGGCCCCGGCGCGCACGCCTCCTCGAAGCAGGGCCAAAGGCCCACCAGGCCGTCCGCCGACGTCAGGGCGTCGTCTGCGCCGGGCGGGGGGTGGGAATCGGCGGCAAGCCCAGGCGGAAGAGAGAGGGGCAGGCCTTCTCAGAAGGCGGCGGGGCTTCTCACAAACCCTCGTGCCTCCTGAGAGGCCGTCTGCGGCGTCGGAGAAGGCTTGTGAGAAGCCCCGCCGCCTTCTAAGAAGGCCTGCCCCCCCTCACTTGCCCCTAGACTCGCTGCCGAGAGGAAGAAACGTCAAGGGAAATCTTCGAATAAGGACGGTTAGGGGCTACTAGGCCAGTTTGAAAGGCCATTGAGCCGCAATCGTTTAACCCAAACTTCAAACCGGATATAAATCGATATTGCACTCCCAGTAGCTGAATTAGACTAAGACTTGAACTTGCCAACTATTTACCTCAAATCAAAGAGTGACTAAATGTAATCAGGGGTAATAAATCTCTCCTCAGTACATGGCCCTGTGTATCACAACATGATGAGACAAACGTATCCCGAATAAAAAAGGCTAGATATCCTTTTCGATATACTTCCTTCTAAGTATCCTAATTAGATTAGATTGTCTTAGTGATCTTTAGGTCTAGTAGCTTTCTTGGGCCGCGGGGCCGCGCCCATGGCGGCCCCGTGGCCCAAGAGCGCCATGGCGCGGCCCAAGAACATGCCGCAGCCTCGGGAACCGCTCGCCGCCGTTTTGACGGCGAGCCAGCCGAAGGACAGCGAGTACTCCATGGCGCCGAAGCCGAAGACAACGGCCAGACTGCCGGCGAACGGGTCCCGAGGCAACACCGACCCACTCAGCTCGAATTTCATGGCTGACGGCGGCGCGACGAAGGAGATCGAGTCCATGGAATGCGTCATTCATGCCACGGGTGATCAGTTTCGAAACATCCTCAGCGGTCTACTCCGAGGCATGTTGAACCAAGTGAAAAACAGACATGGCAGATAAACAACCCGAGAGGCGAACCACCGAGGTGGAGACGACAAGCAATCCGCCGAGGTGTAGACGAAACCCGCCGAGGGGGAGACGATCGTGGAGACGAAACCTGCCGAGGTGAAGTTGATCGTAGAGAGGAAACCTGCCAAGGCGGATATGATAGAGACGAAACCCGCTGAGGCGGAGAAAATCGTGGGGACGAAACCTGCCGACGCGACGCCAGCCGGCAGGAGCAGCCAGGAGCCGAAGAAAGTCTGCCTGCAGCCCTCGGACGAGCAGAACAGCGAGCCTGCGACGCTGAACGCGAAGGAGATCCGAATGACCCTGGAGGTCGGTTTGAAGACATCGCCCAAGAAGGACCGCGCCGCGGCGATGAATTGGGACGAGAAACCCTTCCTGCGGCCTATGGTGATCGATGCAACGCCGCCCTCTCATGGCGAGGGCGTCCTGGCGGAGAAGAGGATGACAATGTTTCTTTGCAACACAGGCGTAAGGAACACGGAACTAACAACATGGAGGCATGACAAGCACATGAGGGGCAGGGCTTACGCAGTCGCGCGGCAGATCGAACGCCACGGTCCCGAAAAGGCCTGCAGCACCAGGCATTCCACCTGCAGCGCAAGTTCGACAAGACAACCGAGTTTTCGCACCCGCAGTGCGTCGTCAGCGACCTCGGCAGCGACACCTTCAACAACAACAACTCAACATCCTCGATAGCGACACCTTCTACAGCAACCTCGACAGCGATACCTTCGACAGCGACACCTTCGCCGTCGACAGCTTTGGCATCCTCCTCGTCCCCGACGGCTCCGTGGGCGCCACCGCTCCCAAGGTGGGCGCCGCCCAAGAAAGGGCCCCATCGCCTTGAGGGTTGAAGACCCCGAGATCTGAGCGGCGGCTGGGCCGTCTTGGGCCCTTCTTGTGCCGTCCTAGAACTTTCTTCGGGGCCTCCTGGGCCGTCTTGGGAGCCATTTGGGGGCCGCCGTGGACGCTGTGAACGCCCAAGGGGCGAATATGCGAAAGCTATACGCTTCCCCGAGGGAACGGGATGGTTTTTGTCGCGTGGGGCCTTCTTGGGGTGCCTCTTTGGAGTGCCTTGGGGCGTCTTGGGGCGCCTTGGGGCTGTCGCGGTGTCATCTGGGGTCGTCTTGGAGCTCTCGTCGGGCACTTTCGGGGGCCTTAAGGGCCAATCGCAGGCTGTCTTGGTTGGTCCTTGAAGATGATCGGGCTTTCTGGGACCTCCAGGGGTCGTCAGGGGAGGTCGGGGAGAAGGGGCGCCGACGTACAATGGGGGCCAGCCTGGGGGCCGAGCCCGACCTATCGTTCTAGCTACATGTGTTTATAGAAAGTTATGAGTCGATACATAGTTGTATACATACACATATGTATATACATAAGTGTATGTGTATGTATATAAAGTTGTTCTACACATTTTGTGTGCATGCAGCTATGTAGCTTTGCACGTATGTATATACTTATGTACGTATGCATGTACGGATGGTTGGATGTGTGCATGTGCGTACATATGTCAGTATGTGTGTACGTGCGTACGTACGTATGTATGTATGTACGTATGCGTGTATGCGTGCATGAATGAATATATAGTTGGTTGTTTGTGTGTTTCTGTGTACGCGTGTATGTAGGCATGTCGGTATATAGGTATGTGTGTATGCATGTACGCGTGTACACATGAATGCATTGACGTGTATATACGGTTATACATATATATACATATGTGCCTGTGTAAATTAACGTTCGCAGGAATGTATGACTGAATACGTATGCGTGTTTTGAACTGTATCAGTACGTTCGCGTGTGTGAATACATATGACACAGGATATCATCACCATAGGTGTTTTACATGCATGGCATATGTATCTACTCCAGACAGCATCTATATATATACACTGACCTATGTCCATATGAAGCTCTATACATACACGTACGCACTCGAAGCTGAATACTCCTCCGTCGCTCTCGCCCGCCAAGAACATCAAAATAACTTCGACGTTCGATCTTCGAAGTCCGATCCTCCGCCGTCGTCCTGGTTCCTCCTCCTCCTCCTCCTCATCATCATCATCATCCTGCCGCCCTCCCGCGCTATGGTCTGGCGGGGGCGCCCGAGAGGTCGACGCGGCGGCCTCCACAAGTCCCCGTGGTGGCTTTTCTTGGGGACCCAAAGCAGGCCGGAGGTCACCCTATAGGCTTGATCCCCGAACCTCGCCCTTCGCCCTGCTCGTCTTCTTCGATGTTGCACTCCCACCTCCCCTCGTCTTGAAACAATCGCGACGGACAACCTCTGGCCAATATTGGCCTCCGGGGGCCCTTTCTGGGCCCTGGGACCATGAGAAAGCGACCTAGGGTGAAGGGAAAAGGTCGGGACCTTAGGAGTCCAAGGTTGTGAAACAGCATCACGACGCCGGAAACCTGTAGCCGCCTCCTCGTTTCCGAGCCTCGCAACCCTCAAGGAAAACTCGTCCGAACACTTCGAGCCTTCAGCCTCACCCCTCGCGATCTCGTCATCGCTCCTCCTCCTCCTGCGCCGCACCCCGTTTCCCCAGCTTCGAGCCTCGAGCCTCGTCCGAAATTACACGACCGAGGAACCCCAAATACATGTTCGATGGTAAGCGCGCACCACCGCTACGACAACAACGAGTATTACTATTACGACTACTACGACTACCACTACTACTACTACTACTACTACTACTACTACTACTACTACTACTACTACTACTACTACTACTACTACTACTACGACTACGACTACTACTACTACTACTACTACTACTACGACTACTACTACTACTACTACTACTACTACTACGACTACGACTACGACTACGACTACTACTACGACGACGACTACTACTACTACTACTACCACTACTACTACTACTACTACTACTACGAGTACTACAACTACTACCACTACTGCGACTACTACTACTACTACTACTACTACTACTACTACTACTACTACGACGGCTACTACTACTGCTACTACTACTACTACTATTATTTTGACTACAACTGCCACCACGACTGCAATAAACACTCCTACTACTACTACTACTACTACTACTACTACTACTACTACTACTACTACTACTACTACTACTACTACTACTACGACTACGACTACTACTGAACTACTACTACTACTACTACTACTACTACTACTACTACTACTACTACTACTACTACTACTACTACTACTACTACTACTACTACTACTACTACTACTACTACTACTACTAGTACTTTTACTACTACTACTACTACTACTACTACTACGACTGCTACTGCTACTACTAGTGCTGCTACTACTACTACTACTACTGCTGCTACTACTACTACTATTACTACTACTACTACTGATAACACAAACACTTACACTGAAACTACTACTACTACAACTACTACTACTGCTACTACTACTGCTACTACTACCACTACTTGTGCTAGGACGACGACTACTACTACTACTACTACTACTACTACTACTACCCCTACTACTACAACCAGTAGTGCTACTACGATGGATACTATTATGACTACTACTACTACTACGACTACTGCTACTACTGCGGCTACTACTACGACTACTACTACTACTACTACTACTCCTTCTGCTACCACGACTGCTACTAGTACTGATAACTACTCCTACCACGATCACGATCCATACTACTGTTAAAACTCCTACCACTATGAATGCCGCCGGTACTACTACTACCACTATCACCCATACTACCATCTCTGTTCCTACTACTACTACTGCTACTACCAGTACCACTACCACTAATCCTACTACTACCACTACTACTACTACTACTACTACTACTACTACTACTACGACTACGACTACGACTACGACTACCTGGCTACTATGACGACTACCGCCACCACTACTATCATTGCTACCACTACCCCTCTCACCACTACTACTACTACTATTAGTTGTACTTTCTCTTTTACTATGACTGTTACTACTACTACTGCTACTACTATTACTACTACTACCACTACTACTGCTACTACTACTACTACTACTGCTACTACTACTACTGCTACTACTACTTCTACCGCGACTACTACTACTCACTCCAATGCCTACTACTACGAGTACTACTACTACTACTACTACTACTACTACTACTACTACTACTACTACTACTACTACTACTCCTACTACTCCTACTAGTACTACTATTTCACTTGCAGTGCGACTATTACTACTAAGACTACAAATGCTACTACTACGACTGCGACGTTTCCTACTACTACTACTACTACTACTACTACTACTACGACTACTACTCCTACTACGACTACTGGTACTACGACTACCCCTCTTACTACTACGACAACGACTACTACTACTACTGCTACTGCTACTGCTACTACTACTACTACTGTTACTGCTACTGCTATTGCTACTACAACAACTACTACTACTACTACTACTACTACTAATACTACTACTACTGCTACTGCTACTACTCCCACTTCTACGATTACTACTACTACTACTACTACTAATACTACTACTACTACTACTACTACTACTACTACTACTACTACTACTACTACTACTACTACTACTACTACTACTACTACTACTACTACTACTACTACTACTACTACTACTACTACTACTACTACTACTACTACCTACTACTACTACTACTACTACTACTACTACTACTACTACTACTACTACTACTACTACTACTACTACTACTACTACTACTACTACTACTACTACTACTACTACTACTACGACTACGACTACTACTACTACTACTACTACTACTACTACTACTACTACTACCAGTACTACTACTACTACTACTCCTACTCCTACTCCTACTCCTACTCCTACTCCTACTCCTACTCCTACTCCTACTACTACTACTACTACTACTACTACTACTACTACTGTCACTCTTACAAGCTATACAACGCTTACAACTACTGCTAATACGACTGCTACCGCTACCATTTCCATTACCATTATTACTAAATGCGGCTACTTCCTTCTACTGCTGATACTGCCACTACTATCACACCTACTACCGCTAACACTTCCACTACCACTACTCTGCCCCCCCTTTGCCCTCGCCCTCCTCCCTCCCCCCGCTTTTCAAGACCACGATGGCAAACGCGTCGATGGCACAGGGTGGACCTCTGATGTGAAATCTCTGGGCAGGATGTTTCGCGCACTGCGTCCCTTCGAAGTAAAGTCTCCAGGCAAAATCAGGCGAGGATCAAGGATCCCATCCACACAATGGCTGATTTTCGCCTTCTTCGTTGCGACGCTGCTTCGTGGGCGAAAGAGTCTTGGCCCGAGGCCGCGCCTTCGAGGGCGTCGGCCGAGCCTTCGAGGACGGCGCCTCCCCCCACGCGGGCATTCGGCGAATGCTTCGACTGCGGCACCGGGACACGGGCGGCCGCGAAGAGGACCTCCCCGCCACCAGTGGCCGCCACACACCCCAATCGTCGGAGAAGGAATCCGACCGACACGGTGGCCGCCGAGTAGCCGCCTCGCTCGGCGCCGCCTTTACGCCGACCTGCCACCGCGGCACCATCGGCAACGGTGGGTACGGGGAGTGAAGTCGGGGTCCAATTTCGGAGGGCGCGCCGCTGGATGACCCCAAGTGGGGGGGGGACGTTGGGACCACCCCCCCTCCTTTCCCCGATCCGTCGTCGGGGGCCCTCCCCCCCTCCCCCCCTTTCCCGATCCGTCGTCGGGGAACCCTCCCCCCTTTTCCCGGTCCGTCGTCGGGGAATCCCCCCCCTCCCCCCCTGTCAAAATGGGGGGAGGGGGGGTTCGGACCCCCACCCCTTTCCCTCTTTTGGCCGCCAAATTCGACCCCCCCCCCTTCCCCCCCCTTTCGCCACAGCGCCCCCGGTCTCCGGAACCCGACCGCTACCACCCCTAACACTAATCCTCACCCTTACCCCCTAACCCTAACCCAAAACCCAAGCCCCAAACAGCACTCATTACCCATTACGCACTACCCGCTACCCACAATTCACTACTCGCTAGTCACCACTCACTTCTCACTACTCACTACTCACTACCCACGACTCACTACCCACGACGCACTACTTTCTACTCCCTACTCCCTAGTCCCTACTCGCTACAAACTGCCTCACTACTCACTACCCACTACTCAATACTCACTACTCACTAAAACACAATTCACTTCCCACTGACCACAAATTACTATTCACTACTCACTGGCCACTATCCATTACTCACTACTCACACTTCACTACTCAGTACTCACGGCCAAAAGCCCACTACTCACGATCCACTACTCGCTACTCGCTACCCCCTACTCTCTACAAAGTACGCACTACTCACTACCCACTACTCGCTACTCCCTACGCCCTGATCGCTACCCAATACGCACTATTCACTACCCACTACTCACTCCCCGCTACGCCCCCACTACTCACTACTCACTACAACCTACTCAGTACTCCCAACTCACTACTCACTACGCACTACTCCCCACTTACTATCTTCAAGTCACAACTCACTATTCACTACTCACTACTCGCTACTCCCTACCCGCTACGCACTACTCCCTACTCACTGCTCACTGGTAACTTCTGACTACTCCTTCTTCGCTACTCGCTACGCACAACGCCCTAACCGCTACTCACTACTTTCTACTCGCTACTCTCTACTCGCGGCTTCCTACTCGCTACTCACCACTCGCTACTCACCAGTCACAACTCACTACTCTCTACTCGCTGCGCACTACTAACTACTCAAAACTCACTCCTCGCTCTTCGCTACTGTGTACTCCCTCATCCCTACTCCCTGCTTGCTACTCACTCTGCACCACTCACTACGCACTACTCACTCCTCCCTACTCATTTCTCACAATTCCTTACGCACCACTTCCTTCCCACTACTCACTACCCACTACTTACTAATCACTACTCACTGATCTCTACGCGCTACTCACTGCTACCACTAATCATTACACACATGATACTCACTACTCACAATTCACGCCTCGCTGCGCACTACTCACCATCAAATGCCCACTACTCACCAATCGCTACTCAAAACACTCTACCCCCCACTCACTACCCGAGAAGCCTCATCCCCAGCCCCCTGTTCGCCTGTTCGGCGCAAAAGGGGGGAAGGGGAGGGGTTCGACCCCCCCCCCCCCCCCCTTACACCGCAAGGGGGAGGGGGGGGGGCGTCCCAGACCACCCCCCCCCCCCCCCTCCGAAAGGGGGGGAGAGGGGGGGGGGGGACCCTCTAAAGGGGGAAGGGCGGGAAGGAGTTTAGACAATATCGCCCCCCTTTGAAGAGGGGGGGGGGGAGTGTGTGGGTGGGTGGGGGGGGGGGGGGGGGGGGGGGGGGGGGGGGGCGAGCACACACCCCATTGAGTGAATAGGGCCATCCACTGGCGCGCTTTCCCAACTTTGTCTTTCCCTGCGTCATGTCGCTGCGCAGCGCTAGACACGCCAGGCGGCGCGTGGCGTCGCTGGCGAGTGTGTGTGTGTGTGTGTGGTGTTGGGTGCGTGTGGTGTGTGGTGCGTTGTGTCTTGTGTGTTGCGGTGCGGTGCGGGCTGCGTGTTTGCGTCTATGCTTGCGTTTGTTGTGTGTGTTGTTGTGTGCGGTGTTTGGGGTGGTGGTGTGCGTGCGTGTGCGCTGTGCGAGTGCGCGTGCTGCGTGTGCGGGGTGCGTTGCATTGTGCGTGTGCGCGTGCGCGTGCGCGTGCGCGTGCGCGTGCGCGTGGTGTGAGTTGTTAGTGCGTGCGCGCCGTGCGTGCGTCAGTGAGCGTGTGTGTGCGAGGGTGCGTAGTGCAGTGCGCGTGTGCGTGTGCGTGTGTCTGCGTGTTTGCGTGTGTCTGTGTCCGCGGTGTGCTGTGTGCGCTTGGCGCGTGCGTGTGCGCGTGCGTGCGCAGTGCGACGTGTGCGTGGCGTGTGCGTGTGCGTGGAGAGTTCGCGTGTGCGTTGTGCGTGTTACGCGTTTGAGTGTGCGCTTGCGCGCGCGTGTGCATGTGCGCGCGCGCTGCGCGGCGCGTGCGCGTGCCTGTCGCGTGTACGCGCGCGCGCGTGCGTGTGAGCGTGCGCGTGCGCGTGCGTTGTGCGTGCGTGTATTAGTGCGTGTGCGTGTGCGTGTGCGTGTGCGTACGTGTGTGTGTGCGTGCGCGTGGGCGTGCGCGTGCGCGTGTGCGTGTGCGCGTGCGCGTGCGCGCGCGCGTGCGCGTGCGCGTGCGCGTGCGCGTTCGTGCGCGCGTGCGTGTGCGCGTGCGTGTGCGTGTGCGCGTGCATGTGCGTGTGCGCGTGCGCGTGCGTGTGCGCGTGCGCGTGTGTGTGTGCGTGTGTTTGTGTGTGTGCGTTGCGCGCGTGTTAAATGGCGCCTTCTGTTGTCGCTTGGAGGGGGCGTAAAACCGAATCCCCCCTCGCCTTAATGGAAGGGGGGGGCGGGTCGAACCCGTCCCCCTTGACGGAGGGGGGGGAGGGTTTCCACCCACCCACCCTCCTTCCTCCTTTGCTCCCCCTCCTCTCCCCGGGCCGGCGCTTGCGTCGGCGGCGGCTGGCGGCGGCGGCGGGGGCGACGATTTCCTTTTCTGGGCCGGCGCCGGCGCCTGCGGGGGCGGGCGGCGGTTGCGGGGGCGTCGACGAGGACGACGGTGATGGCGGTGGTGGTGGTGGGTTGTGGTGGTGGTGGGTTGTGGCGGTGGTGGTGGTGATGGTTTGGTGGCGGTGTGATGGTGGTTTGTGGTGGTGGTGGTCGGTTGTGGTGGTGGCGGTGGTTTGTGGAAGTGGTGCTGGTGGTGTTGGCGGTGTGGTTCTGTGTGGTGGTGGCCGTGCTGCTAGTAGTGGTGGTTGTTGTGGCAGTGGTGGTGGTGGTGGCGTGGTAGATTGTGGTGGTGGTGGTGGTAGTGGTGGGGTGTTTTTGAGGTGGTGGTGCTGGTGAGTTGTGGTGGTGATGGTTGTGGTGGCGCGGTGGTGTGGCGGTGGTTTGTGGTGGCGGTAGTGGTGGGTTGTGGTGGTGGTGGCGGTTTGTGGACGTGGTGCTGGTGATGGCGGTGGTGGCGATGGCGTTGGTGCTGGTGGTGGCGGTGGCGTGGTGGCGTGGCGGTCGCGATGGGTCGTGGTGCTAGCAGTGGTGGTGGTTGTGGCGGTGGTTGGTGGTGTGGTAGACTGTGGTGGTGGTAGTGGTGGTGGGTTTTTGTGGTGGTGGTGGTGGTGACGGTGAGTTGTGGCGGTGGTTGTGGTGGCGGCGGTGGCTGCGGTGGTGGCGGTTGTGTGCTGGGTTGGTGGTGGTGGTGGGTTGAGGCGGTGGTGGTGGTGATCGTGGTGGCGGTGGTGGTAGTGGTGGTAATCGTCGCTGCGTCTCCTCCGTCGCCGGCGCCAGCGCCAGCGCTGCTGGCCGCCGCCAGCGCGGGCGCCAGCGCCAGGGGGGGGAGGGGGGAGGTGGCGCCCATAGGAGGGAAGGGGGGGGGGTGAACCCCCCCCCACCCTCCTTGGGCTGCCTCTGGTCATCGTCGCTGCGCCCCCGCCGTCGGCGCTGCTGGCGGCCGCCAGCGCCGGCGCCGGCG
>CAUYUJ010016838.1:256950-286950 GCA_963575745.1 Prorocentrum cordatum | reverse complement strand
ACACTCCGCGTTAAATTGCCCAAGTCCTTGTTCTTAGGGTCTGGGTGGCATATCGGTTCGCGGAGGCGCACGGCTCGGTTGGCCGCCAATGCCCCGCATTTCATACAAAAGATGGACAGCCAGTGTTCTGCACACTGGCTGTCCAGAGTTTGTGTGCATATCCTGGCGCGCGTGCCGCCTTAAGCACATCCTGCATGCTCCCCGACAAGGCTCGGCACGCCGTTTTGAATAAGAGTTGCCTCCCCTTTTCGGCGGCATGCGACACAGTGCCACTCTCCTCGGGCCCACACCGCGGCGCGCGGTCGGGTGGCACGCGGGGGCGGGGGCGGGGGGCGGGGCACCTTCCCAAAGGTACCGTACAGCTCTTTCACTGGCGGCCAACAGTCGAAGATTTCAAAAATCGCTTTAGAAACACTCTTGAACAGCTTCGCGCATTCCTCGTACTCTGTTTCGTCGCGTCCTGACTCATTATTTTCGAGCGCCGCCTCCTTCGCCTTTGCATCAGCGTGGGCGCTACCTCGGAGCATCGGGAGATCCTGTGGCGACGAAGCGTCAGACTCTGTCAGGTGAGCCTTGACACTATTCATTACCACTCGCAGTGGTCCTGTGAGCCTCCAGAACGCAGCGTTCGCGTTCGCGTGGCTCTTACCCCTAGTCGGGCCGGCAACCCCATCTACTAAGGCCTGGCAGTCAACATTTTGAACGGTAGTCTCAGTAAGCAATCTGCAGTGTCCATTGGAGGCCATCATCCCGAAGTGCTCCGCCGCCGTAGCATTATGCGCCAGTTCCTCAGCTGTCCCTGTAATCCACCAAAGCAATTCTCCTTCGTCGTTTACTTGCGCCGCATCCATGCTGCCCTCGCCAGCTCTTCCTTCTCCCCGTGAGAGCAACTTCATCTGGAAAGATGCGCCCCCCCCATCTGGAAATTCGAAGGGTTCGCCTTCGCCCTGCGGGGTAAAGTATTTGACGCGCGCATCCTCCACAAGTCTGTCCTTGATGTCAGGCGGGGACATCCATAGGTTCGCGAACAATGGGCCCCGGTCGCCGAGGGCCGTGGCCACTTGCAGAATCTCAGGATCTAACGTTTCGCGCCCAGGTTCATACTTGGGGCAGGCCCACGCTCGATGGAAGGTGGCATCCCGCCCCCCACAAAACACGCGCGCCCCGCCACAATCGCACCCCCATTTCTGGGGGCCCTCGGCTGCGGTATACCCGTCGCAGAACACATGTATCAATGTGTGCTTTCGGCTCTCGGGCAAGTTTTTACCCCCCAGTGCGCGTCGCGCTGGTGCGCTCCAAAGACCCCTGTCAACCATGCGATGTGCTCGCTCATTCGCGCTGTGCTCAAATCGCATTGCCAAGTCCCGCGCGCGCACTTCTCTGAGATCGCGGTCACATGCAGCTCCGATCGTGCCTGGGCCATCGTGGGACAAAGAATACTAGGCGCAAGTTCTGCTGATCATGCCCCCCCCCGGCCTATCCGATCCCCACCCTGCCTCCCATAACCACAGATGCAGATCAGCAAGCGGCCCCATAGACCGCTGCAGCAAGAGGTTCGAACAGGCTGTCGTTCCAGAGACTTCAGAGCAACTCTGCAGCCCATCGTCAACTCTCCAACAGACAACCCTTCCTCTTGCACGAGGTCCTCGTCAGTTGCTTGCCACCACCCCTTGCATAACCTTTCTAAGCGCACTGGAAGCCACGCGCAAGGGGTCTCGGGTTGGGTGAAACCTGAGGCCGAACTCCCTGGATCCTGACTTTGGGATTCCCAATGCTCTAGCCGCCAGCTGGCGCAGGTAGGCTTTCTCACTGGGAGTGTAGCCACTGACCTCGCCCCCATGCGTCGCCGCGCACTGCGGCCCCGAGAGGAACACCTAGGCTTTCTTGAAAGCTTGCCCCTCGATGGCTTTGAGCATTCGGATTCTCGGCGCCAGGGACGCAGCCTTCCCCCCCTGGCCCTCCTACCTCCTGGGCGGCTTCGGGAAATCCTCCGGAACGCCTGCAAGAACACCCAGAACGGCCCAGGCAGCTCCCACGAATGCAGATGATGCGCCGGTGACCGGGAATGTGGTGCAAGCTGGGGGTACTCCAAGTTCTTGCGTAACCAGGTTTGCTGGAGTAAGTGTTGTCTCTGTCATGTTGGCCATTCGCGTGTACAAGCTCAGCTCATCTCCGTTCAGGGCGAAATCATCTATGTGAATGGTGATGTCCGTCTTGCAGCAGTTCAGTGTTGCCGCCAATTCAGGAGCTCCAGGTGCGAAGTATCACTTGACCTCGTAGGCGGCGGTGGGCGCGCCTGCGATCCCCCCCGGTGGAATATGCCAGTTACGACGCAAGTCCATCCATGGCAACTATCCGAAGCCATCGGTAGCTCATAAAGAGTACACCGCAAGCTGACCAGTGGATAGTATATGAGCATTGCTTTCTGCCACAGCTTGACGCGCCTGCTGCGCTCGTAGAATTGCTTGTATCCCAGAGCACACTGAGGAGGTGGCATCCTTCCTGGGAGAGGGCCCCCCCTGCGCTCTGTCTCCAGACGGCGCCCAGGGGCCCGCGCCCTGCCGCTACAGGAAACTGCGGCAGGCTGCCCAGTCTCCTCTCCCACAACTTGGCTGCGTTGGCCAGGGTTCGTCCGTGGATCCTTTCGAGGGATGTAGAGACGCCGATGGGCCGTCGCCCCCGCGCAGGCTTGCGGGGCAGTTGCAATGAAATGAAATGAAATAAGGAGCGGGCGACACGTCAATGTCGAGACGCCCAGAGATAAAAGCGAACGAATTAGGATGATGGGAGCAATCCCTCCAACTCATCCTGCTGCTGCTGCCCCCCCCCCTTCCGCCTGCCCCGCCTCGCGGAACTCCGCGGCCTGGGGCCTGTAGTGGGGGCGGGCCTGAACGTCCAGCCCGTGCTTTGCCAGCAGTTGGCCCCTGGTGAGAGGCGCCGCCCGCGGTGGGCCCCCGGGGAAAACGCACCTGGAGGCCGCGACGGCTGGGGCGCGGGGCCGACCCAGCATCGCGCGAGCGAGGTCTAAAAGGTCCGAGGGGGCGGGGGCCCCCAGTTCCCCCAGGCCTCACCCCTCGTGTCTGGCGAGCCGCCTGGGGAAAAGACGGGCGATGAGACGGGACCTCTGCTGCCTGAGCCCCTTGCCCGCCGAATGCCCGCGGCAACGGCCGGCGAGCTCTCTCGCACCTCCCCGCGCGTAAGCACCGCGCGACACGCGGCAGATCATCCTGGGGGCCGCCAGGGCAGAGGCCCCATCTGCATCAAAAACTCTGCAGACACGGAAGTCGCGCTGAGACAGCTGGACCAGAATGGCAAGCTCGGAATCCGAAGGCCCATCCGCCACGGCTGAGAGCACGGCTCGGAACGGAACGGAGGCGGGCGGGGAAGGCCTGAGGGGACGGGGGGCCGCGCGACGAAGACCCGGGGGGCCTTTCTCGGGCAGGCCGTCCGCGTCATTCCGCCCCCTCTCAGCCATTAGAACCCCCTGGCGCCCAATCCGCTGTCCGATCTCACGAGCCAGATAGCGCAGCCCAGCGACATCGCGGGCGGCCTCAACCACCGACGGGAGAACAGCCGCTCCCCGCTTGGCCAGGGCATCCGCGATGCCATTCGCCTTCCTCTCCCACCGCGTGGTCACCCCCCGAGCCACATCAGCTTCGCTAGTGTGGGCCTTCGTTTTGTGCGCCTCCAAGCCTGCTTCGAAGGCCGCGCGAAAACGGGGCCACGAATGAGCCTGCGTGCATTTGGCCGACGTCGAGGACACTCCCGACCGAGCCGCAGAGATCGCGCTGGCACAATCGGTCCAGACCCCTTCGATATCAAGGGTGTCAGCCAGACTACGCAGCATGAGATAGGCGTAGTCCTTTCCATCACTGGCGAACTGGAGAGGCGCGTAAACAACGGGAACTGGGCCGAAGGCGCCAGCCAACATCGACCCAGCATCGCCCACCATGACAATGGGCCAGCCGGCCCGACGGAGGAGGGGATCCGAGGGGAAGAAGGCCGAGCCATCGGTAAAAAGCTCCCCCCTCAGCACGCCGTCGGGCGGCCTGCGGACCCAGGAAACACTGCGCTGCTCAGACGGGGGCGGGAGTGGAACAAGCTCGCGAGGGCTGGGGAACAATCCCGAGGCAAAGAATTCACCAGAGTCGCCGAGCGCACGCGCGCGCCTGGCAGCAGCCAGGGCCTCATCTGATAGGAAGAGACATCTGTCAGCGTTCCACGCGTCACACACACAAACCTACGATGCAACGCCGTGCCGGGGGCCCCTCGGCACAGGGTGCAGAGATTCAAATATGCAAAGCCGTGCCGGAACAACCTCTCTTGAGGCCATGAGGTCCTGGACACAGCCGCGCGGAGCGAATTTTGCTGAGGCCGCCCCCAACTGGAAGTCTTACGCGAAAGCAACAGTTCCACTGGCTGCCAGAAGACGGGCCTACACCAGGACGAGGAACCAGCGCGAGCCTCCAGGGCACGGAAATCCGATATCTCTCTGGCGGCGCGGTCTGCGCGAGCAGCGACGGCCGCGGGCGCTAGGCGCAACAGGTCGATCTACTCACCTCTCGCCAGAGTGATGAGGCGTGCCGAATGTGCAACCCAGCCCAAGTCCCCACGCGCAATGACGAGCACGCGAGCCGGCGACGTCGCACGACTCCACGGTCGACTTGTGCTGGCTAGCACTCGCACTGCGTCTCCACCAATGGCCTGGATAACAGAAGTCATATGATATCCATCCCAGACCGCCCGAGACCACTCAAACATAACCTGTTCAAAGTAAAGCGGCGCTGGGTCCACGCGCTTGCCCTGCTTGAAAGAACGCAACTTCAAGCCAGTGGAGGCGCCTGCCTTGCTGGGGGCCAGGGGGGGCAGCGCCTGAGTGCGGATCCCCTTCAAATGCGACCACGGAAGACCCCTAACAGCACAACCCCACAGCGCAGAAGCCTGAGGACCCGCTCTCTGCACATGCCCAACAAACGCCCCTGCCTGCCTCAAAGACCTGGGCCGAGAGGACCTCTTGAGGCATGTCTTGACCCTCGTGGGGACCATGGGGGCCAGACAAGAGCCACAGACCTGCCAATCAGCCCCGAGACTTCGGATCACGGCTCTGCGAAGGAAGTTTGACTTCCAAAGCCACAAGGGCCCCTGGGCAACGCCTTGGGAGCTGACCAGGAACTTATACTTGTTCTCCGACAGCACAAGACGCAGGCCTCGCAGGCCGACCGTAAGCTTGCCGCCGACAGCCCCGAGCTCCTTGACCACGTGCAGGCTGGTGCCGACGGCCTGCGCGCTGATGTCGTCCATGACGATGCGCACCATGACCGAAGGATGCGCTTCAGGAGCGCTGACCAGCAGCCGGTAGACCAAAACTCTGGCCAGGGACGTTGCCAACGAGCAGCCCGCCAGGATCGCCCCCGACGCATTGATTGCCACGGAGGCCCCGCCCAAGAAGCTGACCACGCGAGACCCCGCGTAGAGCCCGCAAGCGGCACGAATCAGTCGGGAAAGGGGAGCCAACCGCCACGCCCTCGTCGAACAAAATTGAATGGCAAACCCGCTCGTGCAACTTATCGAGGTCGGTGGCCAGCGTTGCGCACTGCATGCCAACGGCGCGCGCGTAGCGCACGAGTGCCCGGTGGGCCCGCCCAGCTCGGCCACACTCCCGATCGCGAAAGCCCCAAAACACCGGATGGTCGTGGGCGCCCCCCCAAACTTTGGCCATGCCCCTCCTGACCTTGCCCCAGACACGGAGGATGGAGCATGCGAAGGCGATGGGCCGCGCGCCCGAACCATCGGCCTTGCCCAAGAAGACCGCGAGCGCCGGCCAACGCGAGGAAAGAAACGGGTCTGCCTCCAAGCGCGCATCAACACGCCAATCAGCCGCCCCATGAAATCATCATCCAGGAGGTCGAACGAGCGCGGGTTGACGCAGTCGACTCCCAGGCCAACTTTGCGCCTGACAGATCGGCAGGCTGACCTGGCCCTGTCGAGGGGCGGCCGCTCGAGCACCGCCATGCGGGCAATCGAGTCCTGGATGTCGGAGATGCTCTCCTTGGCGTCGCCGCAATACTGGGACCAGTCAGCCCGCGTGGCCTCGACCGCTGCATCGCCCTGCAGGGCCCGGCCCTCAGGGGCAGCAGGCCCCGGCAGTCCTGGCGGCTCCTTGATGAAGTGGTGGGCGCGACGGCCCCCATCCTTGCATGAGGCTTGTGCCCACTCTCGCCGCTCCTGGAACTGCGCCTTCGCCGCCGCTGCTGACGCCTCCAGCGCCGGGTTAGACACGTTGGAGGCGAGCATCTCCAAGTCCTCGCCCCCCTGCTCCACCGCTGAGCGAAAGCTGCGGCAATCCAGGCACAGCGTGTCGACTCCCTGGGCCGAGGCGAAATCGATGTAGTCCAGCTCGTCCAGCACCTCCTGCGTCGCGTCGTTTCGGCGGCTGGCGGCGCGGCCGCCGGTAGAGGGCGAATTGCCTGCTTCCGGAGCTTGGTCCGGAAATTCAAAAATTTCGGACCAAGGCTCCGGCAACAGAGGATTCACGCAATTTCGCACCAGTCTTCGACCCAACCGGCGTGGGCGGCTCCTCTGAAGTCGACGACCCCTAACCAGGAGGCGACCCCCTCCCTGCCCCAGCGCCACCTCCCCTTCCAGGGGCCTCACCGATGGGCCAGGCCGCATCGGGGGGCCCGAGATCCTCGGGGCAGGCGCCAGAGTGGGTCCAGGGGCACTGGCCGAACAGGAGGAAGACGATCCCCTCCCTGCTCCAGCGCCACCTCCCCTTCCAGGGGCCTCACCGATGGGCTGGGCCGCATCGGGGGGGCCCGAGATCCTCAGGGCAGGCGCCGGAGTGGGTCCAGGTCGGGGGGGCCCGAGATCCTCAGGGCGGGCGCCAAAGCGGGCGCAGGGGCGGGGCCAACGCTGGCCTCAGGCCCACCCTCGGCGCCCGGAGCCCCAGGCGTTGCCACGGCCGCGCCCGCGGCAGGCCCCGACCACAGCGACGTGTAGTCGGGCGGGCGGAAGCCCTTGCGGGGCAGTTGCAAGATGACATATTGCTGCGTGGATGGTGAGTTCCCCGCAGCAGACATGAGAGCGCATATGTCCGATAAGGTCTTCTGACCCGCAGCGAACAACATCGAGAAATGCTTGGGGTGAAAGCCTCCAGTCTCAGCGGCGCACGTCATAAAATTGTAAGAAATACGGCGCGGGAAGTCTGGTTCAACGCGCGCTGGGACTCGTAATTTAAAGTTCCAGGCAACGTCAGCTTCCGCAGAAGGTGCCCGCCGCCCACGCTTAGCTCCATTGCTCAACTTGCTTCTGCAGGCCCACTCTAAGATCGCATGCGCGGCTGCCATCATCATCACCAGACACCTCCTCCTCATACTCGGGCGTGAAACAAGTCATGACATAAACTGCTCCTGCTAAATCTTCTGCGGCGCCACTGCTTCCACCCCATCGCCCCTGCTCTTCGTATCAACTCCATGCTGTATTGTATCCGTATTGTCTGTGCTCTACGATGGGTGGAATGCGTGCGACGTCACCGTCATTCGTAGCATATGCCATGGCATGGTAACAGATGAAACGAGCATGTCAGCGTTCCATCAAATACGTCCAATATTGATGACGGAATCTTGCCAAGATGCCTGCGTAAAGGTCCTCCCGCAGCAATTTCCCTGCCTTTGGCGCTCAGAAAAATAAGAAAGTGGCCCGGCGGGGGGTTCTTGTTCCTTCGCCTGCGGCGAAGTAGTGCTTTCACCCTATTGTGAAGCCATTGGGGGGCCTCGACCAGGGAGGGGCAGAGGATTTTGCTTGCTGGCCAGGACCGTCCGGATGGCTGTCTGCTCCAGTGCCGGACCTCCGCCCGCAGGCGCCCCTGGAGCTGGGGCGGTCTGGATGGCGCCCTGGACTTCGCTCCAAGCTTTACCCACCCACCACTGGCACACCTCATTCAACACCTGCTGCCCCAGGCTCTTGCCGGCACCCGAGACGGTAAAGATCTGCCCATCAGTAGTAATAGTGCCCAGATAGCGACCAAGCTTCGCATTGACACTGAAGTAGTCTGGTGGTGGGACTCGTGGGCCCATCGTTTCAGCGCTGGGCAGCCTCTCGAACGGCCAAAACACATGAACTGTAATCTCCTTTATTGCCCGTCGTACTGCAAGGGATACAAGACGATGTGGTGACATGGTGCTCGTAAGTCCCACGCATGGCGCACTCGCAACAAGAGCCAACGCATAACTAATAATGGAATAGTCCGCACTATCACTCCTGATCTCGTCGTTCTTGTTGTCATGCGAATGCGCATTCATATCGCTCTTCATGGTGGCGCGCAAGACACCCAAGTCAACAGCTGATCTAGCTGCTCCAGGTGCGTCGTTCCAGCCACACGCAGGAATGAACGGTGCAACGTTCCGAAGGATATGCTGCCCAAGACCCCTGATCAACACAACGTTCTCCTTAACGATGCCCAGGGAGTCTCGAAGCCACGCCGAATACACACTGATCAAGCCCAAACTGCGAGTGTAGGAACCGTCGTACAAGGGTACGCGCGCCTGCGCTCGCATTTCCTTCCTCCGTAAGCCCAGCCTCCGTCCAGAAACTCCTCCAATCTTTCTTATTCAACGATGTGGGCGCGGCAATCAACGCATCACCCCGGCGTCCATACCACATGACACGACGAACGCTCAACCTCAGACAATGCCGCCCTCCAACCAGACCCATGAACAGTGAGGAAGGTGAGGTCGGAGAAGTGTGAACGGGTTGAAAATGTGAGGAAAAGCGGAAGAGCCCCATGCCCCGGACCGTGACGCCGCGACGCCCGGCGGGCTTCGGGACCGTGACGCCGCGACGCCCGGCGAGCCCTACGAGCCGCGAGAATGCAGAACTTTCGGCATTCCTCTCCTCCTGCCTGCTGGTCTTCTCCTCCTCTTCCTGTTCCTTTTCCTTCTCCTTTGGCGGCCTGGCCGCCCCGTGGGGGCCTGGAGCGACCTCGTCCCTGGGGCCCGGTGGGGGTGCCTGGCTCGGGCTCTGCTGCTGGTGCTCCAGCTCTGCTGCCCTGGCCCACTCCTGCTTCCTTGCCGTCTGCTGCTGCCGCCGCCTCTGGGGCATGCGCCGTCGCTCCTGTTCCTCCTGTTTCTGCCCCCCTCCCCTCTGGCTCTGCGGGGGGAGCATGCTGCGCGGGTGGAGGCGCGGCTCTCCTAGGTTGCTGGCCTCCGCGGCCTCGTCGGGGCCGAAATATGCGGCACGCCCCCGCCTCCTGGAAATGCGGACCTGTACTCGCGGATGGCCTTCGCCTCCTCCTCCTCCTCCTCCTCCTCCTCCTCCTCCTCCTTTGCCTCCCCCCTTCCGTCCTCATCGACCGCCATCGGCTCTTCGGGGGCGGATTTCGGGAAGACCGCATCCAGGATGGTTCCACGGGCCTTATGGACAGCTTCGGGGTAGGCATGGGCGGCGTCTTCGAGTAGGGTGCGGTTGCTGGTGTCCCCCTCCGCCTTTCCTTCCTCCTTTGCCTTCTCCACCTGCTCCTGGGTCCTCTCCACCTCCTGGGCTGCCTCCTGTATATTCCTCTCAAGCTCCTCCTTTTGGGCACACAAATCATCGTGCTGCGTTGTTGCTGCCACCACTCGCTTCTCGGTTTCGGCCACTGCTTGGTCAGCACGTAGGAATCGCATACCCATCGGAAGACTCTGGTATTTATCCTTACGAATGGCTTCCACCCCGTTCTTAAGCTGGTCAGCCACAGCTTGCTCAGCAGTCGGCTGCCCAAGAATGTCTGTAAGCTCCGTAGCCAACTGGACTGCACGGGCGGGATCACGTCCTTTACCTCCTCTATGCTGTCCAACGCGTCGTCTTCCTTGAACATTCTCGTTCCACTCATCCCAAGACGAACTCCACGAGCGATGTCCCTGGGGGCGACCTGAGCTTCGATTTCCAGGGCGTGGTTCATGATAATGCTTGCACCATGTCCAGGTGGGCGAGATGTTTCTTACACCTACACCTGCACCCCCAAGTAGCAGCAACAGTACCACCACCAGGCGCATAGCGGCTCCAGCCCATTGGACCGCCCGCCGCGACACGAGAACTAGGGACTTCAGGGGTCCCCTGCCCTACGCTGGCCTCCGCCCTTGAGCAAGAGGTTGAGCGGAAACCCCACGAGGAGACCCGTGAGGCTTAAGCCAAAATGGCTACGGCCCCCTCCTCCTCCTCCTCCTCCTCCTCCTCCTTCTTCCTCCTCATCCCTCTCCTTCCTCCTCCTCCTCCTGCTGTTCCTCGTCCTCCTCCATATCCTGCTCCTCCTACTCCGTTGACGCCTTCGAGGGGGGAGGGAGGATCGAGGATCGAGGTGACCGCAGGCAGTCCAAGGGTGGCAGAGCACCGCGGGGATGGCGCCACGGAGGCTCGGCGGCGGGCCTTAGAAGAGGCCGCAGAGCGTTACGCGTCAGCCATGGGGGCCAGGGAAAAAGTGCTACCGCGTCCATTTACCGGCCATCGCTCGGACGTCCATTCCCCGTGCATGTTTCAATTTCGTGTGTATGCTTCACCATATAACGCACGGTGTTAGTCGATGGCCCTCGCCGCAAAAATTGTACACGTTCGAGCGATACTTGCCACATGTATGTTCCTGTTACGTCTCATGCATGTCTCACACGTGTCTCATCAACGTTCGGCTCGCGCGCCCATCGTCGCCCGCGCGCTCGGCATTCACCTCAAGTGGATGCCGACGGAGCGGGCGACGCAGCCGAGGGCGGGGTGAGGGAAAGGGAAAGGGGCGGGAGAGTTTTGGGATGGTTCATCGGGGGGGGGGAATCGTACCAGTCACACGCCTGAGTTGGGAGCCCGTCAGAGTGTTGCTCCGAAGCTGCTGTCCGAAAGCCTGGTGCTTCTGTAAGTATGATAACCCGCTGATGGATTACTGCTCTGCTCCCAGATTTCGGGGGGTCATCGTGGGTTCCAGAGAGGAGGGGAGGCCCTCCTCCGAGGGAGGGGGTGGGAGTGGCAGGAAGAGGGCTCCATTATGTTACGGGGGGGGGGCCCTCGGAGGTTCTAAGGAGTGGAGGTCCTCCTCCTCTCCTCCTCATCCTCCTCTTTCTCCTCCTCCTCTTCCTGGTCCTCCTCCTCCTCCTCCTCCTCCTCCTCCTACTCCTCATCCTACTACTCCTCATCTTCCTTCTCCCCTTGCCGATGGCAACCCAATAGCCTGCGAGGTATTGGTTTGTGAGGGACGCACGGGCCGCTGGCGAGGGAGCGCGATAGTCGCGCTCTCGATGAGCACCCTCGCAAACACCCCACAAGCCAGGGTGCGGGGACGACACCAACAAAGCATACGCTTCCCGCACGAAATTGCCCCATCAACCTCCAAGGCAAGGGGGGGCAGACGTTTCGCAGCGAGGCACAATACCTCTTTCGCGTTCACAGACACGTCAGACATGGTACTCCCGAGCGGGGTCGACGCAGGCCTACGGCCACAATCTGAAGGCGCACGCGGGGGGGGGGGGGGGCGCAGGTAGCACCATACCCAGGTGACTTAGACTAGCCAACTGCTCACTGCACAACCAAGATGTCAAATGGAACGCGTAGTGCGTAGTGGTATCTGGCCCGCTCGGTACACTGCACCACCGCTGCTTCTCATCGGACACACTTTGGCGAGCAGTGTATCCTCTCCCCGCCAGGCCCAACTAGCTCTGGCTAGCACGCCAAGTTGCACTCCACCGCCATTGCGTCTCAATGGAGACACTCTGGAGAGCAGCGGTCCCCCCCTCCCCTTGAGGACCATCTCTCTCCCCTTTGCCCTCGGCGCGCTCTGCCTGGCTCATTCCTGTCCCTCCCTCAAGGCGCCCCAAGCCTTGCTCTCTCTCTCTCTCTCTCTCTCGCTCACCCCGTCCAAAAATTGTCCCAATTTTATGTCGACAGACGAGGCCTGCCTCTCTCCTAGAGTCGTCCTGCCCATATACCCCGAAAAACCCAAGGACAGGCCAGACATGGCCATTCCCAGGGAGGTCGACACCAGCCTATGGCCCCAGTCTGAGGGCCCACCCCGGGGTACGCGGGTAGCCCGATACTCAGCCTGTTTAGGCAAGGCCGTAACCGCCCCATGGGCGGACGAAGGGGTCTTTTGGGCGGCTCCTTCAGCCCAGAGAGACCCCCCAACGGGGCTCACCACCCCGCCCAGAAATTACGATGGTCCCTGGCGCCGCCGAGGCGCCTCCGTGCCAGGGGCGCTGCCCCCCTGGCCACAGGCTCAGCCATTTGTGTCAGTCTGCTGCTGCTGGCGTGGTGGCCATGCGAGTCAAGCCAATTACATGCCAACCCAACACTCGAACACGGCCGCAACCATTTCCACCCAAGGGTCTGGAGTCCCTGGAAGCCAGATGCTTCTGGAATGCTGCGGGCGAGGCCTCCCGAGACCTCTGCAATCCCTGGAGGTCTCTCTGAGCTCGCAAAAGTCCCCCAAAGCCTCTGCACTGGAGGTAAGCCCACAGTGGCGCAAGGTGGGGATGCACCCCCCCTGCTAATGATGAGGGGTATCCGAGCTCCTACGGATGAGGGGCAGCTCCCCGACCACCCCCTATGGAGGCTGGCGCGCTGAGGAGCAGACCCCCTCCCTGTAGACACTCGGTCCCCATCTCCTCCTGCGTCCTTGCGGTCCGTCCCACGTCCTTCCCCCCCTAGACATCTGGCCGCTCCAATTTTTGTCGATGCCTGGGCCAAGGAGGTCTGCACCACTTCCTTGGAGCGTAGGGGCGGATGGTTCTTCGTCCTGAGTCGGTTTTTGACGGTCCCGAGGCCCGGCGAGGGCCTCCGGAGGCCGAACACAGCCCCAAACTGGCCGCTCCATTTTTTGTCGGAGGGTCGGATCTCTGGGCCCCCTCCCCTCCCCCCTCCCCTGCCCCAGTCCCCGGGGGGGTCCCCCAGGGACAAGATTCGGCCCCAAGCTTGTCCTTCGGGGACCCCTCCCCAAGGCCAGAGGCCGGGGCGGCGTCCAAGGGGGTCGCTGGAGCGTGAGGGGCCAGCGGGCTTGGTAGCCAAACCGGCCACAGGTGCCCTCAGAGAACCTCTGGACCCTTAGGTGCCCTTTCCCCCCCGAGAGTCACTCGCGAGACGCATTAACCCTCCTCAGAGGACCCCTGGGACTGGCAAACCGACCGCGGAGGACAGCGCGCTCGGCCAGGACGCGCGCTGCGCAGCTAACGTGCGCGTCCTGAGGAGGAACGGGGTCTGTGGCCAGTGTTAGATGAGCCAGGAATGCCCGCATCTCAAGAGACCTTGTCAGTTGACCCGCCTGATCTAAAACTTGCGTCCAAGGCCTGCCGCTACCTCGGTTGGTACCCCATTTTCAACCCCGCTGTTCGGTCAGAAGGCAACGCACCATTTGGGGGAGTTGCCATTATTCTCACGCAGGCCAGCGATGCAGCGGTGGCCCCGCTCCCTGGATCCCCTCCGCCTCCTCCAGAACCATCCTCCTGTCGCGCCCTCTCCTTACCATCTCGGCGAATTCGGCCCCCAAGCCAAAACGCCGCCCTCACAAGGCCAAGCTTTCACGCGGTATGGAACATCTCGTTGGGACGACCCCGACGTCTGCGCATGACAGAAATAAGCGCGAGAGTCACGGGTGGGAGGGGGCGTTGGAGAGAGAACCCGGTCGACCGCAGAAAACAGAAGCCGGGGCGGATGTCTGGGCACTCAAGATCGCCCACCTTCCCCGGGCCTTCAAGGCATGGCCGAAACTTCTGATTGTGACATCTGGATCTACATCCTCCCCGCGGACTCGCTCCACCACGGCCAGTGGCAACATTCATGGACTAATTCCAGCATGGCCAGTGGCAGTTGTTTTCTGCCATCCCGATTACTTTAAAAATATGACCAATTGTCGCCAACTACGTCCTTGTTCGGGGTACCGGACTCTCCCGTAATCTCCGGTATTTCGCAGATGGCCGCTTCGTCCGAAACGATGGGTTTGGGTAACAGTTTAGCACATAACGATATTTGTAATGTTCCATGTCCTCCTCCTCCCCCTCCACAATTAAAGAATATGAGTACTACTCTCATCTCTCCCCTGGTGGCGTCCGGGAAATGGCAGGACCCCCTCCGCGTATGGGCTTCTTACACACAAGATTCCCGGGGAACGGGTTTTCGCTTGGGTTTTTTGTTTTCACGAAATGCTGCTATCGCTGAATCGCTGGCCTCATTTTCGGGCTACCGCTCGTCCGAATCGTGCTCCCGCTGCAGCTGCAGCGCTGCCACGGCATGGTTTTCGGTCCTTCCAAATGGGCCCCAAAATCTAAGAAATGGCCCCTCGAAGAAACCGTTGGAATTGATCACACATTCGGTGCCGATCCGCTGATTTTCTGCGCCGAAAAAGCCCCCCCCCCCCCCCTCTTTGGGGCGTCGCCACGCCATGTTATGTCAGGCTACGCGCCCTCAGTTCCGCGTTTTTCTTCCAAAATGGTGCTCTCGCTGAAACGCTGGCCTCATTTTCGGGCTACCGCTCATTCTGAATCGCGCTCCCGCTGCAACGCCGGCCTCATTTCCGCGCTTCCGGTCGTTCGGGATCGTGCTCCCGCTGCAACGTTGGCGTCATTATTTCCGGCGCCGTACCACGGCATGGTTTTCGGTCCTTCCAAATAGGCACCAAAATCTAAAAAGCGGCCTCCCGAAGAAACCACTGGAAGTGATTGCACATTCGTTGTCGATTATTTGATTTGTTGGGCCGCAGAAGCCCTACCACCCTAATTACTGGGCGTCGCTACGCCATGCTACGTTATGCTACGCGTCAATGTTCAACACCATGCTATGCCATGTCATTATATGCCATGCTACGACATCCGATTGTGCGAATAGGAAGGAGATCCGCGCCATGGAAAGGGATGGGAGGGAGGGATAAAACGTCAGATATGACGCGAGCGCACCTAGCTTCTTCCCCCTCCCCCCCCTCCACCCCTCCCCTCCCTCCCCCCTCCCCCTCCCCTCCCCCCTCCTCCTCCCGCCTCCTGCTCCTCCTCCTGCTCCTCCACCTGCTCCTCCTCCTCCTCCTCCTCCTGCTCCTCCTCCTCCTCCTCCTCCTCCTCCTCCTCCTCCTCGGTGGCTTGGCGCCCCCGCGGCCCCGCCCCCCAGCAGCCGTTTTGCCTGCGGGCGGGCGCCGCGCCCGGGAGACATCGCCCCTTCGCCAACGGCCCGCCTTCGGCGGGCGCTCGCTGCTGCTGGAGCTGGAGCGATCCCGCTCCCCCGCGTGGCATCGCCGCGCACGGCGCCTCCGTGCGCGCGCGAGGCTCACGCTCTGCTGTGCTGCCGCGCGGAGGCGGCTCGCTGGGCATCACGGCGATCGGCCCAGCGACGCCGACGGCCGCATGGCCCAGCCGCCGCCGAGGCAAGCCGCGTCTGGCTCAGGGCAAGGCCCTGTGTGGCCCTGCACCTCCACGCGGCTGTGCGGCTTTCGCAGAAGTTTCGCTTCCAGGGAGACGTGCTGGAAGTGCGGCCGCGATCGCGCGGGACGCCTGCAGCGGGAGGCCGCCTTTGCGCCCGCTGGCGCGCGCTCGGCATCCGCTGGCCGCCGCCGTCGCTCAGGGCCTCCTGCTGGTGGCCGCGCTCCCCCTCCTGGTGACGCTGCTGCAGGCGAGCTCGTCAGCCCCGCCGTGGCTCGCGCCCGCCAAGGGCTCCTGGCCTTGCAGCAGCTCAAGTACGACGACGAGCACCCACTCATCCTGGCAGCCAAGCGCGACCTGGCTGCCCTGGAGGCAGAGGAGCGGCGAGCCAAGCCGCCCGAGCGCCTCTTCTCCCTGCAGAAGCGTCTCGACCAGGCCGAAGACATCGCTGCCCAAGTGGCTGCCTTCCTGGCAGAGGCTCAGGCCGCCGTGGACCGCCTCCGCCAGCAGCAGGCCGCCTGCGCCGCGGAGGTCGCCACGCTGGACGCGGAGGTCGCGGCTGCCCAGCGCGCGGTCGCCGCCTCAGCCGAAGGGAGCAGCGCGGTCGACTTGGCGAACATCACCTCCACGCTGGTCGGCCTTCAGGCCATCCTCAGCGCCGCCCCCGCGCGCGTCGCCAGCGGCCACGGCGCGGACGCCCTGGAGGCCAGCGGCAGCCAGGTGCTGGCCACTGGCGCGGCCTTTCCTGCGGCCAGCGCCTTGCAGGCCAGTGCCCCCCTCGTGGCCGCCCCCGCGGACCCCTGGCCCCCCCCCCCCGCCACCGCTGCGGGCGGTCCGCGGCCGCCAGCGCCAGCTGCCGCGGCGCCCGCGCCTGGTGCTGCCCCGCCTACCCCCCGTGTTGTTAAAGGCGCCCGCGGTGACGCTGCCCGTCAGCCGCGCCTGGAGCGCCTGCCCCTGCGACCCCCAGCCCGGGCGCGGCCGCCCTTCGCGCTGGCGGGGGAACCGCCGCCACGGCATGGGAGGACGTCGGCATGGCGGACATTGGCGACTAAGAGGGCGAGGCCGCTGGGGCGGTGCGCGGCGGAGCGCTGGCCAGGTCACTTTCAACGGATCGTCGCGGAGCACGAGCCGCCACTTCCCGGAACACTGCGAGCAGCATGTCCTCGCTGTGGCGGCCCGGGAGCTCCGCGTGGACGGCGGCGAGCTCCGTCGCGTGGAGGGCTCGGCTGCGCGGACAGGCTGGCACGCAACGCTGTCGCCTTGCAGACGGCTGGGCTCGGGCATGCCCTCCGCTGGCGTGGGCACCTTCGTCGGACGGCACATCGGTGCCACCACCTTGCCTGGGCTAAGCAGTCTTGATGTGGCGCCGAGCTTCGCGGTGGCTTGGCACGCGGACTTCGGCATCGGAGGTGGCTGGATCCTGGCGTCAGCATGATTCGAGGTGGGCCAGCGGGCAACTGGCGTCCATACCTCCAGGCGATTCGACGCTGCGATGGCGCTTCGTGGTTGGACCAGGCCCTTTGTGACGCCGCTGGCGATTTGAATTGCGACCCGCCCCGTCTGGACGAGGACGGCTTCTTGGATGTCATTCCTGCAAGGGCCGCGGCAAGGCCTTACAGTGGGCCGGACGTGGGCGCGCGTCACAGCGCTCAGGGGAACTGCTTCAACATCGACTGCTTCCTGACTCGCCTCTCCATCTCGGGCTCGCTGTCGCCACCGCGCACTGCGCATGGTTGCCCCGCGGCTCCGCACTTCCCGATGGCGACCTACGAAGGATGGCTTCGAGGGGATGAGGCTCGAGGCTCGAAGGGTCGAAGATCCAGGTGTTGTGCGTTTCTGGCAATTTGTTGGGTCTCCTGAGGCGCCCTCGTCTCCTGAGCTGACTCCGCCTCAGGATCCTGGTTAAGGCGGCCTTCGAAAGCCCCCGAACCTCGTCGGAGGTCGTCGGCCCCCGAATGGTTTCGGGAGCTTTATGAGGCTTTCAGCGCGCCGCGGACCTTTCCAGGGATGCGTTCTGACCAGGATTCCGATGCGAATCCAGCCGCGTGTCCCCCTCTGAGCCCATCCCCCCTGACGTTGCACCTTGATCATCGGGTCATAACTCGGCTCCCTGGCGGCCGTTCGGGACCCCCGAACACCCTCGGCGAGGCGCAGCTGCTGGATAGCACCCCGAGGTTGGAAAACCACCCAGAGCCGACGAGCACGTCCGGACACCTCGATCTTCGAACCTCGAAACTCGAAGTTGTCGAACCCACCCTGAGCCTGCCCCCAAGGGGAGGCGCGCGGCGGGGGCGCCCTTGGGCGAGCCAGTCGTCCACGTCCGCCCGCGTGGCGTTCACCCGCGCGTTGAGGTCGCCCTGCAGCGGGAAGCAGAACGACGAGCGGCCCAGTATGGTCGTCGCACCGTCGTGAGGAAGCTAGGTTCGCGCTTCTCCCTTCGCGCTTCGCGAAGCGCGAATAACTTCGCGCTCTCGCGCCACGCCTCCAAGGAAGAAAAGGAAAACGGGGAGGATGAGAATGAGGAATCGCGAGTGACTTTGAGCCTTCGCGGCTGCCCTGAATCACGAGGCAACTGGCGCTCTTCGCAAAAACTAGTAAGGGTTTATGAAGCTCGATGGAGGGGCCATTGAGCCAGATTCGGCCGGACTGAAGCTCAGGGATAAGCCAGATTCAAGGGGATCGAGCCAGGTTTAAAGGGACTAAGCTGGATCATGCACGTTTTCGATCACGGATACACGAGCCCTGATGCTGAATTTGACCTCCCAAGAATGGCATCCTAAGATGCAGGCCCAAGCATGTCCGGAGGACTGATTCTTTCAGCCCCGGCAGCCCTTCGTCGTTTTCGGCATGGCTCCGGGGCGCGAGGATGTCCCCCGGGGGTGGGGGACCAGCGACATCGGCCAAGGATAGTCCGATTCCAGACAGCCGACGCAGAGTTTTTTCACGACGTGGCTTCCCCGAGGTCTGGACCACTTCCCTGGAATCGCTTTTCACCCTTGAGTCGTTACAATCACCAGGCCTGGTGTGGATCCCCAATCCCAAATAGGGCAACCACCTTGCGCTGTGATTGCTTCACGGCGCGAGAATGTCAGGGGTACCATTGGATTCATTTTCCGTGGCGGACAGCGCGCACTGTGCCCACGAGCGGTGCATGTTTTTCACCACGGTATACCGCAGAGGTGCCCACGGCGCAGATGTGTCCACGGTCAGGGGTGCATCGGTGTGCGGCCCACACGGTCGCCGCACCGTCGTGCACTACACTTCGTCGCGCCAGTGCACCCACGAGGCGCGCCTGGGCTACTGGCGAGCACCAGGTAAAATCTCGACACACCCGCCCCACAGGAGGCGCCCACGAGGCGCCCACCAACCAGGCGCCAGGCGAAACCCGGGTACCCCAATCCAACTCGAGCAAGAACCCTTACCAGTGCAAGCGCTGTCTTGGGAATCGAGTCGAACAACCTGCCACCTCCCATCATGCGCGCTCAGGCGCGTCGACACGGGCCTCTCCCTGCTCCGTCTCCGACCGCGACGACGAGGTCGACGACCCCCATCTGTGGCGACGCCAGTGGGGGGGATATTTAGGCTCGAGGTGCACTTCTCTGGTCACTGTTCCTGAACCCGCGTCCACGTGGCATGCTGGTAACGGTCGCTGATGCTGTCGCCGCACCCACGCCGTGCCGTCTCGGCGGCCTGCTCCGAATGGGAGCTCGCAAAGCCTCCAGCGTCGTGCCTTCGTTTTCAAGCCATGGGGCCGACCCCCTCGCATGAGAACAAGGAATGGTGACACTGCCACCACCAGCGCGAGGCGCCAGGGAGGGTCCTCCTGGTGGTGTCGTCTCCCCCATCCCCAGCCCGGGAGACATCGTGGACATAGTAAACCCCCTCGCTGGAGGTGATGGTGTCACCTCCTCCTTCCTCCGATCGCCAGGGCAGCCTCCATCAAGGGTCGTCTTCTTGTCTGCGGCCTCTGCGTGCCCAGCACAGTCCTGCACGGGCTCCATGTTCGAGAGGGAGAGAGAGACAGAGAGAGGCAGAGCGCGCAATGCACGTCGAAGGCACAGAGGCACTCACAAATACGGAACGGAAAAACGCAATCACGCAAACTGACCCGCAGACAAACAACAAACAACTTGCCGAAAAATATGCTCGTGACGCGCAGGAGGCCCGGGCCCTGCCACAGTCAGACTCGACCCCCAGACCTCTCTCCTGAAGTGCGATCCGACCAGAATCGACTAGGTCACCGAACTTCGCGCACCGCGCCCCGCGATGTGCAGTTACCTTCGCCCCCTGGAGAAGGCCAGCTGTTCAACCCAGGCAGCGATGCGCGAATCGCTGTAATCTTCGCGGCCCCGCAGGTGATCTAGAATCTCGACACGAGCCTTGCGGGAAGCCAATGGCGCTCCCAAAGCCGCGAAGAACAGAAAAGCGCCGCAAAGCCTAACCTAGGCCGGAAACGGTGACCCAGCAATCCGCAAGCCCCGAAGGTCTCGAGCCCTGCGGCAGCAGCTTGACTAGCTCGTCCTGGGCCCACTCTTAGTGGCCCGGGGGGCCGAGAGCGAACCCGGGAGGCAGAAATGGAGGAACAACCACCCGGTATCGAAAAATCAATCCGCCCGAAGTCTGGGCTGTGTACCATGGGACCCCTTCTTGCCCACCGGCCTTGGGCTGTCTTCGGCGGCATTATAACGGTCTTCTGACAGTCTTCGGCGGTCTTTGTCGGTCTTCTGACAATATTCGGCGGTAGTCGGTGGTCTTTGGCGGTTTCTGGCGGTCTTCGGCGCGAAAGCTGAGAGGTGGCGGCCAAAAAGGGGTCCACGATCGAATCTGGGGGGCGACGGTGACACTTCCCCAGAAGCAGGAGGCAAGATCGCGGCCATGAAGAAGGCATCGGACGTCGTGATTCTCACAACGGGGTTCCCCATACGTCTGGACCCCTTCCTTGGGACTTGCTTTTCATCCTAAATCGTTTCTTGACGATCCTGGGGCCCTGTGAGGGCTCCCGAAGCCGAAGATTGGCGAAGACCTTCCGTTGTGCTTGTGCAACGACGCGAGGGTGGCAGGGACCGCCGCGCAGCTCCAAGAAGGTCCCGACCCCAGAAACCGACAACTCTCGGGGAGGCAGGAGGCGGAACGCGGCCATGAAGAAGACGCGGTCGTAGTCCTGGTGGACCCCGAGCTTGCGGCGCGGGCTGTCGGCGGACTCCTGGTGGTCGCCCGGGCGCGTGGCCCCCGCGGGATCTCCGCCGGCGGGGGAGCGAGAACGGGAGCCGAGGACTGGAGGGCAGGAGCAGTGCCCGTGCCACGCTGGTCAGGCGACCCCATGCGCGTGTTGCTGTTGGAAGTGTGCCAGGCTTTGTGCAAGAGGCAGGCGGGAAACCAGGGCAGGGATGGGAGGTCGAGCTAAATCAGGCGCACCAGCAGGACGGCAACTGTATATGAGGAGCAAGGGGCTGGTCTGCAAGGAGGACCAGCAACAGGTGCAGAAACAGTACGCGGGTCGCGTACGGCCGTGCGCAAGCCGCATCGTGATATAACATGTATAGATAGACGCACGTGTATATAGTCTTTCAGAGTCCCAAAGAAGACAGAGTCCCAAACGGGAGCAGGAACCAGCAGAGCAACCATACCATGTGATGTACAGCAGTAGGGCGCGGAGGGAGGGGTAAGAACAGGGGCGAAAAGCAGGAGAAGGCGAAAATTAACGAGGACCAGGAAACGGAACACGAGCAGGAACAAGGAAAGAGGCGGAAGGATGCATGGGCGAGGAGCGAAGAGTTCCAGGGGCGAGGAGAAACATAAGCGATGGACAAAAGGGAAAGGCGAGCGCCTCCCTACTCCTCCCAACTCGCGCCCCTCCTCCTCCTCGAACCGATACCCCTTTCTCCTTTTATCCTCAACCCTTCCCTCCATGTCCTCCTCCTCCTCCTCCTCCTCACCACCATCATCATCATCATCATCATCATCATCATCATCATCATCATCATCATCATCATCATCATCATCACCATCATCATCATCATCATCATCAGCATCACCATCATCATCATCATCATCATCCCCCTCCCCACCCACCCGCACCCGCTTCGTACCCCGAGCTCCGGAGTCGAAGGGGTCAAGTCGCCGTTCAGATGATATCAAGCAAACTTCATAACTACTCCGACGGTAGGACCCCGCATGAAAATCCGTTCGGCTAATATGGAAATAGCCCTCTCCGTCGTCCTCGTGATTGGTGAAGCGTCCTTACTGTCTCCTGTGCGTAATTTTCGTTTTCGCCCTGGCGCAGGCCCTCCTCCCGCTCCCTACAGTGCCCCTTGCTCGCCTTCCTGTTTTGTGTTTGCACCCCGCCACTTTCTTCCCTGTCTGTTGCAAGACCGCGCATGCCGATGTTCCTCGGCGCCGTCGCTGCCTCGGCCAGCACGTGCACTCTCTCGAATGGCCACATCGCGAAGCCGTTGGGGCAACCCCGCGGGCTTCGAGTGGGGCGCCACCGCGCTCAGGCGGGTGGCAGCACAAAGTCCAGCTCTGCTGCGAGCTACAGGAACTACAAACCAGACCGTCCGCACAAGTGGACAATTTGGAAAATCGGCTGGTCGCGCCGTGGCCAACGCAGTGGCTTCAAAACCGGCGCTTCATTCAGACCCAGCACGCTCGGCGCTGGCGCCCGCCACCCAAGCGCCGCAGTCGGAGGCCGAACGCGCCGGCAACCGTCTCGTGGGCCATGCGCCATGTAGTGGCTCAGGCGGACGCGAGACATGATATGAACGCAGGGCGGTTTTTGTGGGGCCTGGTTTTGGGCGCGGATGGGCTACCACCCGGGCCCTGGCCGCAAATTATTCCTCCTGCGCACGTGTCGGCTGAGCATGGGCGACCACCCCCACCTGGACGCAAAGGTTCCACCCTGCGCCCGATTCGGCTGACAATGGGTTAATTACAACCGCCACCCCGGACGCAAAGATTTCCCCCTGCGCCCGATTCGGCTGACGATGTGTTTCCACCGCTAGCCTGGAGACAAGGGCTTCCCCGTGCCCAAGCTTTTGCCGAGGATGGGTTACCACCCCCAGCCTGGACGCAAAGGTTTCCTCCTGCCCCCGTTTCTGCTGACGATGGGTTATCACCGCCAGCCCGGAGATTACGGTTTCCCCCTGCCGCCGATTCGGCCGAGGATGGGTTACCACCTCCAGCCCAGACTCAAAGGTTCTCCCTGCGCCCAGCCGCCGTCGTCCTCCTTTATAATTGTTCCTGGGACCTCCTATCATCTGGGGCCTTCCCTTGATATTTTCCTCTCTCCCCTTTTTCCCCCTCCCCTCCCCGACTCCGCCCCCTCCGTCCCCCAGGGAGCTCCCCTGGTCGAGGATTCCAGGTTGCAGGTTTGCCGGCGGCCCGCTCGGATTCCACGAGAAGACAACAATTCCATGTTTCCGATGACCCGCTAGGATTAAAAACGCGAAAAGCGGGACCCTTCGGCAGGGGGTTCCCCTTGATTTTCCTTGAAATCCACTCACAGACGAGGCTCCCGCCTTATAGTTCCTCCGCACTCAAGCCGCAAAAACCCAAAACTGACAACAGCTGCGAAGCTCCGGTGACCCGCTCGGATTAATACAAGAGGCACGGAACCCATAGGCAGGAGGCTCCCGCCTGAGATTCCCTCGCAATTCACGCACATACGAGACTCTGATCTGAGGCTTCTTTCATACTCAGACCTGAGGAGCCCGAATTTCCTCCATATTCAATCCGGGAGAACCGAAACGTGACGAAGGTTATGCGGTTTCGATGACCCGCTCGGATTGCCGACATGAAATGCGGACCCCATATGGTGGGGGCTCACGACTGAAGTTTTTTTCGCGATTCACTCACAGACAAAGCTCCCGCTCGAGACTTCTGCCATGCTCAACCCAGAGGAGCCGAAAAAGTGACGACTGTCATGAAGTTCTGATAGCCCGCTCGGATTGCCGACATGAAGCGCGGACCCCATAGGGAAGGGGGTTCCGCCAGAGACTTCCTCGCAATTCACTCACAGAGAAAGTTCCCGCTCGAGACTTCCTGCATATTCAGTTCACAGGAGCCGAAAAATGACGACGGTTATAGGGTCCCGATGGCCCGCTAGGAATACAAGCATAGAGCGCGGACCCCATAGGAAGAGGGCTCTCCCCTAAGACCTCCTCGCATTTCTCTCACAGGCAGAACTCCCGCTCGAGACTTCCTCCCCTTTCAATGCAGAGGAGCCGAAGAGTGACGACGGTTACAAGGACCCGAATGCCCGCTCGGATTACCAACGTGAAAAGCGGACCGCATAGGGACGGGGCTCCCGCTCGACACGTCCTAGCGATTGGCTCACAGACGAGGCCCTTGTTGGTCGATGAACGTGATGGGATGGTGACAGTGCTGACGATGGTGGTGTGCCGGTGATGACCCAGATGACGACGATGATGCTGATGTCCGATGGTCCTGATGGGCTTATGACGTGGTGACGAGTGAGTGATTGGAGAACGTGGCTGAATGAAAGAGTGAGTGGATGATGATGAAGGGTGAAAAAATAATGGGATGACAGCTGGGGGTGATTGTGATGATCGTGACGAAGATGATGATAACGACGATGACGATGACGACGACTATGCTGAAGAAGGTAGAGATGATGACGATGCTGATGCTGCTGATGATGCTGGTGACGGTGGTGATTGTGATGCGGATGATGACCGTGCCCGGAAACAGAAGAGACGATGGCAAGAGGACACGAAGCGAGACGAGGGCAAGAAGCGCGCTCCTGCTTACTCGTGTTGTAACTTTGTGGTTGCGGTACTCGTTGCGGCCAGTGCCAAGGAGTGCGCGCTCGTAGTCTTCATCTTCTTGTTGTCATGCAGAGCATCCTTTTTTTAATATATATATATATAAAGGCGGGATCTGGGGCAAAGGCGATACGGACGGACGCCATATAGGAGAAACAGGAGGGGAGCGAAGCGGGGACAACCAAGACGGGGAAGAGCGGAGTGGGGTGCGCAAGACTGAATGCACATGGCTAGCTACGCCGACGCGACTGGTATCGGGAACGGCCTCAGAAAAGGGGGTCTCATCTGCAGCGCGCGCGCGTCGAAGCAGCTCGGGCAGAGGTCAGGGCGAGCACCATCAGGCGGATGCACAGGGTGCGCCTCGACACCAATGTCCTCAGCATCATGCATGACGGGATCTTCACGACAGGGTCGTTCGCCACCAGCGGCAAAGTCATGCGAGTCTCGCTCATCGGAGGGAGGTTGTTCGCCACCAGTGGCAGCAACATGCAGAATGTGATCATCGAGACGGGGTCGTTCGCCACCAACGGCAGCGGTATGTGGACCCCGTTCAGCCTGAGGGGAAGTTCGCCACCGTTGGCAGCATCATGCAGGACGTGGTCTTCGGGACGAAGACGTTCGCCACCATCGGCAGCGTGAAGCGGACCACGTTCGGGGTGATGGGGTTGTGCGCCACCAGCAGCGGCATCGTACAGGTTGTGATGGAAGCTTTCGCCGCCAGTGGCAGCGTCATGCGGAACTCGTTCAACGCGAAGGGGTTGGGCACCTCCAGCGGCAGCACCATGCGGGACGTGATTCTCTGGTCGGAGACGTTCGCCAGAAGCGGCAGCGTCATGCAAAACGCGGTCTTCGGGTCGGGGTCGTTCACCACCAGCGGCAGCGATTGCACACGCGTCGAAGCAACGGTAGAACGGCCTTGGCTACCCACCTCCGCGGTGACCGCCAGCAGTTCGGACAGGTAGAGCGTGCGGAACGCCATCAGCATCGACAGCAGGGGGAGGAATACGATCGCCACCAACGGCAACGTAATGCAAACAAGCGCCAGCAGGCACATCACCATCGACACGAGATTCGGATCTATGAGCAGGACGAGCGTGCAGAACAACATCAGCGACGACACCAGCGCGGCTAGCATCAGCGCCGGCCAAGTGAACGGCTTGGGGGTCATGCAATGGATCGGCAATGACACCAACGGCATGAACGCCGGAACGTCGAACAGGCAGAGCGTGCAGCACGACACCAGCGGAGTTAACACCAGCGTCAGCAGATTGAGCGTCTTGCAGAGAGACTTCAGCAGCTGCAGTGGTATGGTCGGCAGCTTCAGGGTCGGCTTCGGCTGGCAGCCGCCCGCCAGCGGGCAGAGGTCCAGCGCCTCCGTGGAGCGAACGTAAATAGGGTGGACGGCACTTTGTGATGTTGATGATGATGATGATGATGATGATGATGATGATGATGATGATGATGATGATGATGATGATGATGATGATGATTATGATGATGATGATGATGAGGATGATGATGGTGTGTGAGTGTGTGAGAAGGAGAGGGGGTGAGCAGGAGGACTGCGCGGGGTGTCCAGAGAAATCAAGGAACCCACTTGGGATGTGGGGGAATAAAACTTCCGGAACTCTGCGCGGACTTCTTGGATCGACGATGGGCCCTCCCTGGCGCGCGGAGCGCGCCAAAGGCGGCGCCAGAGGCACCGCCAGGGGAGCCCAACGCCGATCCAAGGGATCGGCGCGGAGCTCCGACAATTTATTGTTATGCCGTGTTTTCTCCTTCGAATTTGAATTGAACAACTCACGACCAGATCTCTCGGCTCAATCCTTACGCTGGCTCCCCAGTGACCGATCGACCTGTGACAACCTCCGGGCCCGAGAACGGTAACAAAAAAGCTCGGGTAGTCTTGTTTTTCACTGCGCCCGTATCCGAGGATCTGCGGGGCTCCCTGGATGTCCCCCGCAAGCTCCTGGAGGCCTGCAGAACCTTGGAGCTGGCCGGGGAGGGGGGAGGACTTCTAGGAGGAGCCTGCTTCTTAGAAGGAGGTGGCCTTAAATCTGTAGACAGGGCCCGCACTTTCCAAGAAGCAGCAGCCTCCATTTAAGAAGCCTCCCCCCCTCCCCATACGCCCTTCTGCGCGTGGCCGAGCTGAGGTGGCCCAACACTGGTTCCAGCCAGCAGAGAGGGAGCCTCTCGTCGACGCGGCTGGACACTGCAAGAAGTCAATCCGTTTCGGCCCCGGGAGAGGTCCAGGAACTGACTTTGAGTGGATATCCCCTCGTCCCTACGGTGGGTTCGTGTCGTGACGACCCTGGCGTTGGTTCCTGACACCGCGGGGATCCAACCTTGAACTGTTGGCTGTTTCCGAAACGTCATATTGTTCAACATCGACCGATGTTGGGTCGCTGGCGGCGCTCAACGTTGAACGCCCGCGGCGGGGTCGCCGCTGGTCGACGCGACGCGGACCTATCGTACCCTCTGGACCGATCTTCTCGGGGCCCGCCCAGCGCAGACCCCATGGCCGCTTCAAACCAGAAGCCGACAAAAGAAAGAAAGGGCTGAAGGCGCCAAGAAGCGCAAATCCGCCGGCCCTCGCCTGTCGGGGGTCAAAATGCGTGTAAGGCACTTGCCTCTCGGTCGACGAACTCAAAGTCGCACCTCCTGGGCCCTCGGAGCCTGCAAATCCAACCCTCCGCGGTCTCCACGATGGCCAAGGTGCCCTCTTAAGATCGCTCGAGAAGGTCTCTAAGGGCTGGAGAAGCCTCCACGACATCCTAGATGGCCTCAGGACAGCTCAAGAGGCTCCGAATGCACTCAGAGAGAGCCCCTGGCACAAAAGACAGCCTCATGAGACAAAACAGATTGACTGTCCATACTATGTGATTAAATCGTTATCGCTTTTCTAGCCACTTCGAAGATCTGAAATGAACGCCCGAGACTTCCCAAGAAGCCTCCCCAGACTGTTCACAGACGGCCGAAAAGACCCACAAGAGGACCCAGATAGATATTCCACAAGAGGGCCCCAAGACTGCCCAAGGGGCCTGCAAGACGGCTCAAAAACGTCCAGGAGGGCCCAAGAAGGGTAAGAGTGGCTCCAGAGAGGAAACTTGGAGGGACCCTGGCAGCCCTCCCTACAAAAGATCCCCCAAGACGCCGAACATGCCCCCAACATGCTCCAAGGGCGGATCCATGAAAAAACCAAAGCCGCCCCCAATGCCCCGAGAGACCACCGGGAGGCCCCCGAGAAGCCCCGCAACAGACGCAGAGGAAGAGGACAAACCAACAGAGCAAACTCCTTTTAGTAAAACTGAGGGGACCTGCAACAACTCACACAAACCGAGCAACATACTGGATGCTTTGATCTACTTCAACATAAGGTGTCTGGAAATACCTCCCCTTCTACAATATCGAATATCATTATTCGAACGGTCCGGGGACCGAAAACGGCGCTCTAAGACCGGGAACGGCTGGGAAAACCTCCGTCTCGTTATGTATTTCTCGAGATTATGGATGTGTCGGCGCACTTCGAAGTTTCTCGCACAGTGGCGCCACGAAACTCAGAGGGGGCGCTTAGAAAGCGGGGCGGGAGGGGGGGGAGCGGGGCCCTCCTTGCGCCGCGACCGACGTATCGGCGAGTCCTCCGCGCGCTGCGCTGCTAGTCCTCTTCCTCCTCCTCCTCTGTTTCCTCCTCCTTTCCCGTTCCTCTTTTTTTCCGTCCTCTTCCTCGTACTCCTCCTCCTCCTCTTCCTCCTCCTCGTCCTCCTCTCCTCCTCCTACCTAATTCAGCTCATCCAACCGATTCGTGCTCCAGCTCTTTGCTCGCGCCCCTCCCGGTCAGGCTGCTCCCAGACGTTCTTGCCCGTCCTCCTCCTGTTCACGCTGTCCTGCCCCCGTCTGTTCCTGCCCGTGCTGCCCCTGCTCCGCCTCGCCAGCATTCCCCTCCAACAATCCCTCAATCACCTTCTCGTCATCATCAAAGCCATCATCACCATCACCATTCTTATCAGCATCGCCGTCGTCATCACCGTCATGATCACCGCATCATCACAATCACCATATCCATGGCCATCACCAACCATCACAATCACCATCCATCCTACCACAATAGCCGTCATATTATCATGCCTCATCCTCATCCGCAGCAACCGCAGAGTAATTAATTACGCTACCGAGGAACCCCACATACTTATTTTATGTCACGTGTGTTCACAAACCATGTCACATCTCGCTTCGCCATCCTGACGAGAGACTGACCAGACCAGCCAGATCAGCCAGACCAGCCAGACTGACCAGACCAGCCAGATCATTCGTTCCAGCCATAACCAGCGAAAGTAATCAGACCAGCCAGCCATGCCAATCAAGCAGATCAGCCAGACCAACCATACTAGTCACGCCAACAACCGCAGCCAGAATCAGCCGGACTACCCACACGAGCCAACCAGGCCAACCAAGCACACCAACTAGACCAGACCAACAAGAACAGACCAACCAGACCACGCCAACCAGACCGACCAGACAAACAAGCGTCGTCGTACTGAGCGTACTGAGCGTCGTCGTCGTACTCGTCGCACTCGTCGTCGTACTCGTCGTACTCGTCGTCGCACTCGTTGTCGTACTCGTCGTCGTACTCGTCGTCTTCGTACTCGTCGTCGTCGTCGTTGTTCGGTCGAGGAAATGCCACGCCTGCCACGCCCTGGGAGCCTGCAACGCACAGGGCCCCCACCCCCAGCGCACCCCTTGTGGCGTCGAGGAAATGCCACGCCTGCCACGCCCTGGGAGCTTGCAGCGCACTCCTCCGGTGTCGAGAAAGTGCCACGCCTGCTGGGCCCTGCGACATTGGCGCGTATGGAACCGCGGTGGGCCCCGACCCCCAGCGCACCCCCCTTGGCGTCGAGGCAAGTGCCACTCCTGCTGGGCCCTGCGACATTGGCGCGTGTAGAGACCGCGGTGGGCCCCCACCCCCAACGCACCCCCTGTGGCGTCGAGGACGTGCCACGCCCGCTAGGCCCTGCGACATTGACGCGTATAGAGACCGCGGTGGGCCCCCACCCCCAGCGCCCCCCCTGTGGCGTCGAGAAGGTGCCACGCCTGCTGGGCCCTGCGACATTGGCGCGTATAGAGACCGCGGTGGGCCCCCACCCCCAGCGCCCCCCCTTTGGCGTCGAGGAAAGTGCCACTCCTCTTAGGCCCTGCGACATTGGCGCGTATAGAGACCGCGGTGGGCCCCCACCCCCAGCGCACCCCTTTGGCGTCGAGGCAAGTGCCACTCCTGCTGGGCCCTCCGACATTGGCGCGTATAGAGACCGCGGTGGGCCCCCACCCCCAACGCACCCCCTGTGGCGTCGAGGAAGTGCCACGCCCGCTAGGCCCTGCGACATTGACGCGTATAGAGACCGCGGTGGGCCCCCACCCCCAGCGCACCCCCTGTGGCGTCGAGAAGGTGCCACGCCTGCTAGGCCCTGCGACATTGGCGCGTATAGAGACCGCGGTGGGCCCCCACCCCCAGCGCACCCCTGTGGCGTCGAGGAAAGTGCCACTCCTGCTAGGCCCTGCGACATTGGCGCGTATAGAGACCGCGGTGGGCCCCCACCCCCAGCGCACCCCCTTGGCGTCGAGGAAATGCCACGCCTGCTGGGCCCTGCGACGTTGCGCGTATAAAGACCGCGGTGGGCCCCCACCCCCAGCGCACCCCTGTGGCGTCGAGGAAATGCCACGCCTGCTAGGCCCTGCGACATTGGCGCGTATAGAGACCGCGGTGGGCCCCCACCCCCCAGCGCACTCCCTCTGGTGTCGAGGAAGTGCCACGCCTGCTGCGACAGTGGCGCGTATGGAGACCGCGGTGGGCCCCCACCCCCAGCGCGCCCCCT
>CAUYUJ010016838.1:205583-256850 GCA_963575745.1 Prorocentrum cordatum | reverse complement strand
CCCCCCCCCCCCCCCTGCGCCTCCACTTTCTCCTCCCCTCGCCTCCTCCTTCCCCTTGCCCCTCTGGCCTGCGCCGCTGGCGCCCCTCGCCGCCCTTCGGCGGCGTTGCGCCGAGGCCCCCGCCCCGCCCAGCCGCCCGAGGAGGTCCCGCAGCCCTCGGCGCCTAGAAGCGTCGGCGGGTCGCACGCCGCGCGTCGGCGGCCGTCGCCACCCGGGTCGCACGCCGCGCGTCGGCGGCCGTCGCCACCCTCGCGGGGGGCCAGCGACGACGACGGCGACGGCGGCGGCGGGGGCGACGGCGACGCGGCGGCGAGACGGCGGCGACGAGGCGACGGCGGCGACGACGGTGGCGCCCGCCGCCGCCGTCATCGCCGCCGTCGCCCCGTCGCCGTCGCCGCTGGTTGGTTGGTTGGTTGGTTGGTTGGTTGGTTGGTTGGTTAGTTGTTGGTTGTGGTGTTGGCTGTTGGTTGTTGGTTGGCGTGGTTCTTGGTTGCTGGTTGTTGGTTGCTGGTTGTTGTTTGTGGTTGCTGGTTGTTGGTTGGATGTTGGTGTTGGCTGTTGGTTGTTGTTCGTTGCGATACATATCTATATATGTATCTGTATATATAATAATATACACATGCTTATATATGTGTAATATATAAAAATATTTATACACACATATATGCATATAGTATCAATACACATCAATACTCCAGCCTAATCAAGCCCAACATAAGTCATCCGGCCTATCGCACAACAATGCGATTTCTGCCGGCCTAAGTTAGCAAGTCCAGCGACCTCTGGGGATAGCGTCGGCAACGAGAGCGCTGACGGCGGCGGCATCGGTGGAAACGGCGATAAAAGTGTCGACGTACTGTGAGAGGGACGCTCGAGTCAAGTCTGGCGCGACTCGCTCACCCACGAAGCGGGTCTCGGGGGGCGCTCCGTCTTCTTCAACGACGCGCCCATGCGCTGTCTGACGCAGCCAGAGAGCCCAACTCCAGCCCATGGGGGTCGCCGCCAGTCTGGGGCGCACAGCGGCCGTCGGAGGAACAGGCCCCCCATCGGCTCTCGCGCGCCCCGCTGCCCCAGCCCGCGCAGCCCCAAAACAAATGAAAGGCCTGGGCGAGGGAGGCAGCCGCATATGATGGCCTCTGAAAGATCGGCGCCCACGACGCAGAGCCCCTCGCCCTCGCCGGGCCCCAGCCCAGCCGGGCCTTCGCCGGCGAGGAGGGAAACGGAGGCAGGGCCATGGAAGCGATACTTACTCATTCCTCCCACGACAGTCTACGACGAGCCGGAGCTCCCCAGATTTCTCGAATGCAAAGAAAGCCTCGACCCTTCCCTGACAAGAGAAACTGAAGTCAACCATGCCGCGCTAGTAGAGGGCACGGGCAAATCCCTCGAAGGTCGCAGCGCGGGGCTGCTCGGGGCCACTGCGAGGCGCCGACACCTGGGCGCGCTTAAGATGAGCCTCTGCCTCGCCAGGCGGCAGGAATCGGCGCCGGGCGAAGACCCGAATCGCATCCGACCCGCCCGCGCCCCAGAAATCCCCCAGCGGCGCCGGCGACGGCGCGCCAGAGGGCAATGGGATGCCAGCGAGGTTGTAGGGACCGAGCACAACAGAGTCAACGTCATACCAGCTCGCCACGCGAAGCTTCGCCGGAACCTTTGCGGGGGCCACCTCTGGCGGAGGCGGCCCCGCGGCAGCCGCCGAGCCCAATGTTCGGTCGAGGCGGCGGCGCTGGCCCTGGGAAACAACAACTGCGCGATCTGAGCCTGCCCCCACGGCCAGCCGAGCCCGGCGAAGATCATAACTGCTCAGAGCCCGGGCCACTCGATCGCCGCTCAGCTCGAAACTCTCACGCTTACCGAGCTTCTGTCGGACACCGCGGGACAAACCCTGACCCGCGCCTCCGACTCCCTCGACCGCGCCGCGCGGCAAGGGCAAAACGTCGCGGGAAACAGGACGGGGGGGCTCGCCACCATAATTGAAGGCTTCAGAAGTTGGCGGCGACGCCCAGCCTCGCCCGAGGAAGACCGTAGGAAGGGGGGGGGGGGAAGGCGAAGAAGTCTTAGGAGGCCCGCGTCGCGCCCTCAACGCAGCGCAGGCCAGCCTGTCAAAAGCACGGATGCAGAGGGCTCAGTCCTTGACCCCTTTCCTGCGGTTGGCCTCGAATTCCTCGCAACCCTACCTGAGAGGCCTCGTTGACACGTGCCTCCCGCTCCACGCCGGCGCGCGCTACGTCCGACAGGTCTGGACAGACCATGAACTTGCTTGAGCCTCGGCTGAGGCCCGCGATCGCCCGCTGCTCCTCGAGGCTCAAGCGCGCGCTGTATACCTTCGACTCCGCTTCTTTCGCCCGCTCGAGGTGGGCGAACTCAATGGTCTGCGTCCGCCGCAACGGCATCTCCGGCGACGCGAGGTTCGCCCCGTCGAGCTGGTCGACCAGCAAGGCGGCGGGCCCGGGCGCGAGCCCCCCCCCCCCCCCCCCCCCCCCCCCCCCGCGAAAATCATCAAATCATCTTACTGTATTTTATTACTTTAACCCCTTTCCTTTCCCCGTTATCTGTCATGCTCTTCATCTTTTAAACGCCCGCGAACCTTGCAGCGCGAATCTCTCTGGATGACCGCGCGGCGAGGAACTCGGTTCTGCGAGCCTCGCTGGCTCGGGCGCGCGACCGCGCGGGGCGGCGGCGGGACTTCCGCCCCCCCCCTCGCCGCCGGTGGAGGGGGGGGGGGGCTGGCGACAAGCGCCCCCCCCCCGCCCCCTTCCGAGGCGCCGGCAGCAAAGGATTGCAGCGGCAGCGCATTGCAATCGCATTGAAATGCGTCGCGACCGCACTGCAGCAGCAGTGCTATAGTACTGACTGTCGCAGTTGTAATACTTTAAAAATGTAATATTAATTGTGCCCTACTACAGCCGCATTCTAAAAACACCGTAGTAGCGCTGCATGAATGGTGTGGCAGCGCTGTGTTAACCCTGAAGCTGTAGTAGAAGTAGTAGTGGAAGTAATCGCAGTATAGTAGTAGTAGTAGTAGTAGTAGTAGTAGTAGTAGTAGTATTAGTAAGAGTCGCAGTCGCAATCGTAGTAGTAGCACCACCACTCCGGCCTGGCAGTAGAGGTCATACGCGGGAGTTTGTTCTAGTAGTCGCACTGTAGTAGTGCGGTAGAAATGCTCCACGACCACGGCACTCGAGCAGAGTACTAGCACCCTCGAACTATACTGCTTCAGTGGCAGTTTGCAAGCAGAGTGCTGCAGTATTGCGGGGCTGCGCCGTAGTACTGCAGTAGTCGTACTGTAGAAGCAGCGCACTAAAAAAATATCAGTGCGAGTAGTATTGCCTGCAGTGATTACACTACGGTAGTAGCACTGCTCAAATGCCGTAGTCTATCAGCACTGGTGTTGTACTTTAATACTGTGGTAATGTAGTGGTGGCATTGAAATAATCGTAATACAGTCATCTAGCAATTGCACTGCCGTAGTGGTACTCTAGTTCTGGACCAGTGGTACTACGATACCGTGCTAAGCCAGTAGCATCATTGCACTATCGCAGCGGCAGCATTGTAATAGCCCTGTAGTGGTAATCTGAGTAGTAGCACTCAGGTCCCGCAGTAAATCTCATGCTCTAGCACTTGCTTCAGTAGCCACACTGTACTATTGTCGTAGAAGTAATCCCCTACTGTAGTCTCCTCGAACTGTAGGGCTTCAGTGGTAGTGATGTAGGGAGAGTGCTGTAATATTATGGAGCCGTGCTGTACCAGCGTAATGCTGGCACTGTAGACGCCGTGCTCTAGCAGTGCCTTCGTAGAGCAGCACTCTACTACTCCCTGCAGTGAATGTGCTGCAGTACTGTCGTAGGAATATTCAAATGCCGTAGTACATCAGCACTGTTGCAATATTTTGATACTGCAGTGCTGTAGTGGTGACACCGAACTACTCCTAGTACAGTGCTCTCGCAGCAGTACCGCAGTAAGTGGTACTCCAGTGCTGGACCAGTGGTACCCTGCCACCGTGCTAAGCCAGCAGTGGAATTGCATTAACGAGGTGGCAGCGCTGCAATGGCCCCGTAGTTGTAATGGTAGTACTCAAGTCTCGCAGTACATATCACTCTCTCGTACATGATTTAGTACTCGCACTGCTGTAGTGCAATAGTGTTTCACTACTGTAAAACTCCAGTACATTACTAGTACCCTTTAACTGACATGCTTCCGCGGTGGTGTTGTAGGAAGAGTGTTGTGCTAGTGTGGGAACGGCATGTACTATTGCAGTAGTGGCGCTGTAGAAGCAGTGCTCTTATACAGAAGTCGTAAAACATACTATTCTACGACTGCGTGCAGTGCGTGCGCTGCAATACTGTAGTAGGAATACCCTAGCACTGTCGTAGTGCTCCAGTACTGTTGTGGTGTTCTGGTATTGCCGTAGTATCGCAGCACTGTTGTAGCGCTCTGGTCTTGAAATGCTGTACCTGTGGTATCACAAATGTTGTAGTGCAGTACTTTTGCAGAAATACTGCACTCGTGGCACTCTAGTAATGTATAACAGTCTAATACTGGCAGTAGTAATAATGGAACTGTACCATTGGAGTATTCGGTGGGTTGTATTGCAGTCGTAGTAGTGCTCTGGCACAGTAGTAGTGGTAACACTGTAGTGGCGGCTGTACGGGTATTACCATCTTGTACTGCAGCAACACTCTACTACGGTCGCACTGCATTAGTACTAGTAGCCGTGGTAGCCGTAGAAGCAGCAGTAGTAGTGGTAGTAGTAGTAATTTTAGTGGTAGTAGTAGTAGTAGTGGTAGTAGTAGTCATATTAGTAGTACTAGTAGTAAAAGTAAGTGTAGCACTTATAGTGTCGTAGGGACAGTCGTACTCAAATACTGTAGTCGTAGTAGTAGTAGTAGTAGTAGTAGTAGTAGTAGTAGTAGTATTAGTAATAGTAGTAGTAGTAGTAGTAAATTGTAGAAATAATGGTAGTAGTAGTAATAGTAGTAGTAATGGTAGTACTCGTAATAGTAATTGTAGTAGTAGTAGTAATAGTAGTGGTAATAAAGGTAGTAGTGAGGTAGTAGTAAAGGTAATAGTCGTATGAGTAGTAGTAGCAGTAGCAGTAGCAGTAGTAGTGGTAGTAATAATAGTAGTAGTAGTAGTAGTAGTAGTAGTGGTAATAGTAGTAGTAGTAGTAGTAGTAGTAGTAGTAGTAGTAGTAGTAGTAGTACTAGTACTAGTAGTCGTGTAGTAGTAGTCGTCGTAGTAGTAGTAGTAAGTAGTAGTAGGTAGTAAGTAGTAGTAGTAGTAGTAGTAGTAGTAGTATAGTAGTCGTCGTCGTCGTCGTCGTAGTAGTAGTGGTAGTAGTAGTAGTAGTAGTAGTAGTCGTAGTAGTAGTCGTAGGTAGTAGTAGTAGTAGTAGTAGTAGTAGTAGTAGTAGTAGTAGTAGTAGTAGTAGTAGTAGTAGTAGTAGTAGTAGTAGTAGTAGTAGTAGTAGTAGTAGTAGTAGTAGTAGTAGTAGTAGTAGTAGTAGTAGTAGTAGTAGTAGTAGTAGTAGTAGTAGTAGTAGTCGTAGTAGTAGTAGTAGTAGTAGTAGTCGTAGTCGTAGTAGTAGTAGTAGTAGTAGTAGTAGTAGTAGTAGTAGTCGTAGTCGTAGTAGTAGTAGAGTAGTAGTAGTAGTAGTAGTAGTAGTAGTAGTAGTAGTAGTAGTAGTAGTAGTAGTAGTAGTAGTAATAGTAATAATAATACCCTCGTACAGCAATAAGAGGGCCGAGGCTCAGGCTAGGCTTTGGTTGAGGTTTCGGCTTTGGCTTCGGCTGGGGTTCATGTTAAGTTAAGGCTAAGGGTTGGACTGAAACTTAGGCTTGTCTCCGGCTAGGGCTCAGGCGTGGCTGGCTTAGGCTGGCTGGGGCTGAAGCTCTGTCCGCCCCACGAAAAAGTGATCGCATCGTCGCGGGAGGCGCAATGCGAGAACATGGAGGACGCGGGTGTTCAGGTATTTTGTCTGGTCGGAGGCAGCACGCGCATCAGCCAACAACTCTCCTGCACGAGCCACCATAACGACAAACAAAACATGAAAATCGCAGGGGGGCGATTCGCCCCCTGATCCGGCGGCGGCCTTCGCAGCGCCCGAGAAGTGGAAATGCTCGGCCACTCCCCAACCGTTCGGCTCGTGCCAGCAGGGCGATCTGAAACGATCATGGTGTGCATCCAGGCTGCCTCCCTCCGCGTTGATGTGCTCGAGGCACCATGCCGCGGTGCGTCATCATGGACCCCCCCAGTCTTTCCCGAAGTCCTCCTTTCTGACCGTCGAGCACATGTCGCCCCAAGTCCGCTCTCGACGACCGAGCCTGTTCTGCAGCACGGGCAGAATCCGCGTGTCCGCGGCCACGATGCCGTCGAAAAAAGCCTCCTCGTCGTTGGGGGGCGAAGGTACACCACGAGGAGGCCCGTGCCGTCGGGGAGGACATGGATGTCTTTGTTGCCGACGGCGCCCGCCCTCGCCACGTGCTGCACCTCGTCGCCCAGCCGGTACCCGCCGAACTTCTCGGCGGCCAGCCAACGTGGCGGGCGCTCCTCCGGCCCCGCCGCGCCGCCCACGCCCTGCAGGCGGAGGTGTCCGCGGAGGGGCCGCGGCGGCGGCTGGTGCCACGCCCCAGGGCCCGGGCGGAGCGGCGCTAGGGGCCGGCGCAGCCCCCTCCTCGCAGGCCAGGCGACGACCGCGTGCTGCGCCATCGGCAACAGGCACCCGGCGGCCGCCGCAGGCGCGGCGACCCCCTGGGCCGTCGCGAACGCCGCCGCCCGTGGCCGCCTCGGCCGCCGCCGCCGCCGTGAAGGCCGCCACCTGCGCCGCCGTCGGCTCCGCGCGGAAGCGACATACGTCTCCTGGCGGGATGCCGTCGGGCAGGACGCTGAACGCGGGGGCCCACCGCATGGCCGCGACGTCCGCGGAGCCTGGGCCGTAGTCCTTTGCGTACACGTGTCGGTCTTGGGTCGCGATCATGTGCAGCTTGTCGCCCGACAACGCAACCACTCATAGCACCAGTCTCTGGTGCCACACCTGACGGGCGCCGGCCCCAATGTACAGCACAAACGCCCACGTTGCCATCGTCGATGCTCACGAGCGGCTCCGACGGCGGCCCCTCGAAGCCCAGCGGCGCGGGGTGCTGGCAGCAGCGGGCCGTCTGGAGCCCGCCGAGCAGGGCCAGCGGCCCAGCAGCCCCGACGATCAAGCCGATCATGAACCAGGCCAAGCCCCAGCCGCTGCCAGAGCACGGGGCCGCCTCCGGGGCGGCCGGGCGCGCCGAACAGGCCGGGCAAGTAAGCCCTGGGCACAACGGCACCTGACACGCTCCGCAGGCCTGGCAGGTGAGCCTCAGGCACGCGCGGCAGGACGGCACCGAAAGGCACCAAGCGAGGTAGTTGACCAGCCCCTTCGCGGCGTACTCGCCATCCTCGTCAACATCATCACAGCCATCACCATCAGTACCATCATCATCACCATCATCACCCTCGCCATCACCATAATCATGAACATGGTCATGATCATCATCGTCGTCGTAATCATGATCATCATGACCAGCATGATCATCATGATCATCATCGTCACCATCATCATCATCATCATCCGCATCATCATCAGCATCACCATCATCATTCTCATCATCGTTATCATCATCATCAACCTGGTCATGGTCTTCATCATCATCATCATCGTCGTCATCACCGTCGTCGTCGTCGTCGTCATCAACAGCAGCAGCATCGCGATCATCATCGTCGTCATCATCATCGACATAGGTCTCATCATCACCACCACAATCATCATCATCAAAATCATCATCATCGTCATCATCGGCATCATCGTCATTTTCAACATCATCATGATCATAATCGTAATCATCATCGTCACCAGAAGCATCAACATCATCACCTTCATCAACATCGTCGTCGTTGACGACGTCATCGTCATCAACGTCATCATCAACGTCATCATCATTATGATCATCATCATTGCGACTATCACCATAACCATCAGCATCATCGTCCTCATCAGCACCACCACCACCACCAAAGTGCCAGCATCATCATCATCAACATCAACATCACCATTATCACCAGCATCCTCATCCTCCTCCACCTCATCATCATCATCACAATCATCAACAACATCACCATCACCACCGTCAGCAACATCAGCACCGTCATCATCATCACCACCATCAACAACATCATCATCATCATAATCATCATCAGCATCATCATCATCATCAGTATCAGCATCCTCCTCCTCCTCCTCCTCATCATCATCATCATCCCGCTCATCTGTGTTCATGTTTTCCCTCCTCCGAATTCTCCTCCTCCTCCTCCTCCTGTGTCGAGCGCCGCATCCGCCCATGCCGTTCCGCCGCGGCGGCCGACCCGTGTTCGCCCGCGAGCCGCCGCGCGCGGGAGCTCGTCCCGCTGAGAGACTGCTCCTGCTCCCTCAGGGGGGGAGGGGAAGGGGGAGAAATGCGCACTGCTGTCCTCGTCCTCCTCCTCCTCCTTCTTCTGCTCCTGCTTCTCCTCCCCTCTCCTCCTCCTCCTGTTTCTTCTCCTCCTCCTCCTCGTCCTTCTCCTCCCCCTCCCCCTCCCCCTCCCCCTCCCCCTCCTCCTCCTCCTCCTCCTCCTCCTCCTCCTCCTCCTCCTCCTCCTCCCCCTCCTCCTCCTCCTCCCCTTGCGAGGCGAAGAAGCCAGTCTGTGTGTGCGTCGCCCGCGCCTTCTCTGAGCGCAACCCTGGAGCACGATGACAAGGCAATGCACCACGACGAACGGGAACGAGCCGGAGACGACCCAGAAGCCGCTCAGCCCGCGGTTTCTCAGTTGCACATCACCCGATCCTTTCCCCCTGGCTTTGGGTTTGGCACAGCAGCCGTCGAGCACCCGAGGTCGATCCAACCTTGGCAGCGACCACCTTCTCTCAAGCTCATGGCCAGCCCTGTAAACAACTGTGCCTGCTCGTGCCAGCTCAGACGAGGTGCCTTCGAGAACATCTGATGGACGTCCGAGAGCCTTACCCTTTTTGGCGGCGCGCGCACGTGGGTGGCGAGAGGAGGGCGGCAAGAGGACGGTAGGAGGCTCCTGAGAAACCCTCAAGTGGACGCCCGAATTATCCAGGATGGATGCGGTCCGGAGTAACTCCGATTTGGGCCCCTCAGAGACGGACCCGTGGCACCCCTGACGGCCCCCAACCCCGACGATTCGGGAGGGTTGGGCGCCCGAATTATCCGGGAGAGCTGCGGTCCTGGGTAACTCCGGTCTGGGCTCACGAGGTGCGAATCTGCAGCTACACCCGACCACCCCCAGCCCTGGTGATTCGGAGCTGAGACTCAAATCTCCCAAGAGACCTTCTTCGAAACCCTCACTCGCCATCGCTCCGACGTCCGTTTCCCGTGTTTTTTTTCGATGTCGTGCACCTATTGTTGTCGCAAGATGGTCCAGGATGTTCCTCGATGGGCCTCGCCGAGAAACAAACAAAAGGCACACGTCCGAGCGACGCCAAACTCAAGGCCTCCGAGAGGCCGTCTTCGAAGCCTCCAGGCCCTTCGGAAGAAGGCCCTTGCCTTCCGAGGAGTCTCCCGCCCTCTTCGAGGGCCGCTGGCCGCCCCCCTTCGCGCTGCCCTGTCTGCGCACCGCCGACCCCTCCTCTCTCCTCCTCCTGCTGCCGCTCGTCGTCATCCTCCTCCTGCTGCTCTTCCTGTGCTGCTGCTGCTGCTGCTGCTGCTGCTCCTCCTCCTACTCTTGCACACCCCATTCTCCCCCCTAGCCTCGCAATTCGGCCTGGACCTCTCTCCTCAGGAGCGCGCTCTGATCCAGCCGTGGCGGTGATCCCCCCCCCGAGGACCAAGCGATACAGGAAACGTCAGCATCCCCCCCTCATTCCTGCCTCCCTTCTTCACCTTCTCCCTTCCTCCCCTTCCCCCCCTCCACACAACGCCCCGAGGGGGGTACCCAGCATGGTGGGGCACGATCAAGTCCCTCGGAGAACCGAGCAAACCTTGGATAGCCGGCCCCATGATCGGCAGCCACCCCTCCTCGGGGGGGCGATCGGGGTGTGGCGACCAGGGCTCCCCCCCTTGCTGGGCTCCCCCCCCCCCCAAGCTCGGAGCCCCCCGGCCCCATCCCCCGCTTGCCACCAGGCGCTGGGAGGCGTGGTTGGCAGGTCAAGGGCGGTCCGCGATCCCTCCCCCTTCGGGCATGCGCCCATGGGTTTACACGCGCTTTGCATGATAGACCAGGGTCCAGTACGCTTCGTCTCATCGTATATGTTCTGCTATGTGGCGCATGGTTTCCCACTGCTTGCATAGCCCAAGAAGATCGCCAAGGTTTCCACTCCTGCCTGGCGGGGTCTCCCCCCGCCAACCCGCTCCCCCGACCAGGAGGCAGCCCTTTCATTTGTTGTATCGAACTCTGGGTGAGCAGGTGTTTACTGACCACGACCATCGCGTCCAAAGCACCTTCCGCCGCCCCGTCCCCCCCCCCCCCTCCCTTCCCCCCCCACCTCCTCCCCCTTCTCCATCTTTCCTCCTCCACCTCCCCTCCCTCCCGTCTGCCCCGCTCCCCGCCCCCCCTACAAGAACGGGTCCTCCAGGATCCTGCCGAAGCACTTGGTGCGCTCCTGGCGACGCGGAATGCACCCATAAGCCGACGCCGCCGACGACGATGACGATGACGACGACGGCGGCGGCGGCTGCGGGGGGGGGGGCGGCGGCAAAAATAAAAGTCGCGCGCGAATGGGCCGGTCGCGCTGCACAACCGCTAGGCTCCAGGCGATGCAGCGTCGCGCGACGGCAGACGATGCGCACGAAGATCCGCCAACTGAAACCCGTCCCTCCCTCCTCCCGCCCTCTCCCCCTTTTCCTCTTCAGTTGTCCTCCTCCTCCTCCTCCTCTTCCTCCTCCTCCTCCTTCTCCTCCTCCTCGTCCACGTCGTCCTCCTCCTACTCCTCCTCCTCCTCCTCCTGCTGCTGCTGCTGCTCATGGCGGTATATGGGTACTCCCTGCTGCATTGGCCCCCTCCTGCGGTTGCCGTATGGCACAGCAAGAGAGGGTCATTCCGAAAATGGGCCGATCTCTGGTGGCGGGGCCGGCGAGGTACGAGGGGGAGAGAAACGGACGGGGGCCCGAAAGAGGAGGACGAAGTCGGACACGGACGGCGGATCGAACGAAGGGGGGGAGGAAACAAGGGAAGGGATCTGCGGGTCGACTGTCGTGCGCCTTCCTGACCCACCCCACCGCTGACCTCATCCCCCCCCGCCTGTCCAGACCTGTCTTGACCATAGAGGTAGTTGTCGTCACAGTCGGGCGTGGGCGGGGAGGGAGTCGTGGATTTGGGAGAGGGGGGGGGAGTGGCCAGGTCTCTGATCGGGGACGCGGGCAGGGGCGGCCGCAGGCCATGCGCCCGCGGCGGAGGCGGGGGCCGCAGACCTCGGACAGGTGTCGCCGCCAACGTCGTGGGTGCGTAGCCGAAGATGGGTACAGGGGAGAAGGGTGAGGCGGTTGTGGCCGAGTGCCGCCATGCTGGAGTGCAGATGCTGGAGTCGGTGCCAGCGCCGGTGGCGGTGCTGAAGCTGATGTTGGTGCTGGCTCCAGCGCTGGAGTCGCTGGCGTCTCAGATGCCGGCGCTGATGCTGGGGCTAGTGCTGGGGTCGGTGTTGGCGTCAATAGTGGGGGCGGTGCCAGTGTCGATGCAGGAGTCGATGCTGGCCTTGGTGGTGACGCTGATGATGCCGCTAATGCTGGCTCCACTGCTGGAGTCGCTAGTGTCTTCGGAGCCGCAGCTGATTCTGCTTCTAATGCTGGCATAAGTGTTGGCGTTGGTGCTGGCGTCGGTGGTGACGCTGGTGCTGACTCTGATGCTGGGGTCGCTTGCGACGTTTCTGCTGGCGCTGATGCTGGATCCGGTGCTGGTGTCTCTGGCGTCTTCGACGCTGTCGCTGATGCTGGGGTTGATACTGGCGTCGGTGCTGGAGTCGATTGTGAGGGTGGTGCTGGTGTCGGCCTCGTTGTTGATGCTGACGCTGGCGTTGATGCTGGCTCTGGTGCTAGAGTCGCTGGCGTCTTCGATCCAGGTACTGGTGCTGAGGCTGATGCTGGCGTCGGTGCAAGCGCTGGCGTCGATGTTGGCGTCGGCTGTGAAGCTGATGCTGGCGTCGGTGGTGATGTTGTTGCTGACGCTGATGCTGGCTCTGGTGCTGGAGTCGCTGTCGTCTTTGATGCTGTCGCTGATGCTGGGGCTGATGCAAGCGTCGGTGCTGGCGTCGATGGTGGGGGCGGTAATTGTGCCGATGCTGGAGTCGATGCTGGCGTCGGTAGTGGTGCTGAAGCTGACGTTGGTGCTGGCTGCTGGCTCCAGTGCTGGAGTCGCTGGCGTCTCAGATGCCGGCGCTGATGCTGGGGCTGATGCTGGGGTCGGTGCTGGCGTCGATAGTTGGGGTGGTGCCAGTGTCGATGCAAGAGTCGATGCTGGCCTTAGGTGGTGACGCTGATGATGCCGCTAATGCTGGCTCCACTGCTGGAGTCGCTAGTGTCTGCGATGCTGGAACTGATTCTGCTTCTAATTCTGGCATAGGTGATGGGGTTGGTGCGGGCGTCGGTGGTGATGCCGGTGGTACCTCGGATACTGGCGTCGGTTACGACGTTGCTGCTGGCGCTGATGCTGGATCCGGTGCTGGTGTCTCTGGCGTCTTCGACGCTGTCGCTGATGCTGGGGTTGATGCTGGCGTCGGTGCTGGAGTCGATGGTGAGGACGGCGCTGGTGTCGGTGCTGCAGTCGGCCTCGTTGTTGATGCTGACGCTGGGGCTGATGGTGGCTCTGGTGCTGGAGTCGCTGGCGTCTTCGATCTAGGTACTGGTGCTGGGGCTGATGCTGGCGTCGGTGCAAGCGCTGGCGTCGATGTTGGCGTCGGCGGTGACGCTGATGCTGAGGCTGATGCTGGCGTCGGTGGTGATGTTGTTGCTGACGCTGATGCTGGCTCCGGAGCTGGATTCGTTGGCGTCTTCGATGCTGGCGCCGGTACTGGAGTTGGCGCTGGCGTCGGCGCTGGAATCGATGCTGCGGGCGGAGCTGGTGTCGCTGCTGGCGTGCGTACCTCCTTCATCGTGTGCTCCTCCGTCGTAGTTACCTCCTCCCTCGTGTGCTTCTGCATTTTCCTGTCCTCCAGGTCGTCCGGGTCGTCCTCCTCCTGGCCGTCGTCCTGGTCGTCATCCTCCTGGCCGTCCGAGTCGTCCTTCTCCGTCCTCCCAATCGTGGCCGTGCTCGAGGCTGGTCGGGGTGATGGGCGGCAAGGTGAGGAAATCCTGGTCATGGTGGTAGTAGTAGGCGTAGTCGTGGCACTGCTGGTGGTGGTACTGCTGGTCGTAGTCGCGGAGGTGGAAGTGGCGGTGGGCTGTGGGCACGAAGTCGGTGGCGTTCAAGTTTATCATGATGAAGGCGTTGCTCGTGCTGGCGTCTGTCTGTGCGTTGGCCGCAGTGTTGCTGGTGCCATTGGCCAGGAGTATGGCAATGTCTTTGGCGGAGACGACGTGCCCCTGTCGTGCCGCGTATGCGATGCGGCACCTCGCATATGACGTGAGATTTGTAGTCCGTGATGTCCGCGTTGGCGTCCTCGGCCACATTCCACATACGGGGCCGGTAAGTCTCGGCCGAGGGCCAGTAACGGCCAGTATGCTCGTAGCTCTTGGTATCGCACTTCTTCGCGGGCTTCCAAGCCGCCATGGGCGCGCAGCCCGGGCGCCGTGCTGGTCGCCGCCGCGGGCGGGGGGCTGGCGGGCCCCCCCTCCGGGCGCGGGGGGGAAGAGTCCCCGCATATGGCGACCCTCCTCCTCATCCTCCTCATCCTCCTCCTCCCATGCCTCCTATTTTCCTTCGCTCGTCCTCCCCAATCCTTGAACTCAAGGCCCAAAAGGAAATTGCAACATGTGTTTGTGGCAAAGGCTTAATGTCATGTGACACGCCCGGGCAACGCAAGAAGAAACGATTACAGCGCATATGCTTACAACTGATAGAAACTAGAACTACATCGCGAATGTACCAATCGAAAATTGCATCAAAAAGTCTATAGCCATTTCGAGCCCAAGGACTTCTTGTCTGGAATGCACTGTGGATATTCTGGAGTGCGCAGCCCTTGAAAGCCACCAGTCTGGTGCCACCAATCCTCGCATCACGCACGTAAGCGGCAAAGCCTGCAGAAGCTCGACCAGTGCCACGACGGAACCCACCATCGGAGAATAATAATACATGCGATCCTTGTGCAATCTTGGCGATATTCGGGACCACCCAATGGACCTCCTGCTGGGCGTCCATCGTGCGATTTGCAACCCAATCCGCCTGTCGATTCCACGAGCGCTCCAGCCAACAAGCTGGATCGTCCCAGTCCCGAGGCGGACGTAGGCCGCGCTGCAGGAGCCGGTCCAACGAAGATGCAATGCGTCGCAATGGGGGGAGGTACGACTCATCGAGCAGAAGCGTGGTGCCGTTAACGAGACCCGCCAAGACCTGGCAGTCAACCACCAAGCGAAAGCGAACTCTATCATCTTGCCATTCATGATCCTGCGGATGCGGGTGCAAATCGGGAATTTCCACCGGGGGGCCGCTAGAAGTACGAATCGCCTTCTTGCGACCCGTGGGCGTCGCAATTGCACGGGGAAGCAGCGCAGTATAAGGAAGCTTCCATGCTTCTGACAGTAACCGAATCGTCTCGCAAGCTTCGCGTGTCCACGCAGTCGAAGATCGATGATCGTCTCGAGCGGACCTCCAATGGAGCCCCCAAACCAACACCAACGGGTCTTCCCAAAAACTCTGCGGCCCACACCGTGTGAACACAACATTATCCTTCCTACGCTCATGGGCTGGCACTGTCTTCATGCACTCCCACCACTCTCTGCTAACTCCGCGACGGGCTGCAGACAAAATATTAGCGCCGCTCGCAAGGACGACGGTGGTCTCGTCCCACGCTGCCTTGTGCACCGCTTTAGCGCATCTTTGGAACGCCCTCGCACGGCCACCGGTAGCAAACCAATTGTAGATTTTTGCTGTAGTCCGTTTGTTATAATGCATTCGTGGCTCAAGTGATCCCAAGGGTCCAACGCTCGGCGTAGGCTTCATGCGAAACACGCGGCGGAGGAACTTGAGTTCCCAGATTCTCAACCTATGTAGAAGATGGGAAGCTAGATGCCACGTTTTGCAACCAAACAGCGCGGATGATATAACCACTGCTCGCCATGCTCCGAGTTTGGCCTGGATGGGCCCTGGGCCGCATAGCTTTTTAGAGACTGTCCAAAATGCTTTTTTCGGCGCGCGCCAATCTGTGGATCACACTTGCCAGAGTGCTGCCCGTACGGTCCAAGCTGATGCCGAGGAGTACAATGTGGTCTTTCTCCACAAACTGCATCTCCTCCCCTCCCGGCAAAACTATCTGGAAGGACTCGGAGCGTACAGGTCGGCCCTGGCACGTCAGCAGTTCAAGGGAGCCGTTCTTCCACTTGAGCCCTGCGTTGTTGAGTGCCGTGGTCAACTCCTGCGCCATCACGCGGAACTCAGCGGCGGAGTTGCACAGTAAAACAATATTGTCAGCCCAAGTCACGCGTGTGACACGATCAACGCCTGCCATGTCCAAGTTCGCCCCCCAACCTCGGCGCGTCCAGGCTAGCACCAGGGGGGTCATGATCCACTCTAGAGAGGCATTCCACTCATCTGGCGTTTCCGCTCCGCCTTGAAATCAAACACATCGGTCGTCCCGGCTGTCGGGATTACCATGTTAGCTCTAAAATTGCAACAAATGATCACCCGAATACATCAAACACTCGTGGAGCTAGCGCCCATGATCGAATCTCCTGGTCGATGATTCCTCCCTGTCCCACCCCCAGACGTGTCGGGCACTTCATATATGCAACACTTAATGGGAAAAAAGGGCCAGATAGGAAAACAAAAAAAAATAATAACAACAACAACAATAATAATAACAATAATAATAACAATAATAATAATAGGTTTCGCATAAAAAAAACACGGGGACCTCAAAATAATTGAGTTGGGCAGACGAACGAGCACCCAACCACCATAACTGATATGTTATTGGTCTGTCCTCCCTTTCTGCCGTCGCCGTCGTCGCCGCCGTCGTTGCCGTCGCCGTCGTAGTCGTCGTCGTCGTCGTCGTCGACTACAGCGGACGTGCGCAGCGCCCGAGCATCCGCAGTGCGTCGTCGTCGCGCGGGCCTAGGCTTACGTAGCACCCCGCCCTTTCCGATAGGGCATCCGAAGTGCGTCGTGGTCGTCGACTACAGCGGGCCTGCGCAGCGCCACCCCCCACCCCCATAGCGCATCCGCACTGCGTCGTCGTCGTCCGTCGTCGTTGCCGTCGCCGTCGCCATCGCCGTCGCCGTTGCCGTCGCCGTCGCCGTCGCCGTCGCCGTCGCCGTCGCCGTCGCCGTCGCCGTCGCCGTCGCCGTCGTCGTCGTCGTCGTCGTCTGTCGTCTGTCGTCTGTCGTCTGTCGTCGTCGTCGTCGTCGTCCACGTCGTCGTCCGTCGTCGTCGTCGTCGACGACGTCGTCGGTCGTTGTTGGCGTGGTCGTCGCTGTCGACTACAGCAGGCCTACGCAGCACCCCGGCATCCGCAGTGCGTCTTCGTCGTCGACTAGACTGCAGCGGGCATAGACCTACACAACGCACGCACACACACACACACCAACAAGCATCCGCAGTGCGTCGCCGGCGTCGGCTACAGCGGGCCTGCGCAGCACCAGCCACCCCATAAGGCATCCGCAATGCGTCGTCGTCGTCGTCGTCCGTCGTCGTCGTCGCCGCCGCCGTCGTCGTCGTCGACGACGACGTCGTCGTAGTCGTCCGTCGTCGCCGTCGTGGCCGTCGGTCGCCGTCGTCGTCGTCGTCGTCGTTGTCGTCGCCGCCTACGGCGTACGGCGGGCCTACGCAGTACGCAACACCCCCCCCCTAGGGTATCCGCAAGGCGTCGTCTTCGTCGACTACAGCGGGCTTACGCAGCGCCTCCCCCAGAAGGCATCCGCAGTGCGTCGTCGTCGTCGTCGTCGCCTTGGGCGTACGGCGGGCCTACGCAGCACCCACCCACCCCAAAGCGCATCCGCACTGCGTCGTCGTCGCCGACAGTCGTCGTCCTTCGTCGTCGTCCTCGCCCTCGTCCTCGTCCTCGTCCTCGTCGTCGCCGTCGCCGTCGACTCGCCTACGCACCATCCCCCCCATGAGGCATCCATCGTGCGTTGTCGTCTTCGCCGTCGTCGTTCGTCGTCGTCCTGTTCCTCGTCCTCGTCCTCGTCCTCATCCTTGTCCCCGTCGTCGCCATCGTCGTCGCCGCCGCCGTCGCCGTCGGACGTCGGTGTCGTCGTCGTCGTTGACCACAGCGGGCCTACGCAGCCCCCCACCCCGTAGGGCATCCGCAGTGGTCGGCGTCGTCGACTACAGCAGGCCTACGCAGCACCACCCCCATAGGGGGGCATCCGCAGTGCGTCGTCGTCGTCGTCAGCGTCGTCGCCGTCGTCGTCCGTCGTCGTCGTCCTTGTCATCACCCTCGTCCTCGTCCTCGTCGTCGTCGTCGTCTTCGTTGTCGTCTGTCCTTCTGGTCGGCGCAATCGTTCTCGCGGACGACCGCGGCAACTGGGAGGAAGAGGAGGGGGAGGACGAGGAGAAGGAGGAGGAAGAGGAAGAGGAGGATGAGGAGGAGGAGAGGGAGGAGGAGGAGGAGGAGGAGGAGGAGGAGGAGGAGGAGAGCGACGAGGAGGACGAGGAGGAGGAGGAGGAGGAAGCTGAAGAGAAGGAGGAGGACGAGGGAGAGGAGGAGGGGGAGGAGGAGGTCAAAACATGTTATGCCCGGCATCGCCCCCCCCCCCGTCCCCCCAGACAGGCCGGGATTGTCCGCCCTCCGTGGGCCTGCCCCCTCCCCTATTGTGGGGGCAACCAGGCCTGCGAAATGATGTTTTCAAACCTCTGCCGCAGGAGTCGCTTGCTCCGATTACGAGGATCAAGCACAAGACGTTCTCACCAAAGCTCCCACAACTCTAGATGACGGCAAACCTTGTTGTAGGAAAGACTGTAATTTCATCCAGCTCGAACACCGTATCAACGCGGGCGTCTCCATCACCGCGCGCACCAATCCGTGAAATCCGTATCATCCCCTGGCGACAGCGCCTCTGGGGTGCGAAGCGCGTCGAGTGCTTTACGGTTCCTCTGTTCCCCAACCTGATGCTCTTCTTCGTCGCGTATACCTTGCTCGCCTGTGGGCCGCTGGGTGAGGATCTCTTGCGGGACGCTTCCAGACCACAGTCAGAGAAATCCCAAAGGCTCAATGGGCACAGCGGTGCGACGAAAGCCACAAGATCAAAACGCTTTTGTTTCGCAATTTCCAATATCTGAAAATAGTTGTCGAGATCCGGGGCCGTCAACAAATTACTCCTGCATGAAACTGTCGGGCCTTCCAGGGACACCGTCTTGAAACAGTTAAGATATCCGATGTCTGATGTCTGGAATCCGTGGCCCAGGATGGGCCTGGCAAGGACCGGTGTAGGTGCTAAGTTGGTGCCCTCCTGCATGAGCCAATCATCATTTTGTCGAGGTGCCCTGCGTGCAAGTCCGACCCCGCCCACACCTGCGGCGGCGAAGTTGGCCAGAGGGACGATGAGGGGCAAGGATAGTTAGGGGAGGACTGGCATAGGGGGAAACTCGACATGGACTCAACAGTACATCGCCGATAGATCAGCGATGGGTCCCCGATAGCGAATCCGAACGTTCCTGGGCGGGGTGTGGCTATCAGACCCTGGGGGTCTATGCGTTCCCCCCTGAGCCTATCCCCCCTATCGTTGCTCCTGAGACGAAGATACAAAAAACTGTCGCGGAATGTGTTCCTCGATGTTGGCTTCCGTAACCCCGGCCCCAGGGCCGACGGAACATCACATCCTCCAGGAGGAGAAACCAGGTCCTAAGAAGGGGTCGAGACTTCCTGGGCCCGCGAATGGACAAGCACGAACCGACGGAGGCGTGGCAAGCCGGCAAGAGGCAGGAGGATCCAAAACTTTGGACGTTTCTTGCTGCATTGTTGCTGGGAAACATCTCCAGGGAATTCTTTGCCCGAACGGCCGGGTCCCTTGGCAAGCCACTACGCTGGATTAGGCCGGATTGGCCGGGATTCGGCCAAATCAAACAGAAACAAAACGAATTGTGCGGGATTGCACTGACTGCCGACCACGGAAGCAATCAAACTGGAGCAAAAGGACGCGTGGTAAGGACGCAAGGGCCTTGGACGCCCAACCTGAGCTGTTCCAGCGGCGTGCGGCAACAATCCCAAGGACGCAAGGATACCAAGCCCAGGCATGGTCGAAAAGACGCAAGGGCCGAAGATGCAAGGACGCAAGGGCACTCTCGGAAAACATTGTCCTCAGACTCCTGACTGTATACCAGCGCCCATGCTGAATTTCACATGACATTGGAGGCGGTCGGGGGGTCTGCGCTGGATGGCCCCCGAGAAAATCTGCCAATAAGGGGGGGGGCCGAATGACTCCGCTCAAAGTCGGTCCCTGGACCCCTCACGGGGTACAAGCGCATCAGTTGTTGCGGGCACCACTGGCCACCTGGTTTCGCGCACCATGCCGGACGGCTGCTGTCATCGCGCCCTCGCGCCGCATCCCCGCGCCGTGGAGAGGGGCACCTGTCCAGCCTGGGCGGTTCTCCACGCGCCTGCGGGGCAGCAGCGCAGAGAACTCAAGCCCAGGGGGGGGGGGGCGCAATCACGGCGGTCCCCGCTCCTGCCTCGCGTCCCGAATTACTGCCGTGCTTCGCGCAAGGAGCCTGTCGTCGCAGAGAGACGGCAGAAACATGGCGGACAGAGAAGGACTGCCGGTCATCGCCGGGCTCCTTCATCTTGCCGTTGTGGGCAGGAAGGTGCGCGTTGATGAACAACAGCGAGGTGTGACCCAGGCTGAACCCAACCTCTGGAGGAGCAAACAAACTGATTATTAACATACGAAGCTTCCTGGGTCGGTGCTGGAACCTCAGAAGCGCGGCGCGCCAGGGACGGCGCAAAGGCGACGCCCGGGGCGCCCGGCGCCGATCCGAGAAATTCGCGCGGAGCTCCGAGAGTGTATGCTTATATGTTTATGTTGTTCTGCGAACCGCACCGAAAAACATGCATGCGTCACGGCATCACGAGGAAGAGGGAGGGAGGAGAAAGAGGAGGAGGAGGCCATAGTCACTGCGCGTTAAACCATTTGGGCGTGTCGGTGGAAGCGCGGTGACCAGCCCTCAGGTGGGCATCGGGCGCCCGCGATCGAGACATATCCAGAAATACATTTCAGAGCCCGCAGAATTGTGATGCCTTTCTCACATGCTTCTCATTGCTCTCCTCTCCGCAGCAGCTAAACATTACGAAGTGGACAACGTGAAGGCAATACATAGGATTGGAATATCAGCGCGAACCGATCGTACTCACAGATCCTTCAAACATTGAGGATAACGACTCACTTGCATCGGCATCGTCAGTAAAAGGAATAACGCACATACAAAAGATGCCTTTGAACTAATTTCAGAAAACTGTAGTAATGACGATTGACACGGCACTTGTAATGAGAGCCAGCATGCTCATCAAGCTGCAACCCACCCAAGCAACCACAACAACTACCACGACAATTACCACGACAACTACTCCGAAAACCCCCACGGCAACGCAACACGTCAGCTACCTTGAGTACCTCCACGGCACCCACCGCCATAACTACCATTACAGCTACCACGACAACAACCACAACTACTACAGCAACGCGACAGCCACCTTGTCTGCCACCACGGCAGCAATGCGTGGTGAACGTATTACCCCTACCCTTGTCCAGGGCTGTTTGTCGCCCACCGCGGGTAAGGTTGTTTCGCGCTACGATGGCAAAGCCGCTCCATCAACATTGCGGCCGAACTCTGGCAATGCGAGATCGGTTCGCCCAAGAGACAATGCATTGGCGCGCGCATTGCGAACAACTGACAGACCAAATAGGCCAAAGGACTCGTCCGCCTATCTTTGGAAAAAGTATCGTACAGGCGAAGAACAAATATCATGAGCAATCAGCCCTATCGGACGGGGGGAGATCAGCCCGCGCAGCATCCTTCCAGGGGAAAGCCGCCGAGATGGGGACCGCCCAAATTGCCTGAACTCCCCCGAGCTGATGTGCCCCCAACGTTTGGGGGACAACTTGATCAGACCCCAAGAGACCTAACACAGTTATCCCCAAACCATAAAACCCCTGGCCCCCACAGACTTGTGAACGCCCACGCGCCGAGACACGTCGCGCCCTGCCGCGCCCCCAGGAAGCCTCTCGCAAGGCAAAGCAAAGGACAAGCAATGTGTACATAATTATCCCCGAACTCGTTCCACGTCGCCTGCCATGCCCGGAATCGCGCCGGGGCGAAACCGTTTCTGCTCCGCGCTCCCCAGCAGAATGACGAGCCCCGAACCCAAGCCAACGGACAATAGTTTGGCGAGTGGCAGCCTCCACAAACGAGGTGCGCCAGCGTTTGAGCCACAGGCGCGCGCGCGCGCCTCCAAAAAACGCCGTGCAACCTGCGAGATTCTTCCCCCGGACAAGGGTCGGGATAAGTATTTCGTTGCGGAAGCAGTACGACAACCACCACGACAGCCACCACGGCAGCAGCATGACAACCACTGCGACAAATACCACAACAACTACTACGACAACTACCACTACAACGACCAGCACAGCTACCGCGACAACTACCACGGCAGCCACCACGACAACTACTAGTTACGACAGCTAACACGAAAATCACCACCACGGCAACCACTACAGCAACGCGACAGCCACCACGCCAGCCACCACGGCAGCAACACGACAGCCACCTTGTCTGCCACCACGGCAACAATACGACAAACACCACGACAGCAACCACGGCAACCACCACAGCGGCATCACGACAACCACCACGACAATCACCACGACAACTACTACATCAGCTATCACTACAGCTACCACTACAAAAGCCGCGACAACCACTACGGCAGCCACCACGTCAACAACCACGACAGCTACCACGACAACCACCACTACAGCAACGCGGCAGCCACCACGACAGCCACCACTGCAGCTCAAATTAGCAGACCACCAGCAGACCACCCAGCAGTACACCCACCGACCAGCAGACAGCCGACTACAGCACACCAACCAGCAGACCACCGACTGCTGACCAGCAGCCACACTGACCGCCGACTCCTACTCCCGCCAATCTTGCCAAGCCTGCAGCCCCTTCGGCTTGTAACGGCCCCTACAAGGCATGCTTCTCCATGCATCCATTCACAAAAAAAATGAGAACTCCCCCGTCACGGGCCGCATACAACTACACCCGTTGCAACGACACCGACGATCACGACACACACGTCACAAAGGCACCAGCTACGCCACCACTACAAGCTCTACCTGTGCGAGTGCCGCCTCCGCCGTCACGGGCTTCAGGCAGCCTCTGTGACGACAACGACACTGCCTTTTACAAGATGCGCGACAAACACGATCACCAACCAACAGACCACAGACCTCTGACCAGCAAAGCGCCGACCAGCAGATCAGCAACCCCGGGCGACAACAACGACATCCACACCGACGCCAGCATAGTTTGAAACCACCATGAACGCCTCAATCCACGTCGCTATCAACACCAGCACCGGCGCCAACACCTACACCAGCGCAGACACTCGCACCAGCTGTCAAGACAGCACAAAAGCCAACCTTCCTACGCGGCCAACGACGGACAGCACGACTCTGGGAGGTCCGATTCGCCGACCAACCGCACGAAATCATCCTAGACGCTCCTACCGACGTCGTGTCCGATGCCCTCCCCGCCCCCTTTCAGACGACCCAACCCGCGGTACGCCCATGCAATCAAACTACCGTAAAGCAGACCAACGACCAGCGGACTACCGAACAGCACACAAGCAACACGACGGTCGTCACAACAGCCACTACGATGACCACTACGACAGTCATTACGACAGACACAAAAGTGGTCACCATGATTGCCACCAAGCACCAGGACAACCGCTACGGCAACCACCAAACAGCAACGACTCCGACGTGCAAGAAAATTACGGCGGCCACCACGGAAACCAAGACAGCAGCAATAGCGACTTCTTCGAGGACGCACGTCACGACGACTACCACGACAACCACGACAGCCACGACAGCGACGTGTACGAGGAAGCACACCACGGCGGCTACCACGACAGCCACGACACCCCAAACAGCAACCTGACGAGGTATCGCCTACACGTAAGAGTGACCCTGGGTAAGAGTGACCTTTGGTGCGCGGCTTTTTGGGGGCCGCGGGGGGGGGCCAACAAAAGCCGGCAATACGCTACTATCGCACCGCACTCGGCGATCGGGGGGGCCCAGTGGGCGTGCACCAAAGGTCACTCCGGCGAAAGCTCACTCTTGCGTGTAGTCGAAGGCAGCACCGCCGACTCTGGTAGCACCGCCGACTCCGGCATCAGCGCCGATTACTCCAGCAACACCACCGAATGCAGCACCACCACCGACTCCAGCAGCACCACAGACTCAAGGAGCACCGCCGGCTACACTGCAGATTCACCAACCAGCAGACCACCAACCAGCAGGCTACAGACCTCTGACCAGCAAAGCACCGATAGGCAAACCAACAACCCTGGCGACAACAACGGCATCAACACTGACGCAAGCATCAGAACGACCATCGACGCCTGCATATACATCACTACCAATCTCAGCATCGACGCTAGCACCTACACCAGCGCAGACATTCACACCAGCCTTCACGACAGCACCGGAGCCAGCCTTCCGGACAAGCACCGACAACACCACCCACCACATCAGACAAAACAGCGGCAACGACACCAGTCACGATGCAACCACTAACGCCTGCAGCGACGCCAGCAGCGACGCTTGTATCAACGGCAGCAGCTACGCCTTCAGCCACGCCAGCGTCAACACCCGCATCGCGTCTGCACAAACGCCAGCATCGACGCCACCAACCACGGGGCGTCGACCGTGGCTCCCGAGTTTGGCCGCAATTCTTCATACTCGTCCCACGCCGACATCTAGGACGAAGTCGTCACCGGCACCACCATCGTATACACCACCGACACCACCATCTTCTCCAGCATCGGTGCCAACATCTGCGTCCGCAACGATGCCAGCATCGACTCCCGCATCGACATCAGCACGCGACCCAGTACAGCCTCCAGCAACGACCCAAGCATCGAAGCTTTCAACACTACCGACTCCAGCATCACCACCGACTCTGGCAGAAGCGCCGCCGACTCCAGCGCCACAGACTCCAGCGGCGCCGCCGACCCCAGCCGCACCACCGACTCCAGCAGCACCACCGACTCCGACAGAAGCGCCACCGACCCCAGCTGCACCGCCCACCCCGGCAGCACCACCGACTCAAGCAGCACCACCGACTCCGGCATCAGCGACGCCGGCTCCAGCAGCACCACCAACTTCAGCAACGCCACCGACTCCAGCAGCAGCACCACTGACTCAAGCAGCACCACCGACTCCGGCGAAAGCGCCGCTGACCCCAGCAGCAGCAACGCCACCGACTCCAGCAGCAGCTTGAGAAGCAACAGAGTCTCCAGCAGCACCACCGTCCCCAGCAGCACCAACGAAACCAACACCGAAGATTTCAGCATCAACGACACCGACTCCAGCACTACCGCCGCCAACAACACCACCGACCCTAGCAGCACCACCTACTCCAGCAGCACCGCCGACTCCGGCATCAGCGCCGCCTACAGCAGCACCACCAACTCCAGCAGCAGCACCACGGAGCTCATCAGAACCACCAACTCCAGCAGCACCACTGACATCGGCAGGAGCGCTGCCGACTTCAGCACTACAAACTACAGCAGCACCACCGGCCCCTGCAGCACCGCCGACTACAAATTCCAGCAGCACCACCGATTCCGGCAGTAGCGCCGCCAATTCCAACAGCAAAACAGTCTCCAGCAGCTTCGCCGACCCCAACAACACCGCCGACACCAGCACCGCCGATTCTGGCAGCATCGCCGCCGGCTTCAGCACTACCGACTCCAGCAGCACCGCCGACTCGGGCAGCAGCGCCGCTGACTCCAGCGCCACAGACTCTAGTGGCGCCGCCGACCCCAGCAGCACCGCCGACTCCAGCAGCACCACCGACTCCGACAGAAGCGCCACCGCCACCGACCCCAGCTGCAACACCGACCCCGGCAGCACCACCGACTCCAGCAGCATCACCGGTTCTGACATCAACGACGACTGCTCCAGCAGCACCACCAACTTCAGCAACACCACCGAGCCCAGCAGCACCACAGACAGCGCTACCGACTCCAGAACTGCCGCCTCCAGCAGGACCACCGACCCTAGCAGCACCACCTGCTCCAGCAGCACCGCCGACTCCAGCATCAACGCCGCCGACTCCACCAGCACCGCCGACTCCAGTAGCACCACGGAGCTCATCAGAACCACCAACTCCAGCAGCACTGCTGACTTCGGCAGCAGCGTCGCCGACCCCAGCGCCACCGACTCCAGCGGTGTCGCCGACCCCAGCAGCACCACCGACTCCAGACGCACCACCGACTCCAGCAGCAGCACAGCCGACCCCAGCAGCACCGCCGACTCCAGCAGCCTCGCCGACCCCAACTGCACCGCCGACCCCAGCACCGCCGACTCTTGCAGCAGCGCCGCCGACTCCAGCGCCACCGACCACAGCGGCGCCACCGACCCCAGTAGCACCCGACTCCAGCAGCACCACCGACTCCGACAGAAGCGCCACCGACCCCAGCTGTACCACCGACCCCAGCGGCACCACCGACTCCAGCAGCACCACCGATTCTGGCATCAGCGACGCCGGCTCTAGCAGCATGACTAACTTTAGCAACACCACCGAGCCCAGCAACACCACAGACCCAAGCAAAACCACCGACTCCTGCACCACCAACTGGTCGGGACCTTTGTGCCATGTTTGTTCGCTTCCTAGATGAGCAGAGCACATGTGCATAATAATGTGTGCGTGTATACATACATATATATATACATATATATATATATATATATGTGTGTGTGTGTGTGCGACCACCTTGCATATCTAACAGATGCGGGTATCTACATTGACAGCATATCAATGCCAAGCGCAATACTTTGTGAGGCGATCTCGATGTGGCATGGCCAGAACGGGGTCGGGGATAGAGAGGACGAATAGTCTGCGCAATCGTTCGATGACCAAGTGGAGGCACTCCTTCCTCGCATAGAGGAACATGGCGAACCAGTGTGGCATCATGTACAGCCGTGTGTGGTTGTGTGTCACAATTCCAAACGGCTGAATTTGACAGACATTCCTATAGCATCGAAGCCTTACGCGTGGCATTTCACACTGTTCAATACATGTGATTTTGGTGGCCGCATCCTCCTCCCTCCTCCCTCCTACTCCCTCCTCCCTCCCTTGGGACGGGTTTGGGCGCCTTGTTTGAGGACGGATGGGTGGAGGGGGGTAGACGGCATTCATTGCGAGCGCTTGGTTGCTTCCTGTGCAACCCGTGTGAATCGAGCACCATGATGTTGTGGGGCATGTTTCGGCGCAGCAGCGCACGAGACGATGCGTGCACGATCGGCTGGTCTGTCTGTCTTCACTCCTGATGCACGCACGGGACATTTGGGGTGGAGGAGATGGCATTCATTGCGGTCGTTCTGCTTCTTTTGCAACCTGTTGCGGACCGAGCACGTTGATGATGTCATGCATCTCCCAGCGCAGCGGCGCCCGAGACTAACAGCGGCTAAATATAGCCCCGCTTTTCGGTCCATCCCGCCCCCTGTTCCTTTGACGTGTCGGCGTCTCTCAGCCGATTGGCGCGCACGGGCGGCCAATCTTTCATCATGGTTGGGAGGATGTATGTGGGTTGGGGGGTTGGAGGGGATGGCATTTATTGCGGTCGTTCGGTTGATTCATGTTCAGCCTTTCGCGGACAGAGCACATTGATGTTGCGGTGAATGTTCCAGCGCAACGGCGCCCGAGACGAACAGCGGCTGTGTAGCCCCGCTCCTCGGCCCATTCCGCCTCCGTCTTCCTTTGGCGTGGCGGTGGTCGGTCCTTGAGGCAAGTGGCCACCCGGGCAGACTACGGAGTCTGCGTCCCTCCTCTTCCTCCTCTTCCTCCGCCTCCGCCGCACGTGGTGTAGGGTGCGTGCTCGCCAACGTACATACATCTGGCTTGCGGAGCGCGGAAGGCTTCCGCTCACAACGTAGCGCCAACAAGCAACCACCTCGGGCCAGGCCTGTTGGCTCTCTCGCTTGACCGGTCCACTTCGGTGTCGGTGGCCTGGTTCAGCTGTGTTTCAATTTCCTGTAGCGTTTGTGGGAGGCCACATTTTTCTGCCATCTGTCTAGGTTCACGGCTTGATCGGGGATCTGAGAAAATGGGGAGGGGGAAGCCTCAATCGTGCCATCTGTGAAACTACCGTGCCACTCGTGCCCTCACGAATTTCAAGTTCAACTTAAGCTTTCGAGTCCACGTCTCAACACTTGTGGGCCTGCCAATTCCAAAATAGTAGATTCGAACAACCCCGAACGGTCTTTTCAACAGCCACGGCATCTTACTATCGGCTCATTGGAGAAGGGAGGTGGTGGCACATCAGGTCATGAGAGTGGATGTGGGAAGGTATCACCTGATGTTTGACTCTGCCACGCCAGCCTGCCTGCACATAAGCAGAAGTGTACAAATTTAAGCGTCGGTCCAATAATACAATTGCGCCACACATTGGTGCCCAAACCGGCCAGCCTATGCAAACTGTGCCGATGTACACACTGCTTACATTCGTTGCTTCTATCGGTGCGACGGATGGTGAGAATTGATGGGGTGATGTGGAGGACTAAGGCCTCGTTTTGTAAGTCCTCTCACCCCTGTATGCGCACACTGCAGCGTTGTACGTGCAGCCGCCAGCAGCATTGCAGGAGGCGGAGGCGGGGGTATTGGTGGGGGAGGAGGCTGAAGCCATGCGAAGCATTTAACATTTTAACCTCGCGCGTGCACACGCGACCAAGCAGCCAAGAAACAACATCGGCTGCAATGCTTATTCCGGTATTGCTTTTGTGGATGTTCTGGGGGATGCCCCTGAGACTGCTTTAAGACAAGTGTGATTAAAGACCGGCTTTTTCAATCGCTGATCTCTTGGGGAGGCAACGTTTTGGATTCAGATGCCACGCGATACTTAGAAGCCACGGAGTTGTCGGGTGTAGGTGGGGAGTGAGAAGAAGTGGGACTTCACCGCCTGGCTGGCGCAGACTCTGCGCCCCTGAGGACCCACTCACTTTCCTGTTCTCAATTCGGGAACTTTTCTCCTGCGCCAGCCAAGCGTAATTTGGTGTTCACTCCGCCGAACTCGGCGATTTCTGTTGGATCATCACATAACGCAACAGGCCCCGCCTCATGTTTGCCTAACGTGGACAAAAGGGAGCCTCAGCTAGAAAGACCAAGCGTCACACGTAACACACGAAAACTCAGACTCTCTTTGGACGGCTTCTCCGCTCCGCCAGCGCTGGCCGACCCTCCGAGTTTATCCTTGGCGGTGGTTTGCCGGAACCGCCCAGGACTCCTTCGACGATGCTGCTGGATCCTCTAGCCACATCTGCACCTCTATCCTGTTTCTCTGCATCTCCCTCTTCCCCTTGTCCGCCCCTTGCTCCTCCTGCTCCTCATTATCGTATATCATCCCCCTCCTCTCCACTTGAATGATACCAGAGAAAAAACCCAATCAGGGCTATAGGGCTAGGGGGCTATAGGGCTATTGAGCTATAGGGCTATAGAGTTGTAGGGCTATAGGGCTATTGGGCATTGGGCTATTGAGCTATAGGGCTATAGGGCTTAGGGCTATAGGGCTATAGGGCACCCCCGGGCACGCCCGGGCACCCGGGCACCCGGGCACTCCCGGGCACCCCCCGGGCACCCGGGCCCCGGGCACCCCCGGGCACCCGGGCGTGCAGCGAAAATCGGCGACAAACCTAACCAAACCATATGAAACCGCTAGGACCCCTACAGAGGCAAGCTCTGATTGGGGAATGAAAGTCGATCTCCCCGTCATTCTCATTCCTCATTTCTGCGTTGAGCGGACTTCAATCAGCGATTGCAGCGTTTGTCCTCCTCCTCCTCCTCCTCCAACTTCCCCTTCCGCTGACGCGAGGCTACCGCATCACGCAACCTGGGTGCCGCCCTTGTTGCCCACAACGTTGCCGAATCCCGTCGCCACCTTCCGGCTGCAATGTCGGAGAGGGAAGCTGGCGCAGGCGGAGAGGGAGCGAGGAGACGTTCTAGGAAGCGACATCCGAACCCTATCCCACCAACCATCGACTCAGTAGATGGGAGGCGGGGGGAAATTTCGGACTTCGCCACGTTTTCAACGAATTCCGAACCCTACCTCCGCCGCACATCGAATTGCCTGAATCGTTGATCGGCGAAGGAAAGGTTCGGATTTCGCCGCCGACGTTATGGGGGTACCGGTCCAGGGAGCGCACCCTCGAAAGCTCATGTTTCTGTCAGTGCTTGTTTCGCCGAAGCCAGGACCTCGGGGTGACCCTCCCAGGCTTCCCCGCAGGAGCGGCAGCGACCGCGACATTGACCTCACTGTTCCTTGCGACGATCAATCACGAACCTATTCCCTCCAAAGAATGGCCTTGGAGAGGGCGGGCCAAAAGGAGGGAGCGAAGCAGTTGCTTGAGCAGGGACCGACCGTCCCAGCATTCCTAGAGGCCTACCACGACATGTTTTAGAACCCAAAAATGTTCTAAGAAATCGAACAATGTTCTTAACACATAAGACCGATGTGTTAATACAAGACAGTCTCAGCCAGAAATGTATACGACAAATTCGTGCAGACCACGCAAGGTTGTTAGAACATTCTTTGGAGGGCCCGTAGGCAAGCCAGGAGGCTTCGCCACTGCTTGAGTTGCCCTCCCCAGGGGGGACGCCTCGTCACTACAAGTCCGCGCGACGATCAGTCGCGTCCCTGGCGTCCCTGCGTCGGTGATTCCCGACTTCCTTAACACACAGGGTTGATCCCATGACCCGACGCCCTCCCCTTCTGGGGACGGGCCTAGCACCGGCGGGTCTGGCGGATTGAACGAGGTGACTGCCCACGCGAAGGCGGACGCCCCACCCCAATGTTGTCCTGCGATCGCCGGCACACCTGGGGACTTGGGTGCCTGTCTGTGCGCGGGGTTGACCCCCCCCCCTGAGGGGGCGACCCCGACGCAGAAAGGCACCGTCGTTCGGGCTGCGCGCCAGGCTCCCGGGGGCTGGCGGCGGGCAAAGAATTCAATGAGTTCCTTCGCGGGTCCGCCGGACGGCACGTCAGCAGTGCAGCGGTCTCCCCAGACCCGGACCCTTCCCATGTCCGACGCTGGTTCCCGACGACGAACGCCGCTGAGACCGTGGCGGCGGGGAAAAAACCCGGCGGCCAGATGGCCGTCACGACTGATCTGACCGCCAGCTATCCGGTGGCTGGGGACGATCGCCTGGAGCTGGACGGTGGGACCGTGCGGGGTGGGCTGGGCGATCTTTTGAGTTCGGCTGGATTTCCGCCGATCGCGCAACACTGGCTATTTTTGCATTTCCTTTCCTTCCCCGCCTTCTCCCTCCCCCTGCTTTTTGACCTGGCTGGAGCGTCCACCCCCCTGGTGGAATCTCCCTTTCGCCTGCCCCGTTGCTCCTGCAGCTGGGCTCTCACGCCTGGCCATTCCTGCGGCCGTGCGTTCCTGGTCCCCCTGGCTGTGATGCGTGCACCGGCCAAGCCAACCGGCCCTCCCCCTTTCCCCGCCTTCCACCCTGCCGCATCAGCGCTCCGTTTCGGTAGTGGGCGCCCTCGCCGCGCTGCGCCACTTCAGTGGTTGGCGCTGTGCAGCTCAGCAGCCCCCGGCAATATTGCAGCTTGTTTTGCCAGTGCCGGCAGCTTTGCAACCGGCCGACCTGCAGGTCTGCTCTCAGCAGTCCAGCATGGCATTACAGCACCATGTTGCTGCAGCAAGCTGGTCGCTGGCCCAGCCCCTGCGAGCGCTTGGGCATTCCCGCATCCCGCTGACGCCGTACCTGCAGCAAAAGCCTGTCCCCCACGGCCCCGTCTGAGGAACACTTGGATGCTGCCCGCTTCTGTGGGTTCGCTCGCCGCTCCTCCTCCCGCACTGGTCCAATTTGGTCTACGCTTTCTGCGCCTGCAGCCTCTGCCTCCGCCCATGGGTGTGGTCGTGCTGCCGCTCCGCGTCCACTGCCAGGCTGCTTCAGCTCAGGCTGGCCGCACCGGCCACTCCTGACGAAGGTCTTCGCGCACAGAGTGCCCTCGCCCTCTCTCCCGCCGCCTTCCGCAGCCGCCATCTGGTCCCTTCTCGTCTCTTGCAGCCGGACAACTAATGTGTGCCCGAGCCCCGCCCGCTAGAGCGCGCGTGCGGATCGCCTCTGCCGCGCTGCGACGTGAAGCATGTCGCCGAAAACCACCATAAACCGCCGAGGACCCCCGAATACCGTCAGAGGACCGCCGAACTTCGCCCAAGGCCGATGTGTGACAAAGGTCGATAAGTCGAATGCAGTCAAGAGGCTGAAATATGAACAAGTTCGGGTTCGGACGGGCTCGCTGTTCTTTGGGTCCTTCCATGGTTGTTCCTCGTGCGCTCCTCTCGGGCCCAGGCGCTTCTGGGGCCAAGCTGGGCTGCGTTCTTATCTTTCGCCCCCCTATGGTAGCACAGCGCCAGCCGAGGTCTGCTCTGACGATCGAGACCGTTGCACATCTCGCACCTGCGGGGCTGCTCGTGCTCCTCCTCGTGGCCGCGGCCGTGGTCCTCCTCTGCGGCCCGTCCCGAGCGGGATTCAACCGGATTGGGCGGAACTACGCTGGATTAGGCCGGTTTGGGACCACGGATATACCAGCGACGATGCCGAGTTTAGCCTTCCAGGAGCGGCATCCTAGGGTAGGAAGGGAGGGATGAAGGACAAAACAAGTGTATCGTCAACCTAACCCTTTCGAAGGTCCGCGCGAATTTCTTGGACTGCCACTGGGCTCCCTTCATTGGCGCGCGGAGCGCGTCAGGGCGGCGCCGCACGAGCCGCCAGAGGGCCCAGCGCCGATGAGAGAAATCCGCGCGGACCTCCGCCAAGTTTCTAAGCCTATGCACTGTGCTCCTTCTTGGAGGGAAGGCTAGCCAAAAAAAACAGCAACCTTTTCGGACAGTTGCACGGGCCTGATTAAGACCAGGCGGGGGAGGCCAGGGCTTCTTGGAATATTCAGACATGAACTGCGACTGCGAGGAAAGATGGAGGCTGGAGGTGGATGATTGCGGTGCATGACGGTGCATGATTGCGGAAACGGGCATCGCGAAGCGAAATCAATACCCGCGCGCACCGCCACTGAGCGGCGTGCACCTAGCGGCCAGGCGCCTCTACGCACAAAATGAGCCATTCGGCCTGCGACCACCTCACCAGTCGGGGAGAGCCTTGAGTTCTTCGAGCTTGATGTTCAAGGCGAAGGCACCAACCAGAGTCGGGGCGATAGGCTGGAGGGGAGGCTGGAGGCTGCAGGAGGGGGGGGGGAACGGGATGCACTGGACAACGCGCTTTCTTCGCGGGGCGGCCCTGCGAGGGGCAGGGCGGTGACCGTGACGCCGGAGGAGGGAGAGGGACGATGGAGCCAGCCTGGCCAGGAGGGGGAACGCGTACACACACCACGGGCTCAAGGATCACAGGACCAGGATCGGCGTGGTTATGTGGATACTTGGCGTCCTCGACGGAGGATGAGGAGGAAAAACAACAACGATATCCAACATCCACTCCATCGTACTCCGTAGATCACGTGATGCAGACCAGATGTGGGAGAGCCGGGGACATGAGAAGTACGCCTGCAAGCACAAGGCGGTAGCGAACACGAGGTGGTTAGGCAAGTAAAGGCAGGCCACTCTCCGCAGAGGGTGCGGAGAAAGACATCGTACCAGCTGGAGCAAAATAGTGCTGCCTGCGGGGGAGGACGTCGAAATCGTCGTTGGTCTACGTGGGCACAATTCGGTCAAACGATACGCACAGAACTGACAAAAAGTCGGTCCGGAACGACTCGCAAGATTCTCTCAACAGACCATTGCCCAGGACAAATGACCATGCTTCGCGGAAACACCATCGTGTGCATTTACCGAATGCGGCAACCGTGATGCTACAAAAGCGTCACACGCCATGATCCGAACGATGAAATGAGCTAGACACGCACACATAAAACGTGCTGCCACTTCGTACACACCCAACTGGTTGCAGCGCTGTAGCAGAGAACCGCATCCCAAGGTGTCTGGAACGGCTGCCAGCCAGCGATGCAGTGGCACCCTCGGCAGGGTGATGGCTAAACATTGCCGAGCCGCACTGAGCCGGTATCCTTGACCGCTATCACTACAGAAGCTCGAGGCGCACACGTATACAGATCGCACCAACGCCGTCACTGCACTGCGGGTTCGCCACCGTGTCCCAGACTGTGCAACCGAGTCTCCCGTAGACAATGCGAGGGGACAGCCAAGATGTGAAGGATGGCGGAGGATAAGCAAAGGCAGGAGGAGGAGAAGGAAGACCACCCTGGGCCAAGAGGAGGGGGGGACGCGAGGGTTGGGATGACGAGAAAGGATGAAGCACCAGGAAGGTGGGCGCAAGAGGAGGCTGGAGGAAGCGGAGCACAAAGAGTGCAATGATGAGGAAGGGCGACAGCGGAGGAAGGGAGACCTAGGCACTTGAACGTTGTGACAACGTGGCTCTCCAGAGGTCTGGACCGCTTGCCGGGGACTGGCTTTCCATCCCGACTCTTGTTGTTGACGGTCCCAAGGCGGGGCGAAGGCCCCCGGAGACAGAACTTTGAAAGAACAAACATACATACGTCGTGATTTACCAATAACAAGAGGATGACACTACACCCATACCGCTAACTCCCTGGACCTCTGCCGGGGTGCTCTCTGACTCGAGTTCCGAGGCGAATCCAGCCGTGACTGCGAGGGCCTCACAGGAGGCCCAAAAAGGCGAACACCAAGGAATGGATGGCGGTATCGGATGGTATCGATACCTTTTCTCCCTCCGAGATGGGGTGGAGGGAGGAGAGTGGCGCGCGCCTGCGCGTTCTTCGAGTCCCAGCAGTATCTCCACAGGTGCTGGTGCGCGAGAACCTTCACCACTGACCCGCGGGGAGGAGCAGAACGCAGGGAAGGCGGAGGAGAGGGAGAGAGAGGGAAGCGAAGGAGTTGTTTTGGATCGCGCTCAACGCAAATAAAATTGGCAGAGATCGCCTTCGTCGGACTCTGGAACGGAGTCCTCCCCCAACCCGTCTCGACGGGTTTCTCTCCGAGACCCTGGACGCAGAACAAATCGCACTGGAGGAGACCAACACCCTTCAGCACAGTCTCCCTCGGGGCGCAGAGAGGGAGGAGGATGTAGGAAGATCGAGGGGAATCGGTAAGCTCGGGCATCCTCTCGTTGCAAATCAAAAACACGGCGGAAAATGTTTGACGCGTTTCGGCCTCCGGGGTCCTCACCAAGTCCCGCGACCGTCAAGAAGTACTCATGATGAAACACTGGTCCCAGGGTAAGTGTCCAAACCTCTGGAAAACCACGTTGTGAAACAATCACGCTGGAAGATGTCTGGGGAGGAGGAGGAGGAGCGGGGAAAACCAGAAAGGGCCAGGGAGGAGGACCGGGGAAGAGGGCTGGGGAGGAGGGGGGTTGGGGAGGAGGATGGCGTGATGAGAAAATCTGAAATAGAAATTGTATCGAGTCTTGGTGGTGTTCAAGGGTTTCTGAAAATGGGGGCGGGAAGACTCTAAGTAAAAAGTGAGGATGGATGAGGAGGGACGAGGAATAGAAAGGAGGGGGAAGAGCGGAGGATAGAGGAGAAAACAGAAGGTTCTAGAGTCGCAGAACTGCAACTGGCGAAGAATACATCCCCAGCCAGGACCCGCTGCCATGTCATACTGGTACTACGAAACATTACAACGTGGTCCCGAAACAAAAAGCGTAAAAGCCTTGAAAGCAAAGCCGTGCGAAGAAAAATTCCTACCAGTGCACACCAACGCGAGGCAACGCATACAATGTAAGGCAATGCGCAGCAACCCAATTCAAACTAGGAGACGTGACGCGCATCAAGTGAACAACACAACGAACAAGAAAGCAATGCAGAACAATAGCAATAGGTGCCAAACACCGACGGCAACATAAGGACGCAACCTGCGCGACCGACTGCACCCAGATATCGGCGGCAGCAGTTAGCGCAGCCTGTGGCAGCAACCCAAGGGCACAACCCGAGGCCAATAAACATCCGCGGCACTCATGGTGACTGAAACGATCATCAAGACCTCCGTGTAGGTGGTATGGCTCCCGTCTCAGCTGCAGCTGCGCAGATGTCGCTCCGCGGAAGAGGACCTCTGTGCTCTGTGCCGCTAGCCTCACGGCCCCCCTTGGCGTCAGCCCTCTGACACCAGGGCGCTCCTCCTTCGAATACAAGTCATCGAACATGAGGTGCTGCGACTATCTAAGGTTCTGGCTGCTTGTTGCCTGGCTTCGGAGATTCTCCGAAGTTCTAGAGGCTCCTGGAGCATCTCCTCTTGATCCGCCCCATCCTACTCCTCCTCCTCCTCCTCCAATGCAGACGTCCTTGCCTCCGAACATTGGGCTACCGTCGCCCCTCCTGTTGAATAATGATATGTTGTTTTGCTAGTCTCGACATGGCAAGGTCCCCTGAGCAACCGAGGGTCGCGCGCGGCAGAGCGGTGGCGAACGCGACGGGAACAAGAGAGAACTTGAGGAGAAATCGGCGGGACCATGTACAGCAACAACAGAGGAGGGGAAGGAGGGACGGCGACGGGGGGAGCGAGCAGGGGAGGGAAGGATCATGATGAGCTGAGTAGGGAATGCGTGTGGGGGGAGTCTCTACAGGCCCAAAAACCATGCAGCAACGTGCACAATCTAGCCGTGATGTTCGAATACTCCTTCCTCCGCTTCCTCCTCGCCCGACGACGACGACCACTTGGCGAAGGGAACCGAAGGAGGGCCCGAGGACATGGGCACGGAAGACATGGGCACAGAGGACAGCAAGACGAAGGCCACAGCACACCTCCACAAGAACCCAGCGTCCCCTGAAACGATGCCCTCCTCGAATCCAAAAGGCCCAAGGCTCCCCAGCAATGTTATAATCAGAAAACACTGCGTAAACATAAACGGCCAGAGGTTCGCGCGGATTGCTTGAATCGGCGCTGGGCCCCCTCCCTGGTGCACAGGGCGCGCCAGGGGCGGCGCGGAGGCGTCGTCACGGGGTCCCAGCGCCGATCCAATCAATCCGAGCGGACCGCCGAGAGCCTATGTTTGTGCAGTTGATTCTTCTTTGACCCAAGGGGCCCAAGGCTCCCCAAGCTAGGTGCACGCGGCGTCCTGCGCGTCTTGGCCGTTAGTCCCAGGCCCCTGGGGGGGATCCGAAGAGTCTCAGATTCGGTGAGATGATGGGCGACGAAAGGACAGGGGTCCTACGCGAGATGGCACAACGACCTTACGCCGCGGCGTACGCGGGCCGCCAGCGAGGCACACCAGTCGGAAACGAGGTCGCTGATGCGCGATTTACTCGGCCAGCTTACGCGCCAATGTCGGAGAGAACGACCCCGCTTTCCTGCGTCGCTCAGCTGGCGGTGAGCAGGCGTAGGCCCAGGAGGTCCGAGACCACCGAGTAAGTCCCTCACGGGGGGCCTCACTCCTGCTTCGGAGACGAGACCCCGAGCGAGCCTGGACAAGGCCCCGAGCCCCTGGTGAGCAGGCACGTCTGGGGAGAGAGGGGAAGAGGTAGGAGGAGAACATACCATAATGAACAACTGCATGCCGCATGCCAATACACTGTCGGAGCTCCGCACGGATCTTGGGGCGGCACAGAATGCGGTGTTGTTCTTCGCCGAGAACAAGACAGCAGGGGAGCCAGGCCTCTGACGACTCGACTCCTGTCCAGAAGCTGGCCCGAAGAGCTCGACACCCCTCTCCCGGGCTTGTGATCCTGGCGACGCTTTTGGCGGTCCACAGGCCCCGACAAGCGGCCTCTGGGTGCCGAAGAGGGCGAAACGACTCTTCGGGTGCTGCAAGAAGCGTCCCTGGCTACCCCCAGCCCTTCGGTCCACTTTGGAGTCATGAGGGGTGCTCTCCTCTTGAGGTCGCCAGGACCAGCTTCCAATCCTGAGCCGGTTCTCGACGGCAAAGGGCCCAGGGGGCCTGCAAGAACTCCCCCATAGGCTAGAAAATTGGCAAACGCCTTCCGCCGAAATCTTTTCGCGACGCGTGGATCTGAGATAACAATCTCCGATGCATTGCCTGTGCATGGGCCTACTGCAAGCCTATAGGCAGGCTATGGATAGGCCTACAAGAACCTAACATAGGCTATGAATAAGCAAACGTCGGGATTGTTGACTGGAGAATCTGGTCCCAGAGCTCAAAACTCGACCCCCAGGCCCATCACAGCGTGCGGCTGTGTTCGGGGCAAGATCTTGAGGCAAATCCAGCGGTGGCGATGAGGACGCTCCCGAAGCTCAGAGAGGGCCAGACACTCCAAAAACTTAGATCCTCGAGCCTCGAACCCCGACTGGTCTGGGCCCCTGGGAGAGCAGCGGAGGAGCGCCGACGCCACTCCGTGCGACGTCCATGCATTTGAGCATGCCCGTAAGGCGAAGGAGCGAAGGGGAATCTTAGTGGGGGACCAGCCCAGGGTGGGAAACGCCGACCTGGAATCGGCGATACATAGTCAATAGATCGCTGATCGGCTCTAATAGCGAAACCGCGCGTTCCAGGGCGGGGTGGGCTATCATGCACCTATCGGCGATGTATGAGCACTAGGGGTCCACGCATTCCCCCCTCAGCCTATCCCCTTCAAGTTGCTCCTGATAAGGCCCCGTCGCCACTGATGATAAGGCCCCCTCGCACGTCCGGGGCTGCCCGACCGACCCGCCCGTTGGGATCCGCCCGCCCGACCCGCCCGATGACGACTCCGTTTTCACCGCCGCCGCCGCCGCCGACGACGACGACGACAACGACGAGGCTTCCAACATCGGGCGCACGCTCACATGGATTACGGATCTGTGGATCTGGCGCGGATCCACGGATCGGGGAAGGCAGCCTCCAAAACATGAGGCCAAGGCCTCCCGAATTGGCGACGGAGCGCGCCGATTCTGTGTGAAAGCGGCGCCCGCCGCTTATCCACACGCATTGCCCCTTGCTTGCGCTTGCTGAACAAACGAACCGACGTCCCCCCGCAGGAGGAGACCATGATGTGGATCGCCCCCATGTTCTGGGACCCGATCAGCCTGTAGTCCTCGGGGCGTCGCCGTTGGCATTAACGTCGTGGGATGCGGGCGAAACAGAAAAAATAAGGACAAGGAAGAGGATGGCGACCAACATAAACCCAATATGTATCAACGATTCCGCAATAAATCCTCCCGCCCGCTTCCCTTCTTAACGAGTCCCTGCAAGCCGTCCTTTTCACTCGAAGAAACGCCCCCTTGACACGCAAGCACCCACTAGGCATGCCACTCGGGCAAACCCATCTTTGACAAAGAACGGCCTTGCATCCTTGAAACGACATAGATGCGGCACAATATGGTCATACAACAGCACTGGGTGATCCGCGACAACCTCGTTTTGAAAAGAGGCCACCCGCATACGTGTCACTTGTGCGCAAATCTGAACACATCCCTTCCCCAACGTGGCCCATGATGCCCCGGTACAGTCATGCTGAGGTAGTGAAGGGTGACGACTACGAACTCTTGAAGGGAAAGCTCGATAAACTTGGCGCTAAACAGTGTGCTGGTGGATGTCGTCGTCGTCGTCGTCGCTGAAATCCGCTGATCGCCCTCTCCAAAACCTATCCCGGCGGCAGGCAACTGATGTTTGATCGCCACCCGCCACGCAGTCATCGTGCCATTATGACCTGAGAACTGCGAACAAAGAGCGACGATGCTTTCCTGGCCACGGCAAACCTCGGCCACGAATTGGGGTGGGGGCAACAAAATACCAATACCGATATCGATCGGAGATCTCCCGAAGTGGCGTGTGACCTGAATTTCGAAGATAATGCAGCCGCGGTGACGAAGGATTTCCAGGAGGCCCAAACAGACGAAACCAAACGACGCTATCGTTACCTTCTCCTCCGGCAAATAGCGCCCCCGGGCTAGAACCCAGAAGCGGCCGGAAAACCAGAGCTCCTCCCGAACCCTGAACGGCCCGACCTAAATCTGACGAGCGGCGGAGAAACCAGAATCCCACCCTGGACCCAAGGTGATCCTTTTTGGAACTTTCGGGGAGCGGCGCCGCCCGGTCAACACCCTTGAATGGATGTCCATCGCGCCGGCCTGCTCGCGGCACTCGTTTGCCGCTGTTTCGCAGGCAAATCACACATTTGTGTGTGCACAAAAAATGCCTTGACTACCCCCCGTCGGCTTCCTTTTCGCCCATATCCATGGTTTCTGTTGGTCCCACGATCGGGAGAACCGCCGAGGTCTGCGCCTGCCCCCTTGTGGGCGCGCCTTCGGCCCCCAAAAAGGGAAAGCAAAACCACCGAGGTCCTGAGTGGCCACGAGGGCATGACCGCCCTCTGCTACCCTGGACACCGCCGCCACCGATGGGGCGTTCCCCGAGGTCAAAGCCCCGCGCCAAGGATACAGCCAGGCCATCCAGCGGGCAGCATAATCTAAGCTAAGAGGGGGTGGTCAGGGTCTTCCATGTACTCCTCACTGTCCTTCAGCTCCTCCCAGCAACAAGTCGCAGATGGGGGCTCGCCCCTGAAGTGAGCAGGGAACCTCTATCCCCATCCTTATTACACCTTTTTGTAGGCGAGGGAGATCACGCAACATCACACAACAAGTGCCAAGATAAAACAAAAAAAAAAAAAAAAAAAAAAAAAAAACAGCGAAAGGCCCATGCTGGCACGACATGACACACAACTGCAACATCACCCGGACGCGCAGTCCGCGTGTCCCGCCAGCGTCCCATTTGAAGGCAAAGACAAGTTCTGGTGCCGTCGGAAGTAGCGGATCGTTCCACCACGGCGAAAAGAACACAGTCTGAATCGCGTACAAATAACCTGGAGCGCTTGCAGCAGCGCGTCGAACAGGCCCATGGAGACGGTGGCCGCCAGAAGAAATATAATGTCGCCAGTCGAAGCATGAAAGCGGTGAACTGTGCAACTGAGGGGTAGGACGACTGACTCTCCCACGCGCCGTCGCAAACCGCCCTTGGCGATGGGCAATGTGATAACCGCAAAGGAGAAATCAGACGCCACGTGCCACGCGCACCTGCCACCGGCACAGCGTCATCAACTCTGCGGCCCTCAGGAAACCTATAAAAAAAACCAGCAAAAGCAAGATGGCCAAATCGCGCCGATCCCAACATCTAGCCAATCGCGCCGCATCCAATAAAAGATTGACCGGCGTCGGCGGCGCCCGGAGCAGCAGCTCGACGCGCCCCCTGGCCGCCCGACGGTTGCAGGATGCAGGGGGCGCGCGTCGTCACCTGCGCCAACGCTGCAACCCTGAAGAAGTATCAGCTGCGTGGTTGACATTCTGACCGGCGCCCCAAGAATTCTAACCATTCGGCGACCTGAACACGAAGATGACCCACGTCTCCATCTGCGCTGGCGGTCAGGCAGAAGCGCTCGCAGCAAAGCGCGATTGTCGGCGGCGCCCCTGTGATGGCGCAGCAAGGCGGCGGGCTATGCGAGGTTACGCGAGAGGGCGCACTAGATCGCAGGCCCGTCTGTGAGCGAGCTGGGGCCGGGAAGCGGCGCGGCCGTCGGCTAGCCATCGCCTTCGTTTTCGCCGGCCCTGCGCGACGGCGCGTCGGCGCGCTCCCGATCCATCCCTGCGCGGCAATGCGCTGGCCGAGACAGAGGCGCCAGCGCCTGCGCGCAAATCCTCCTCGCCACCACGTGCAGGATGCGGGGCGACGTCCGTCCTCGCGCCACCGCGCCGACGTCCGCCCGGCTGTCCATTAGACGCAGAAGCCGCGCGCGTAGCTGACCCAATTGTCGCAGAGGCCACTGACGAGCCCCGAGGCAACTGCGGATCTCGAGGTCAGCGATGCGCGAGCTTCTTGGCTACTCCCAGGACGCCGCCGAGAGCCATGTCCACCACGCCGCCGATATTGGACGGCGTGGCCAGGCACCTCGTTGACGTCGGGGCGTGCGTCAGACCCGCGAAGGTCCGCCCGCCTCGCCAGCTCCTCGATCAGCACCGCGCAGGTGCCCTGCGAAGCCCCTGGCCCCTCGAGATCCGTCTGTCGAAATTTTGCGCCATCCAGGGTGCCAACTCGGAGCGGGGCAGGAGGGCCAAGGCGCTCCTCATGCCGCGGGGCGCCGTCCACCAGCATCGCCTCGCCGTCGGCCGCGGCGAAGCCGCTGCCCGTAGCGCGCGTCTCCGTGAACGTCGGCACCTCCGTCAAGCACTAGCCTAAGACAGCCCCATGCGCCAGGGGCTGGGCCACCGCGCCGTGCAGGTAGAAGTTGCCCATGAGCGCGTATGGGAACTGCCCTAACGAGTGCTGTTCTTTTCTAGCCCGAGTCGGGCGCGCCGCGACTGCGCGCCGCGGCGGGGGTCTCTCTCTGGCGCGCCAGCGACCCTGAGCTCGCCCTCGGCGCCGACCAAACAGTTCTCGGCCTCGAAATGGCAAAATGGCAAGGCGGGCGGCAGCAAGAATGCATCCGCCATCGCTGCAAGGCCGCCGCGTCGCATCCACGCGGCTCCGCGGGAGGCGCGCCGGGCGCGAGCCGCGGCGCGCGTCGCGGGAACGGGGGGCGGCGCGCCCCGGCACTGCGGCCAGCGGGCCACGAGTGACCTGCCCGCAGCTGAGGCCCTGAGTTCCAGAACCCCCTGCAAGTGGATGCGCGCGCCAGCCATCTCGGGATTATCCGCGCCACCCTGCCGCGGCGCCGCGTGCGGCTGGTCGCCCCTAGGCGCGCGGCCCACGGGGCAACGCGTGATCCGGCCGCCCTCAACGAACGCGGGGGCCAGGCCAAGCTCCCGCGACACGGCGCACAAGCCCGCCTGGCCCACCCAGGCCGCGTTCTCGATCGGCCGAAAGATGCGGCACCCACCGCCCGTCATAAGCTGTGAGATATCAAACACCCTCTGGACCTCGTAGAAGAGCCTCGACTTGTTGCCCGCGGGCCCATCGCTGTCCACCTCGGCCCTGGACAGGTCAACGCGGGGCTACCCAGCGGTCGGGATCGCCCATCTGGCCAGAGGGGCCCGGGCCGCCCGGCCCGCGGGCGGATGATCGCGTCGGGGGCGATGCGGGCCACGTGGCCCAGCTCCACCTCATCTGGCGACGCGTAGCGGACAGCGCGGCACGCTTCTTCACCCACCTCGCCCGCTGCGAAAACGGCGACCGACGGGCCCGGGAGGTCATGCGCCATGCGGCTGCCCCCGATGCCATCGAACAACGGGATGACGATGCCCTCGTCGTTAAACCTGCTTGCCGCCAGCGAGAAGGCGCCGGGGCCGCCGCCGCTCCGCGGGGCAACGAGCGCACAGACCAGCGCGCAGCCCCGCGCCCAAAACTCGGGCCTGGCCGGCGCCCGCAAGTCGCAGCGCGCGAGCGGGGGTAAGCAGAGGCCGCGCGCCACTTCGACCCGCGCTGGCGGAGGACATCCGGCTGCCTGCCAACGGCGATCCATTCGATATATTCACATCGCGCTTTGGTCACACCCTGGGGCCCAGGACAAAGGGCGCCCAGGGGCCTCGACTGATTTTGGGCCACGGCCCCACAGAGCTTGCAAAACCAAGCTCCGCTCCGATGGTAGCGCGCACTCTAGAACGTGCGACGCCCAAACCCCCGATGACGCGCGCTCTAGAACCTACCTTGGGAGACATCATAATAGACCCGTCGACGTTGTAAACTTGGCGGCGATCAGCGCCCCGCCGCGCTTCCGCGCAGGCCGTGGTGACCGAGGAGAAACAACGTAAACGCCTCTGCCTCAATCAGAAAGCCCGCGAAGAAAGGGGGGGGAAGAGAAAGCCCCGGAGGCAAAGCCAACCTGGGCCCTACACTCGCGTCGTAACTGGTCAGGGACATTCAAGCACATGATCTCAGAAGGAGGCCCCCCTCGGGATGGACCTGAAATTCTTTGCGCTTCGCGTATCCCCACCAGCCCATCTCACAGCAGCAGCTCTCGCGAAGCATGTCGACAGTTGTGTTGTTCAGGCGTGTGTCCGCTGGGCTCCGTATATCTCCCCTGTCCCTCCTTCCTCCCGCCCCCTTGTGAATCCTCCTTGTGGGGGGAGCGGGAGAAGGACGAGGCGGAGGAGGAGGGAGAGAAAGCGCTCCTCGTGATTTGAATCGTTTGGGGTTTCTCGTCCTGGTGTGAGTCGTTCGGGCCCTTCTTCCTGGTGTGAGTCGTTCGGGCTCTTCGTGGTGTGAGTCGTTCGGGCTCTTCGTCCTGGTGTGAGTCGTTCGGGCTTCTCGTGGTGTGAGTTGTTCGGGCCCCTCATCCTGGTGTGAGTCGTTCGGGCCCCTCCTCCTGGTGTGACTCGTTCGGGCTCCTCGTGGTGTGAGTCGTTCGGGGCCCGCGTCGTGGTGTGAGTCGTTCGGGCTCCTCGTGGTGTGAGTCGTTCGGGCGCCTCGTCCTGGTGTGAGTCGTTCGGGCCCCTCCTTGTGGTGTGAGTCGTTCGGGCTCTTCGTGGTGTGAGTCGTTCGGGCCCCTCATCCTGGTGTGAGTCGTTCGGGCTCCTCTTGGGGGCCTCTTGGGGGCCTCTTGGAGCCTCGTGGGGGCCTCTTGGGGGCCTCTTGGGGGCCTTTTGGGGGCCTCTTGGGGGCCTCGTGGGGCCCTTGGGGGCCTCTTGGGGGCCTCTTGGGGGCCTCTTGGGGCCTCTTGGGGGCCTCTTGGGGGCTTCTTGGAGGCCTCTTGGGAGCCTCCTGGGGGCCTCTTGGGGCCATCTTGGGGCTTCGTGCGACCTCCGGAGAAGCGCAAATGAGCGCTACCCCCTCAGAAGGACAAAATGAGCCCAAAACCTTCGTACAATAAAACATTTTGAAAACAAGGAGCAGCAGCGCTGGCCCCTCAGACGGCCAAAATGGGGCCAAAACCGCATAAAATCAAGGATTTTGGTTTCAGAGAAGAGGAGAGCATTTGTTCGTGGTCCCCCCGACGGGGCCAGAATCCTCGCGAGGGTCGTCGTTTTTTGGCCCTCCCAGGAGTCGAAAAAGACCCCTCTGACCACCCGCGGGACGACCTCTCCGGGCCCAGGGGGAGGGGGTAGGGGGAGGGGTAAACCCCTCCCCGAAGGGGAAGAAGGGGGGTTGGGGGGTTGAGGACAGAGAGAGCTCTCTAAACCACTCACGCCCAAAGGGCTGGTGGGACTTCTGGGGGCGGGGGCACCGTGGATTCTGACTGACTCGGACTCAATGAAACATTGCCCGGATTCGAAGGATCAGCAGAAGCCTCGAGGGCTTGGGGGGCCCCGTAGGAAATCTGCGCCTGCAGCGGGCTGCCCGCCCCGCAGCCGTTCGCCTCGCCGCCTTGCCGCGGAGCGGGGGCCTCGGCCCTGCGAGGGGCAGCGCGGGCTCAGACGCCGCTCGCCGAGACGAGTCGGGACAGAAGTCCCACCAGCCCTTCGGGCGTGAGTGGTTTAGAGAGCTCTCTCTGTCCTCAACCCCCCAACCCCCCTTCTTCCCCTTCGGGGAGGGGTTTACCCCTCCCCCTACCCCCTCCCCCTGGGCCTGGAGAGGTCGTCCCGCGGGTGGTCAGAGGGGTCTTTTTCGACTCCTGGGAGGGCCAAAAAAAACGACTACACTCACGAGGATTCTGGCCCCGTCGGGGGGACCACGAACAAATGCTCTCCTCTTCTCTGAAACCAAAATCCTTGATTTTACTACGGTTTTGGCCCCAGTTTGGCCGTCTGAGGGGCCAGCGTTGCTGCTCCCTGTTCTCAAAATTATTTATTGTACGAAGGTTGTGGGCTCATTTTGTCCTTCTGAAGGGGTAGCGCTCATTTGCGCTTCTCCGGAGGTCGCACGAAGCCCCAAGATGGCCCCAAGAGGCCCCCAGGAGGCTCCCAAGAGGCCTCCAAGAAGCCCCCAAGAGGCCCCCAAGAGGCCCCAAGAGGCCCCCAAGAGGCCCCCAAGAGGCCCCCAAGGGCCCCACGAGGCCCCCAAGAGGCCCCCAAGAGGCCCCCAAGAGGCCCCCAGAGGCTCCAAGAGGCCCCCAAGAGGCCCCACGAGGAGCCCGAACGACTCACACCAGGACGAGGGGCCCGAACGACTCACACCACGAAGAGCCCGAACGACTCACACCACAAGGAGGGGCCCGAACGACTCACACCAGGACGAGGCGCCCGAACGACTCACACCACGAGGAGCCCGAACGACTCACACCACGACGCGGGCCCCGAACGACTCGCACCACGAGGGGCCCGAACGAGTCACACCAGGAGGAGGGGCCCGAACGACTCACACCAGGATGAGGGGCCCGAACAACTCACACCACGAGAAGCCCGAACGACTCACACCAGGACGAAGAGCCCGAACGACTCACACCACGAAGAGCCCGAACGACTCACACCAGGAAGAAGGGCCCGAACGACTCACACCAGGACGAGAACCCCCAAACGACTCAAATCACGAGGAGCGCTTTCTCTCCCTCCTCCTCCGCCTCGCCCTTCTCCCGCTCCCCCCACAAGGAGGATTCACAAGGAGGCGGGGGGGAGGAGGGACAGGGGAGATACACGGAGCCCAGCGGACACACGCTTTTTTATATATATATATATAGATATATAAAACTGTCGACATGCTTCGCGAGAGCTGCTGCTGTGAGATGGGCTGGTGGGGATGCGCGAAGCGTAAAGAATTAAGCTCATCGGCCCATGGGTCTTACTCCTCGTCAAAATCAATCGCCCTCGGGGCCGAAACTGCGCGCGCTGGTTTTGGGCGCCGAATTGCAGGTCTCGCCGCGGGTCGCCACCAAACAGAGCCTGGAACGTTTCACGGCGACGCGCCTCGGCCTCGACGCGCGCCAAGTTATGCTGAGCTTTCTGCCCCCGAGGCGTAGAGCCATGCGCGGGTCCCGCCCCGGGCCCAGAACAGCGCGGTAGCTTAGCAGGAAGCTCGAGCACTCTTGTCAACAGCTGGAGGGCGGAGGAGCGCAAGATCGCGATCAAGCCGCGATGTGTTTCCACGGGGCATATTTGACAGCAGAAATATCGCGAGCAAGTGGGATTGCCGACTCGGTCATTACCAGGCAATAAAGCATTATGTCAAGACCTTGTTATTTCCCTGCGAGCAAACGCCCTCGACACCCGGCGCCGTGCGCGGACCCCCCGGGGCTGCTCTAGCACATTCGGGGACATGCTGACGCCGCCAATGAGAACCCAAGGCGTCTTCGCCGATTGCACCGAGGCACCGATCCTCTGGAACCGCGCCCGATTCCTGGACCCCGTGCCGAGGCTGGGGCGCCCGTTCAGCAGGATGACAAAGAGCGGGTAGCCCGTCATGTAGACTACGACTGGAAAGGGAACCGTCGAGCGACTTCTGCCAAGCATCGCGCAGGTAACGGGCAGCTGCCTTGGCCTCCAAGAGCACGCGCAGCTGCAGATGCCTCTGCGCCAAAATCATCCCGCCCCCTTCGCTGGAGCGCGCATCAGCCGAAGCGGGAATTATCTTGCCAGACTTCCTGGCCGCATTTCGGCGCAACCTCGGCTTGCATCCGCGCGCCTCGGCCGACCAGTCTCGCGCTTCGGCCTCGTCGTGGATGCGAGTCGCGACGGAGCCCCAACATCGCATTTGATTGAAACGCGATTCAATATACTTCCATGCTTTGTCTGACAGACACGCGATGCTCGCGTCGAACAGCTTGGCAATATCACCGTCAGAGCACCCTGCCTTTGCGCGCGCGAACAAAGGCGAGCCCGCTACGTCTAATCGTTCTCCCGCGCCGCAAGCAGCACCAGCTGCGCCCTTGCTCGCGGCCTTGGCCTCAAGCGCCCGCGCGTCGAACTTCGCCGTGGAGAGGCGGCTCGCCGCTGCCGCGGCCCTGGCCTGGCACATCTCGTCCTTGGTCAGGTCGCCCGCCGCGGGCTCACTGCCAGCAGGCTGGGCCGCCACCGCCGCCGTCCGAGCACCGTCGCCACCTGATGAGACTGCCTCTCCGCCACCTGGTTGAACAGCTCCGTCCTTGCCTCTCCTCTTCTTCGCCGCGCGTTCCTTGAGCGAGCTTCTCTGCGGCTGAAGCCAGGCGAGACACTTCTGCTCTTCGGCCTTCTTGCTCTCGAGATGCGTCTTCACCCGGCGAAGCTGCGTCTGGAGCTCATTGAGCGCATTATTCTCGCTCTCGGATGGATCTAGCTCGTCGATCGCGTCGAACAACTTCTCTCCCCACTGCCCCTGGAAAAGCGGAGCCCCCTCGGCTGGCTAGGTAGCAGCCTTGAGCCCCGCAGCCTGGGCATGGACCACCAGGGCGCTGCGTTTGATCTCCTCGGGTTGCGCCAGCACCAAGGCCGCCTGCTGCTTCGTCTCCTCCGCCGCTGCCAGATTGCCGTGGAAGCGAATGACGCTGTTAACCGCCTGCTCGTGAAGGTGTTCGGCGTTGCGCCACGTTCCTTCTGCCCGCCGAATGGCATTGGCTGGGTTCTCCCGGGCCTTGGCGCCCTCCGACGCCTCCTGGGTCAGCGCGGTGACCTGCGCCTGCAACGCCTGCGCCTGCTGGTTCTGTGGCCGCGAGCGCCTGCTGGAGCAGCACGGTAGCGTTTGGTGGCGCTCCGCGCCCTCCCTTGCCCGTGCCAGGCGACGAGCCGCGGTTCCTGAGGATGCCTGTGGGGCGAGGGGCCTGCAGCTGGCCCACCTCGCTCCACGGATCCTCGTCACAGTCGTGACAGTCGCAGTGATCAAACTGCACCTTCCTTTTCTTCTTCCGGTAAAGGTCGACTGGCATTTTACACTTGGCGCACCTCTTGCCATTGTCAAGCAGGATACGATTCCACTCACATCGATTGTATGCTGTGCAACGGGTCCATAGTTGTTGCTGCTTGCTGCTTGGTGCCCGTCATGGCTGGATGGACAACATGTCCGAGAGAAACTGAGCCTCTATGTTGGTCGAAACTCCGCGGTGTGGCACCCCACGGAGTCAAACCCCTCAAGCGCTGCGGGGAAGCCCAGAAGATGCGGGCCTAGGAGGGGGATGGGCGACCCACGCCCGCGCCCCCCTCCTTTTGAACCACAGTTGCTTGAGAGCCGTGGCGACGGGAAACCTCCAGAGAGGCCAAGGAGATGGCCAGGGAACGCCAGTGAGGGCCGCCGCTGTCCCGATTGGCCCCGCTCCTCGAGCCACCGCTTTGCCAGAGCCCCTCGGGGGGGGGGGGGGGGGGGGGGGGGGGCGAAAGGGTAGGATCGCAGGGGGGCAGGGTAGAGAATTAGAGGCCTCATAGATGGGGTCCGAGTAAATGGGGTCGGAGGTTTGCGCCGCATAGCCGATGCGGCAATGCATCGGTGATGCATCGGCGACGTCGGCGATGCATCGGCGATATCGGTGCGGAGAAACACGGGCTCCACATCGAGCCGCATCGGCGATGCATCGCCGATGCGACGCGATCCTCGGACCCCATCTACTCGGACCCCATCTAGATGGCCTAGAAGAATCAGCTCACGTAGCTGGCTTTCCTGGGGCCTCCTGAGGCGCCCACGCATCGAGAAATGGGTCCGGCGGCGGGGCGGAGACCAGCTGCATGCAGCAGATTTCGTACCCACCCCCCTTCCCTATCATACCCGTTCGTCCAGCCTGAGCCCCCCCCGGCTCCGCGCGGTCCTCGCCGAGGTAATCGCGGACCTGCTGCTCCCACCGCGCCTTGCCCGACCAAATCATGGCCTGCGGCGCGGGCGCCAGCGAAATCCGTCCTCCTCCCCCCTCACCATTTGGCGGCACACAGGAGGGAGGTGGCGCGAAAGATGGGGGCTCCTCCTGAGAAGGCTGGCGGCTTCTAAGAAGGGAGGGGCCTTCTCAGTAGGGCCTCGAGGCTCCTGAGAAGACTGATCAGAAGCCTCCAGGCGCTTCTAGAAGGTCCCCCCTCCTGTAATAACTAAACCCCCCTGGCTTCTCTGAAGGCCCCGCCCTCGCGCAACCCCGTTCTGCGCGCCGCCGACTCCTCCCTCCCTCGTTGTGACGATCACGACACAAGCTCATCCCCATGTTCGGCCTCCGGGGACCATGGCTGGGCCCCTGGGGGCGTCAACAACAACGACTCGAGACAGAACGCTGGTCGGGGGAAGGGGCCAAGAACTTTGGGGGTCCACGTTGCGAAACAGCTCACGGCGTCAGATGTCTGGGTTCCCACTGTCTCCTTGCACCTACCAGTCTCTCCTCCTTCTACTCCCCATTCTCCTCGTCCTCCTCCTCCTCCTCCTCCTCCTCTTCCTCCTCCTCTTCCTCCTCCTCCTCCTCCCCCTTCCTCAGGGGGCCCAAAACAAAACGTACGCGCCCAGCCGCGTACACGAATGCGCCCCTCAGTTCGCGACGCCGCCCACACTTCACGAGTCGCTCGGGAGAGGATTGCAGGGAGAGAGCTGCTCATCACGGCGGAGCTCCACCGAAGCCCCCAGTGGTACCGCCCACATGCGTCCCCCATGTCCAATTTGGCATTTTCACCCGCCCAACACAGCGCTTCGTGGCCCAATAGGGAGCCCCACCAGAGCCCAAAGTGGGACCGCCCGCATGCGTCCCCCACACCCAACTTGGCATTGTCACCCACCCAATACAGCGTTTCGTGGCCCCATCGGGAACTCTACCGAAGTCCCCAGTGGGACCGTCCGCATGCGTCCCCCACAACAGACTTGGCATTGTCACCCACCCAGTACAGCGCTTCGTGGCCCCATAAGGAGCCACACCGAAGCCCCCAGTGGGACCGTCCGCATGCGTCCCCCACACCAGACTTGGCATTGCCACCCACCCAGTACAGCGCTCCGTGGCCCCATCGGGAGCTCCACCGAAGCCCCCAGTGGGACCGCCCGCATGCGTCCACCATGCCCAATTTGGCATTTTCACCCGCCCAGTACAGCGCTTCGTGGCCCCATAGGGAGCTCCACCGAAGCCCCCGGTGGGACCGCCCGCATGCGTCCCCCACAAGGAGCTCCACCGAAGCCTCCAGTGGGACCGCCCGCATGCTTGCCCCACACCGAATTTGGCACTTTCACCGACCAGTACAGCGCTTCGTGGCCCCATAGGGAGCCCCGCCAAAGCCCCCAGTGGGGCCGCCCGCATGCGTCCCCCACACCCAATTTGGCATTTTCGCCCACCATTTACAACGCTTTGCGGCCCCATGGGGGGCTCCACCGAAGCCCCCAATGGGACCGTCCGCATGAGTCCCACACGCCTAATTTGGTTTTTTGTTTCACCCACCCAGTGCAGCGTTTCGTGGCCTCATAGGGAGCTTCACCGACGGCCCCAGTGCTACCGCCCGCATGCGTTCCACCCCCGCCCAGCGCAGCGCTTCGTGGCCCGATAGGGAGCTTCACCGAAGAAGATATCACACCTTCATATGGTTGGGTCCTTCGCCAGGATAATGATTTGTGCCCCCCTCGGAGGGATCAGGAATTCGTTGTCTTTTTGTCCCCGGAAATTTGTTGGCCCCCCCATCAAGTTTTTGTTGTGATTGCTCTTCCCTCCCCTCGGAAGGGGGGCGGCAATGGGGGGGCCAAGTGGAGCAAGCGGGAAGAGGCCCCGGCAGGCGCTCCAGCTCGATCCGGGCGTACTGGGGCTTCAACGAGGCTCCAGATATCCGCCACCGTGCCCTTGACACGAAGTGGAGTGCCCCAGCTCACACCTGTGCCGCTACTGCTGCTGCAGCCCAGATTCTAGATTTTTAAACGGCCCGGACACTTGGTTTCCCAGCCGTCTTCCGAAGCCAGGAGGGCCCAAACTGGGCAAACAAAATCCCGGGGAGGTTGCCCGAACCGTCAAAGAGGATCCCAAATCGACCCATGATCGCTCCCAGACCAGACGCCCAAGATTGCCTCAAAAAGGCCAAAGGTGCCCCCGGAAAGGCTCTGGGGGTGGCCCAAGAGCACCCCCAAGAGGACCGAGGGCTCTCAGAGGCCGAAATCACAGATTCCCCTGTGGTTGTTGCAGGATTTGAGCTGTCTCGCCTTTTTCCGCTTCCAACGCTCCAAGACGGCCCAAGACGCTCCAAGAGGGCACCAAGACGGCCCAAGGGGCTCCCAAGAGACACCCAAGAGAGGCACGAA
>CAUYUJ010016838.1:150305-205483 GCA_963575745.1 Prorocentrum cordatum | reverse complement strand
TCCTCTTCCTCCTCCTCCTTCTCCTCCTCCTCCTCCTCCTCCTCCTCGTCCTCCTCCTCGTCCTCCTCCTCCTCCCCCTCCTCCTCTTCGGGCGCGCTGGGGAGCCTAGTGGGGCCCCCTTGGGCTCTCTTAGGGCCCTCGGGGCCCTCTTGGCCGTATTGGGGCCGTCTGGGGGCCATCTTGGACCGTTTGGGGCCCCTTTGGGGCTCCTCTGGGGACGTCTTGGGATGATCTTTGGGGCCTCTTAGGCCGTCTTGGGCCCGTCTGGGGGCCCTCTTGGCCGTATTGGGGCCGTCTGGGGCGCCTCCGGGGCCGTCTTGGGACGACCTTTGGGGCCTCTGGGCGCCGTCTTGGGCCCGTCTGGGGAAAAATACAAAAAAAAACTGGCCATGGGAGCCGCCCGGGAGCCGCTTCACTCGAAAAAATACAAGGGAAACGGGCTATTAGACTTTGCGCCCGCGCCTCGCCCCCCCCCCCTGGACCCCCCCTAATAAGGGCTTCGCCCCCTACTCAACGTCACTCGCTCGTACCTCGCTCTTTCCGTCACATGGGCCGGCACGGAAACGGAAAGAGCGCTTCAACAACTTGACCGAACTTACTCACACCACCGTTCGTACTGGGAGCCATGGCGTTGAGAGCTTGTTACGTCACCCCGCGCTCTTGGCAGCCTTGGTGTTCAGAGATTGTTGCGTTGCCGCCCGTTCCTGAGCCTTGGCTAGGCCTTGATGTCAGGAACTTGTTACGTCACCGCTCTCTGCTGGGAGCATTGGTCTTATCAGCTTGTGTACGTCACCGTTCGCTCTTGGGAGCCTTGGTGTGAAGAGCTTTTTGCGTGACCGCTCGCTCTCTATTTGGCGTCTCTGGTCATTCTTGGGAGTCCTATTGGGGCCCTTTTCGGGCCCTTTTGGAGGCCTTTTGGGCACCTCTTGGGGCTTCTTGGGGGGCTGTGGGGGCCGCCTGGGAGCGTCTTGGGGCGAAAGGCTAGACTGTCGGGTTCGTGGTCCCCCTCTTGGGGCCGTCTGGGGGGCCCTCTTGGGCCGTCTTGGGCGCCTCTTGGGCCGTCTTGGCGCCCTCTCGGGCCGTTCTGGGGGACTCTTGGGAACCTCTTGGGCCGTCTTGGGGCGGTCTTGGGGGCCTCTTGGACCGTTTTGAACGCCGTGAAAGGCGAAAAGCCGTGCATGCTCAAAATGTACGTTTTCCAATAAGACATCTATGATGTTGGTAACTCCTGATGGCCTCGTGGGACGCGTCCTGGTGGGCTCTTGGGGCTTCTTGAAGGGCTGTGGGGGCCTCCCCGGGGCGTCTTGGGGCGATCGAGTAGACTTGTCGGTTCGTGGTCCCCCTCTTGGGGCCGTCTTGGGGCCCTCTTGGGCCGTCTTGGGCGCCTCTTGGGCCGTCTGGGCGCCCTCTCGGGCTGTTTTGGGGGCCTCTTGGGAGCCGCTTGGGCCGTCTTGGGGCGGTTTGGGGGGCCTCTTGGGCCGTCGTCAACGCCGTGAAAGGCGAAAAGCTGTATATGCTAAAAATATACGTTTTCCTTTTGGAAAATCTTTGAGTTTGGCCTCTTGGGGCCCTCTTGGGACGCCCCTTGGACGCCCCTTGGGGGCCTCTTGGGGGCCTTTTGGGCCGTCTTGGGCGGTCTTGGGCTCTCTTGGAGCGCTCTTGTGCCGTCTCGAGGGAGAATCCGAAAAAAAACATGCAAAAACCCGTGGGAAAACCCGAAAACGGCCATTAGAACTCATCCGCAGACCGTGCGCCCCCCTGGAAGCCCCCCTTTAAGAGGCTTCGTCCAACACACAACGTCATCGTTCGTACCTCGCTCTTTCCGTTACCTGGGTCGGCACAGAAACTCAAAAAACGCTGCAGAAATAGAAACCGAAATTGCTCACGCCACCGTTCGAAGGAACCTTGGCGTTGAGTGCTTGTTACGTCACCCCTCGCTTTTGGGAGCCTTGGTGCTCAGAGATTGTTGCGTTGCCGCCCGTTCCTGGGCCGTGGCTGGGCCGTGGTGTCAAGAACGTGTTGCGTCGCCGCTCTCTGCTGGGACCCTTGGTCTTGTCAGCTTGTTTCCGTCACCGTTCGCCCTTGGGAGCCTTGGTATGAAGAGATTCTTGCGTTACCGATCGCTTTTCATTTGGCGTCTCTCGGCCTTCTTGGGCGTCCTATTGGGCCCCTTTTGGAGGGTTTGTCGAAGCCTCTTGGGGGCCTCTTGGGAGCTTCCTGGGGCTTCTTGGGGAGTTTTGGGGGCCTCCTGGGAGCATCTTGGGGCGGAAGGCTAGACTTTTCGGTGCGTGGTCCCCCTCTTGGGGCCGTCTTGGGCCCTCTTGTCTCTTGGGCCGTCGTGGCGCCGTCTTGGGCCGTTTTGGGGGCGTGTGCCTGCTGCGGCTAAGGGCCGCGGGCTGGCCCACTCGTGGGTAGGGGGCCACTTTGCCCGTCGCGTGAGGCGTCCCATGGGCGCGGGGGAGGGGCAGATCGGCGCGTGGCGGGAGGTTGGTGGGATGAGTAAGGGTGGCCAGCCCTCGCCACTCTGGTTAGCTCCCCTCGTCTTGCCGCCTCCCTGTCCCCAGATAGGATTTGGTTCTGGAGGGCGTTAGATGGGTCGAAGATCTCCATGAAAGATTCCTGGGGTCTGGGGGCGAGGTGCCCCCCCAGAACCGGTTCCAGTAAAGCGGGCGAGTTCGTAGGTCGTGGTAGGTTGTACAGCGAGCGTATCAGTTCGATGACCCTGAGAGCCTCTTCTGCGGTCCTAGCGCCCCTCGTGGCCCAACCGTCCCTGGCGACGTCGAAGATTGTCGGACCCAGGTTGACCTCTTGAAAGGCTGCGGTTGGGTCTCCCCTGCCGTTGTCGGAAGCCGATTCCCAGATGAAGGGAACCAGGATGCGGCCCTATGTGCACCCAGGGGGCATGCTGCTGGTAGCAACAATGTTTCTGATTCTTCCCACTTCATCTACGGGAACGTTGGCCTCGCATAGGTGGGCCGCTCAGTGCGTCTCCTGAATGGGCGGGCACGCTCTGGGGGAGGGGGCCAGTGCGGGGCCCAAGAGGGGTCGGAGTCGGAGGTGCTGTTTTCCTGATTGTCGGCTTCGCATGCGTGCTGTTCAGATGCGCATACATGCCGGATTTGGACGTCGTCCTCCTCTGCGTTGTTCCGACTGGTGGGGTCGTCTTGGGCGGACATTAGGTGGGCTCTCCTTTGAAGTGCCGCCTCTCGAGCTACGAACGCTCCGAGTGGGTCAGACACACGCAGCCGCCGGGCAAGGAGGTACACGCCGTCGCCCCTGGTGGGGGAGGCGTAGAGGTCAAGTAGGCCCGTAGCCGCCGTAGTTTACCCCTGTGTGTAGGCGGTGGATGGACCTGCGAGCTGGGGCCCGTTTTGAAGCACTGTGGGTCCTATGCGAAGCCTCAACCATTGAAGGTCCACGTCGCGTAGTGGGGAGTTGTCTTGGTGTCTTGGCTCTCTGGAAAGGCTTCTGCGGGTACGCTCGCGCAGTGCCTGCGGGATCCAGTTCCCAAGCGACCAAGGGAGAGCGGGGGCGCCCCCCCCCCCCCCGCCCCGCCCTTCCCAAGGGGATGGCGGGGGCTCCCGAGTCTCGCGAACTTGGGCGTGAAGGGTGTGCTGCATCTCCGTGCATGCTGTTCGAGGGGCGCGGCAAGGTGCACGTGCGCCCCCCTGGAGGGGTGGAGGGGGCGGCGGTGTCCAAGTCGATGCTGATGTCGTCGCCGCGTTCGACCATGCATCTTCAGCTCCCGAGCAGCTCGGCGACGAGCCAGGTGGCTGCGTAGCCCACGGGGCCAATCTGACCCTCGCAGAGGATGCGGCAGTGCATGGGAGCATGCCTGTTGGCCGCCCGGATTAACTGCATAATGAGGAGGGGACTGAGTCCGTTCAAAGGGAGCAAGGGCGGACCCCTTGCGTCGGCGGGCCTCGGGCTTCCTGGGACCCTCCAGGGGTGTCCTAGGCGGTGGCGTGCTGGGCATAGTCAAGGGGTCGGGCCCCGTCGGGCCCATGTATCGCACCACGAATGCTGTTCAATGGGCGTGAAGAAGTGGTGCGTCTGAAGCCGCCTGGCCGCGCGGCCCCAATGCCAGTAGCCGCGACGCGGCTGGGGAGGGGTGATGGCCGGGACGGCCCCGGACAAGGGTCCATCACCACCTATGGGAATTGCATGGGCGTCGTGTCTGGCGCATGGCTCTGTTCCGTGTCTCCGGACCCATCTTAACAGGTGGTCGTAGTCTGGGAGGTGGATGGTGCCCGGGCCTCTGTGTTCCTGAACGAACAGCTTCTTGGCCGGGTCCGCTGCGCCCAGGCCACATGGGTCGAAGTGGCTGCGAAGGCGGGAGGCTGGTGGTAGGAGGACTTCAACGTGGGGAGCGGGGACAATCTGCTCCTCACTCTGTCGTTGAGTGGGCGGGGGTCCACGGTGTACCGCGCATGCTGCAGTTGCAGCCTCGCGTTCAGCTGCCGATCCGTCGTCGGGCGGGCCTGCTGGCAGTGGGTCTTCGTTGCTGGTAACCTGTAGCTGCACGTCGAACAGGGCGGCCAGGGGCCTGGACGCTAGCAACTGCCCGTGGTGAGGCCTGACACCGCAAAATCTCGCCTCGTAGTCGCATCCATTGGCCGACCATGCGAGTGCCGTCGTGCCGAGGTGGCAGAGAGTGCTGGCGACATGCCTGGCGCTTGGGTCTTTGTCGAGGTCGAAGTCCTGGCCGGCGCGGTCGAGAGGTCCCCCGGGGCCGCCTGGGGCGCGTCCAGGACGGTGGCGAGTCCAGGCGTTGCGGAGGGCTGTTCCGAGGTTGCTCTGCTGGTCGGGCGCGCGGTTCCAGGCCCATCCCCCGACCAGCCAGGGGCCGCCAGATAGCTCTGTAGACTCCTGCCGGAGCCGCAGGTGGCCTCCTCTTCTGTTTAGCGGGGTTCTAAGGCGAGCGGGCCGCTCAGTGCGAGTTCCCTGGGGGGTAGCGACGGGGGACTGGCTCGCCTCCCCGCTGTTCCCGCGTCGCCTGGAGCTGCTCCGCAGCCTGGGCCGTCTTCGGCCCGTGGCGGAGGCCTGGGGCCTCGCTCTTGCGGAGTGTTCTGGACCTCTTCGCTCGCGTTGGGGTCGACAGTTCTTTCAGGGTCGCCGCGTTGAAACGGGCGCCCCCACCTAGCGGTTCACACGCTGGGGCTGAATTGGAGTTTGAGCCGCGCCAAAGAGGAGCGGGATAGGAAAGTGGGGAGGTGGGGGTGAGAACCCTCGCGCCTCGAGTCGCTCGCTATCGATCCAGGTCCCCCCCTGTCTGCGCCTGGACTGGTCGTTTGAGCTCTGAGTCCGGGGGTGGGGAGAACTGGATGTCCCCCTGGGGGGGCGGGGGGGCGTCGGAGCTCCTCGACTCCCCCGCGCTATGGTGGCGCCCCTCGGGCTCCCTGCCCTCGGCCCTGCTCCATCGCTGAGAGGTGATGCTGCGTGACCGATTGCGCCCCCCCCCCCCCCCCCCATGCTGGCGCGCACTTCTTCTGCCTGGGACGGTGGTGTTACTTCCGATGTGGAGCCACTCTGAGCGCGAAAGAGGCAGGTTAGGGGAGATCTCTACTTCGTCGAAATAACAAGGCGGAGCGTCGTCACCCTGTGGGCCTGAAGGCTGGTGCGCCGCGGTGGGAGGGTTGAGATTGCTATTTCCTGTTCGCCCTGGAGCCTCGCCCAGAGGTGGCGACGTCAACCTGGCGCCCGTTGAGGGGGGGCTTCCTGCTTCGCGGCGCCCGCTAACGGATTGGGCGAGCCCGTCTTGGGGATCGCCTGGAATGCGGGGAAGGTTGGGTGACGTCTCTCGCCCCGCGCAATCGTCGGCCGCGTTCGGGAACGGTCTTTGTTCTATTGAAGAAATGGTAATGTCCGAAGGTTGATGCGGGACCGTTCTGGCTGAGACTTGGCGGGCGTCGGCCGCAGGGCAGAGGGGGGTCACTTCGCCTGCGGCGTGCTGGTTCTGGCAGGGTGCAGCTAGCAACCGCAGAATGATTGGGATTGGGTGCGCCTGAGACATCTTGCTGCGCTGGCATTGAGCAACCTGAATCACCACGCTGCTCGGTCGGAATCCAATCGTGGGCCGCAGGGCGGAGGGGGGTCACTCCGCCTGCAATGTGCCGGTTCTCTGGTAGGGTGCAACTAACAACCGCAGGATGATTGAAATTGGGTTCGCCTGAGACGCGTTGCTGCACTGGCATTGGGCAATCTGAGACGCCGCGCTGCTCAGTCGGACTCCAGATGTCAGCCGCGAGACGGAAAGGGGGTCACTCCGCCTGCAGTCTGCCGGCTCTCGTAGGGCGCAGCTAACAGCCGCAGAATGATTGAGATTTGGTTCGCCTGAGACATATTGCCGCGCTGGCATGGGGCAGCTGCGACCATCGATGCCCCCGATGCGTTCAGGATCGGAGGTGGGGGCCTGATCAAGATCGGAGGCGATCTGACCCAGATCTGCAATGCCCCGCGCGGCGAGTACATGGTCGATGGTCCTGGGAGGCCCCTGGGCAGAATGATTTGCTGGCAATTACGACGCCCCCAGGCCCTGCACTCGCGCGATGCACTCCCCGCCAGACCCAGGGCACCCGGGGGGCCGATGTTCTGCCTCTTCCACCTTCTGAGGCGCCTGCAGGAGAGTGGCCAGCTCCTCGCGGGGGGCCAGGTGGCGCCTCGCCAGGAGGTCGCCGCTTTGGCAGTACGCGCGGCGGGCACGGGCGCGAGACTGGCCGCGGGGCGTTGCGTCGGGCGCCCCCTTGAGCACGGGAGACCAGCCCGACGGGGCCAGGCCCGTGAGACGGCTTGAGCCAGGCTACGGGGATGGCGGGGCAACGCGAAGCGTCTGGAAATTGAGCTTGCGCTCTGTACCCGCTATGCGGGCCCTCCAAGCAGCTTTCGAAAATGGAGACGGTCTCGCAGATCGCAGCCCCCCCGGAGAGGCGAGGTCTAATCTGAGCCTGCGTTCGGTGCCCACGCTGGCCCTCCCAGCAGCCCTCGAAAGTGGCGACGGCTTCGCAAATCGCAGCACCCCAGGGATGGCGAGGCCCAGCCTGGATCTCTCGTAAGAACTCACTAGGGTGCCCCCCCCAGCAGCCCTCGGAAGTGGCGACAGTTTCACTTCTTTGTTTTAAACCATCCAGCGGAGCCCAGTGGCAGGGGGGCAGGGGCGGCGGGGGGGAGGGAGCGGGGAGGGGAGGGGGAGGGCCAAGCGCGCGGCCCGCAGCCCGGCTGCATGCACTAAATTAGTCCGGCGCCCGCGGGCGGGCCTCCCAGCGAGCCCGCAGGGCGCCGCGCCAAGCCGCCTCCGCGCCGCCCGCGCGCGCTGCTGGGAGCAGAAGCAGACCTGGTGCCCGTGGCGGCAGCGCCGGCGCCCACCCACCGCAGGGGCGGCTGGCCAGGAGCTCCCACGCGGGAGCCCAGCAGCCGCATCGCACGCAGGCGACCCACCCCGGCCCCTGCGAAGCGACGTGCGCGCGCCAGGCGCCGCCGGCGAAGAGCGCGCGGGCCGCTTCGGCGGGGCTCTGGCGCGGCGCTGCCGGCAGCGCTCACCTGGCCGCGGCCGCCGCCACCGCCGCGTCGCCGCCCACGCGGGGTTCCCGGCGCCGCGGCCCTGGTGCGGCCCAGCGGCGTCGCACGCGCGGCGGCGCCTGCCCAACGCTGCCGTGGTCGGCTTTGAGCGCCGCCAGCTCGACCTCGGCCAGCATCACCTGCAACGTCCGGAGGGCGTGCAGCGTGACCCCGCGAGCCTGCAGGAGGTCCGGCGGCGGCAGCCGCGCTGAGGCCGCCGCCCCAGCCAGCTCGTCCGCGGCGGCATTGCCCAGCCGGTCCTCGGTGGACGCCCCGCGCGCGGCGGCGCCGTCCTCGTCTAGGCGACAGTTTCACAGTTCGCAGCCCCCCAGGATTGCAAATTCCAATATGGGACCGCTCCAGGTACCCACAATGGCCCCCCCAGCAGTGCCCTCGAACGTGGCGGCAGTTCCACTCTGCGCAGCCTTCCAGGGCGAGCTCTAAACTAAGTCCGCGGCGGGTGCACACTGTGCTCGCCCCCCCCCCCAGCAGCCCTCGACAATGCCAACAGTTTTGCAATTCGCAGCCCCAGGGGTTGCGGGGTATAGTCTGAGTCCGCGCATGGTAGCCACTTTGCTGCCCCCCAGCAGCCATCGAAAGCGACGGCGGTTTCGCAGTTCGCACCTCCCCAGCAGTCCTCGAAGTGGCGACGGTCTAGCAATTCGCAGCGCCCCAAGGATGGAAGTCTAATACGAGTCCGCGCATGACACCCACTGTAGCCCCCCCCGACCCCGAACATGGCGACGGTTTCACAAGTCGCAACCCTCCAGGGATGGCGAAGACTAATATGAATCCGCACCTGGTACCCACAATGACTCCAACAACAGCCCTCGAACTTGGCGACAGTTTCACGCGTCGCAGCCGATGGCGAGGTCTACTCTGAGCCCGCAGCGGATACACACTGTGCTCGCCCCCCCCCCAACAGCCCTCGGCAATGCCCACCGTTTCGCAGTTCGCAGCCCCCCCCCCAAGGATGGCAAGGTCAAATCTCAGTCCGCGTCCGGTACCCACTATGCGCACCCACCCACCCCAGTAGCCATCGAACACAACCACCGTTTCGCTGTAGCAGCCCCCGAGGACGGCGAGGTCGAATCTGAGTCCGTGCCTTGTACCCACTATGCTGGCAACACAGCAGCCTTCGAAAGTGGCGGCGGTTTGGCAATTCGCAGCCCCATAGGGATGGCGAGGTCTAGTCTAGGACCGCCCCAGGTACCCGCTATGCTGCCCCCTCGAAGATGACGACAGTTTCGCAGTCCGCAGCCCTCCAAAGTGGCGGCGGTTTCGCAACTCGCAGCCCCCCATGGATGGCGCGGTCTGATCTGAATCCGCGCCTAGTAGTCAGTATGCTGCCACCCCCAGCAGCCCTCGAAAGTGACAAAGGTGTCGCAGTTCGCAGACTCCCATGGATGGAGAGGTCTTCTGACTCCGCGCCTGGTACCCACTATGCTGGCCCCCCAGCAACCCTCGACAATGGCAACGGTTTCGCAGTTCGCAGCTCCACCCAGGGGTGGCGAGGTCTAATCTGAGACCGCGCTTTACAGCCACTATGCTGCGCCGCCCCAAGCAGCTCTCGAAAGTGGGGACGGTTTAGCAGTCCGCAGGTCCCCCGGGGATGGCGACTAATCTGGGACCGCACCTGATGCCCACTGTGCTGCCCCCTCGAAGATGGCGAAAGCTTAGCAATTCACAGACCCCCAGGGATGGCGAGACTTAATCCGAGGCCGAGCCTGGTACCCACTATGCGGGCCCCCGCGGCAGCCCGCAAGAATAGCGACACATTCGCATTTCGCAGACGCCCCAGGGATGGCGAGGTCTAATCCGAGTCCGCGCCTGGCAACCACTATGCTGCCCCCCAGTACCCCTTGAAAATAACGAGGGTTTCGCAATTCGCAGCCCCCAAGGATGACGAGGACTTGTCTGAGTCCACGCCTGGTGCCCACTACAGCCAACCCGTATAATAAGGATGCGCAGTAAGGATGCAAGGGCCTTGGAAGGTCATGTCGACATCTTTCGAGCGGGATGCGGTCAGCGAAAGCGGCCAAGGATGGGCCGAAGAGGAAGGATGCACGGGTAACCTTGGAAAGTCGCTCATCCTTACTATGCGGGGTGGCTGTATTATTACCCCGCATCAGCCCTCGAAAGGTACGGCGAGGTCTACTCGTGCTGCCCCCCAAAGTCCCTCGAACGAAACGGCGGTTTCGAAGTTCTCAGCCCCCCGAGGATGGCGAGGTCTAATCTGAGTCCTCGCCTGGTACCCACCAATATCCTGCCCCCCCTCCAGCAGCCCTCAAAAGTGGCGACAATGTCACACTTCGCAGCCCCGCAACGAGCCACCAGACAGGACGGCGAGCCAGGAGGCAGGATGAGCGAGGAGACCGCAGTGCTCTGTTCAAAACGAGAACCCCGCTCAGGACGGCTGGGAAACACAAAGTGCGAGCCCCGGGAAGGGCCCTTCAACTGAAAAAAACAGCGTGGGCACCGGTGGGGTGTCAACAAGAATCGTTCCTCAAACATGAAAAAGCGAATCCCACGAAAGAAACCCGCTTCAACCATGCACCCGGGGACAGTCTAAGACCGTGCGGCCCCCTCACCCCAATATAGCCAAACCCTGGAGCTGACACCGCAAAACCTCACGGCATGACCACGAACAACGCTTACGCACTGTAAGCAGCATTCCGCCGCAGCAAGCACCTTCTACCTAACGTCGACGGTGGTCACAGCAGTAACAACACAAACCATCTTTTACATCTCGCCGCAATAACCGCCTCCGGCGAAAGAAAAAATCTGGGCTGCCACACCCGTGGTGACCAATACCATTACATATCCCACTGTGTCATCGGAGCCGAGCTCGAAGCGAGAAACCGCGCGCGTCACAAAAACACCAACGTGTGAGAAATTGGCTAAAAAGCCGCAGGCGCACAATTGTCGGCCTGAGAGTCGGAGCGTCGCCCCCTGAGCCTATAAAAGCTACCAAGCAGGGAACAGCGCAACCGATCAAGAACAACTGCCACCAACAAGAAGGAAGGCAGCACGGAACTTCACGCAGGCCCGCGCGCGTGAGAGACATCGTCCGTATCGCCAGGCATTTTGAGGACGGGCTGCTAAGTTGGTTGATTCCCCATATCCTAAGTGGGTTTCTTGATTTCTCTACACCCCCCCGCGCAGGACCCATCCTCCCTCTCTTCCTCACCATCGCCATCGCCATCATCATCATCATCATCATCAGCATCATCATCAGCAGCATCAGCATCAGCATCAGCATCAGCGTCAGCGTCAGCATCATGATCATGATCATGATCATGTTCAGTATCAGTATCATGATCATGATCATGATCATGATCATCATCATCATCATCATCATCATCATCATCATCATCGTCTTCATCGTCATCGTCATCGTCATCGTCAGCATCAGCATCATCATCGGCATCATTAATACTATCCTCGTCATCGTCATCGTCATCGTTATCATTTTGCATGATCATCACAATCATCAGCATCACAACGACGCACCATCATCATCAACTACACCGCGATATCATCATCACCATCATAGACATCATCATCACAACATCGTCATCACCATCATCACCATCACCAACACCATCACCACCATCATCAATATCACCAGCATAATCATCATCATCATCATCATCATCTGTCCCTCAGTCACCCACTCGCTTGTCACGTGTCACTCACTGACTCACTCACTGACTCACTTGCTTACTTACTCACTCGCCACCACAACATAATCATCACCATCCTCATCACCACCGTCATCATCACCCTACAATCACGCAAGCATGCACGCACTCGCATTCTGAGACACACTTGAACTCTTGCATACTCACTTTGAAGGAAGTCTCGAACGGAAAACTTCTCCCCATGGGTCCCGCACTTCATGTTGGTAATCCCAACGGGTCATCGGAAACCTGTAAATGTCGTCACTGTTGGATCCCTCAGGCCTGGATATGGAGGAAACATCGAGCAGGAGACTCGTCTGTAAATGGATCGTCAAGAAATCCCAGGCGGGAACCCCCTCCCTGAAAGTCCCGCGCTTCATGTTGGCAATCCGAAAGGGTCATCGGAAACCTGAAACTGCCGTCATGTTTGGCCTCCTCAGGCCTGAATACGGAGGGAGTATCAAGCGGGAGCCTCGTTTGTGAGCGAATTGTAAGGGAGTCTCAGGCGGGAAGCCCCACCAAATTTGGTCTGCACTTCACGTTGGCAGTCCGATCGGGTCATTAGAAACATGTAGCCGTCGTATCTTTTGTGCGCCTGAGGCTTGACTATGGAGGAAGTATCAAGTAGGAGCATCGCCTGTGAATTGGGTGCCCCCTCTTTATGGGGCCTGCAATTATGTTAGCAATCCGAGCGGGCCATCGGAAACGTGAAATTATCGTCACTTGGCGTCTGAAACTCGAATGTGAAGGGAGTATTAAGCGGGAGCCTCGTCTGTGGGTACATTGTGAGGCACTCTGACGCGGGAGCCGCCCCCCTATTGGTCCCGCACTTCGTGTTGGTATCCCGAGTGGGGTCATGCGAATCCCGTAATTGTCGTCACTTTTGGGCTCCTCGAGCCTGAAAATGAAAGAAATCTCGAGCTGGGGCCTCGTCTGGCAATCGTGTAGCTTGAAGTCCGACTGGGCTCCTCCAGCACGAATATGGAGGACGCCAGGTCGGGGACTTCAGCTCCCACCGTATAGGTTCACAAGTTCCATATTTGAAGCCGAGCAGGCTATCGGATCCACTGGGACGCTTAGGAGTCCGAGCGGGGTCTTGTGGGCTCTCGGTCGACCCATCAGAGGAGGAATGGGAAGAACAAGAATAGAAGAGGACGACGGCGGCCGGGCGCAGGGGGAAGCCCTTGCGTCCGGGCCGGGGATGGTAGCACATCCTCGGCCGAATCGAATGAAGGGGGAAACCCTTGTCTCCGGAATGGCGGTGGTAGCCCATCGTCAGCCGAATCTGGCGCATGGGGAACCCCTTGCGTCCGGGCTGGCGGTGGCAACGCATCGCCATCCGAATCGGGCGCAGGGGGAACCTTTGCGCCAGCCATCCTCGGCCGAAGCGAACGCTCACCATGCGGTGCACCAGGCTGCACCAGGCGCGGACGGAGTGCAAGGACGAGGAGGGCAACTCGCTGGACCCCGCCCAGTCTCCCGATGGGGAGAAAGCAAACGCGACGGTGAACCAGTACGTCTCCATGAAAGCTATGCCGCCAAACCTCGACGGGATCGCCTTGGTTCGCGAGGAACAGAAACCCTGGCAGTGCCAGTGCGACGCGGCAGTGCAGAACGCGTACCTCAGGGCGGCTTCTGGTGGAGGCGCTGATGAAGATGATGGCGCCGAGGCGGGCGAGGGCGTGGAGCACCCGGGCGCGCCTCCCTCGACGGTCCAGGATAGTTTCCAACCCGTCCCAGAGGGGGCATCGACAGGGAGCAGGACATGGCGGACGTGCTGAACTTCGCGCGCCGCAAACGTGTCACGAAATTGGCCAAGGAGCTCCGCGCGCTCCCGTGCATGCGCGAAGCGGCCCGCGAAGGCGCAGGTGCGCCCGAGCAGACGGAAGCCGCGGCCGTTCCTGTGCCCGCGGCCAAGTACCGACCTCATGTGACCGCAGCGTGCGCGCGTTTTGAGACGCCCGGGCGGCCCTGCAGGCCGACCGCCTCCAGAGCACTCGCGACGAACACGACGCGGGCGCCGACCACGGCGCGAACGAGAGCGCTGACGGCCTGGGCGGCGCCCCCGCTGCGGCCAGGTTCGACAGCAGAGTGTACCCCGCGCCCGGCGCGTACATCGCCGTACTGGTCGATGGTTTGCTGGAGTACCAGAGACTCACGCGGGGCCAGACGCTCTTCGACGCCAAGTATGCCAAGGCCTACGACGGGGCCCGGGAGGACGACGTGCAGAAGAAGAAACCCTGGACGAAAGAAAAATGGCGCACTTGCTCCTGCTGGGCCAGGGCGGCTCGGGGAAGACCCACCTGGTGCAGAAGATCGTTTTCCTTCACTGGCGTTGGACAATGGCGCCATGATGGTCGTGGCCTTCTCGAACGCGCAGGCGAAGAACATATCCACAAAAGACTTTGAATGCCAGAACGCCGCGCAACGCCTGTGCCCAGCAAGTCCAGAAATACATCAACGCGAAGATGAGGCCGGGTGGTATGCAGAAGAGGCTGTCGTGGTTGTGGGAGCGCGTCCGCGTTCTGGTCATCGAAAAAGTGGGCATGATGGCGGCACCTCTGCACAACGCGCTGGGCCTTCGGGCCTGCCACGGACGAAGTGGCACGCACGACGTGCAAACGCCGGGCGCGTCCCCATCGTGTTGCACCTCGGAATGTTCCGGCAGCTGAAGCCCGCCGGAAGTACTGGCCTCCTGACGGACGTGAGCGAAGTCCTGGACGACGGGTCGTGCAACTACGCGAAGCCGCCGACGGTGGAGATTCAGCACGACATCAAGGTATTCTCTCAGATCCGCTGCGTTTTCGAACTCATGGGCACGGAGCGCGTTTCGAACCCAGGGGCCTTCTGATCGCGTTCTTGGGCTGCACGCGCGAGGGCAAACCCTTCCAGCCAGAGGTCTGGTCTGCCCGGGGGACGACGTCCTGGACCCTCGGCACCAGCACGGAAACTTTCGGCTCGGCTACGGCATGGGCGTCTACTGGGAGACGCTCGCAGAGTGGATCAACACGCGCGCGCGTGGCGACGCGCGGCGTCTGGGCGTGCCCCTCGTTTTCCTGCTGGCCGTGGACGAGTGCGGCGCGACCCGAGGCGATCCAGACGAAAGCCAATGCCTCCCGAACGTCCCGAACATGCACAAGACGGGGGACATCCACGGCGTCTTACCGGCACGCGTTGATATGGAGGCTCGGTTCACGGCAGTGCAGGACGAGCTGAAGAATAAATTTGGGTTCGCGCACGAGCAACGGGCCACAATCGTCGCCTTCGAATTTCACCCAGACGACGAGCGGGAGTGCGAGGAGTGCCAGGCCAGCTCCTTCGCCCCTGCTACCTACCGCAGGGAATCTGGCTGCAGGCGCACGGCTTCCAGGAGTCTCCGATCTACCACGAGGTCGCCGAGCTGCTGCGACAGGTCGCCGAACTGCTGCGACCACGACGGCGAAACCGAAACGCCGGCGAGGAGCTTGCTCATGTTGAGGCCCAACGAGCAGGAACTCGCGTGGCAGAGCCCGGGGCCGCACGTCGTGCGCCGCTCGGGGTTTACACTGACGCACGCGTCCTACCTCGCCTCCACGCGGTCGAAGGGTCAGACGCTGCGCAACGGCGCCACCATCGAGTGCGACGGGGACGAAAACGCTGGCCGCACGGGCATCTCGGACGAGCAGCGGCGGCGGCACCTCTACGTCATGTTACCCGCGCGGCGCGCAGGCGGAACATGCTGATCCTGCGGCCGCCCTCACGCGAAGCTCTGGAGCGCGGGCCGCCGGCGTCCTTGCGGAAGGCGCTCGAGAAGTTTGATGAAAAACGAAGACCTCCAGGGGTGAGGCGGAGCAGCTCGCAAAACGGTTGGGTTTCGCGGTCGCCCGCCTGAGCGCGGCCGCGCCTACATCGAGGCCCGCGGTGTTGTCCCAACGGCCTGGCCCGCGGGGTTGCCCCGACGGCCTGCCAACGCGCCCCAGCGGTCCGCGGGGTTGTTCAAAAGGCATGGCCCGCGGGACTGCCCCAAAGGCTCCGTGATCCGGCCGTCGGCGAACGCGCGCGTGCTGGCCGAGGCGGCGACGGCGCCGAGAAAAATATATTTGCTTGTCCCGACCACGGGGAAAGGGGGGGTCACATGGAGAAGAGGCAGGAGGATGAGGAGGGGGAAAGGGTAGGGGGAGGGCTATGATGAGGAGGTGGAAAAGGAGGAGGAAGAGAAGGAGGAGGAGGGTGAGAAATAAGAGGGGGAGGAGGAAGAGAGGGCAGAGCAGACGGCGAGAGGAGGGTGTCGCCAAGGCGAGGAGGACAGGGTTAATGGCACGCAAAACGGATTATCATGCGGGGTCCTACTGTCGGAGTCATGATATGAAATGTGGCACCTTGAACAGTGGCAATGCCACGTGCCCTCCCACAAGCGAGAGGAATCAATCAAAGACGTGATGAGCCTGCAGTACCACTGTGTCTCATCTCATTCTCCAAGCGGCGCAAACTTCTCAATATCATCTTAGGGAACAACCATCGTGCAAGTAGGAAAGACGACGCATGCCCACCGGGCACCCAATGCAACTCGGCATCTGGATCCAACAAGTCCCTCGCACGGTCAATGGCCGCCCTGCCGCGCTCAGGCAGAACCATGCCATCATGAGCTGCGCATGCGGCGACAACACATCTGATAAACGTTCCGCGTGCTGGCGGCACCACAGTATCTCCCCCCGTTGGCCCCAAAGCGCTTTCCAATGTATCCACCACCACGTGGCGGACATCCTCCCAGCTCGGCGCTCCTCGGCGACGCGTGGCCCCCAGTGCGTCCAGCGCCAGCTCGTACTCCAAGGACCCCGTGGCAAGCACGGATGGGGAAGAGGGGACCAGCAAGGGAACAACAGCTAGATCATGGTGCGCATGCGTGGCCGTCGCTAATGCTGCACCTGCGCCATGGCTCATGCCTGCAATCCCGAGTAGCGCATGGGGATATTGAACGCGAGCCCAGTCGAGAAGGCAGCTGTTTTCATTGCACCCCGCCACGCACTGCAGCACCAAGTCAGACATCGTCTTTAGATCCGCCGACCTCTACTTGCCCGGGGGTGAGAGAAGAGTGAAATGATCGGCGTCGCCCTCCCCCTGTCTCCCTCCCCGCGGCCCAATAGTCCTTGCACAATGGGGTGCACGACCGGCGCAGCGCATCTTCGGGCCCATCCGAGCCTCCAGATCCATCCTCCGCGGCCTCCAGGCTGTCAAAGATGCCGTCTAAGATGGCTCAAGAAGGGCTCCCACACGCGGGACGGGGCCTCAAGCACATTCAACATGGCGTCAAGACGGCTCGAGTGCCCCATTGACGACCCAAGGGAGCCTCAACAAGACCCAGAACAACTCTCAAGAGGCTGCGTCACACACATGCCCAATATGTTTTCAAACCCAGGAGGCTGGGGAGCCCTCCCCCACAAGATGCCCCTTACCACCCACAACATACCCCCAACAAGTTCCCCAAGAAGTGGCCGCCCCAGAGGCATCCAAAATGCCCCCCAAGAAGCCCCGCAGAGGAATAGGAGGTCGACTCAGCAACAACTACACGCAAACAACACGAACGCAAACAACACATACAACATCGGAAGCAACGCATCGCATCTTCAAGGGGTATGCGGAATAACGTAATCCTATTGAATCCGTCGACCTCCGCTTGATCGGGCGGACAATGCGTGGTGAAATTGGCTGTCCCCCTCACATTTCCACATCTTTCCCTGGTTCGAGGGGTGTGCGGGGTGGGGCAGGGGGATGTCCGAGCTCCCGAGCTCATCTCCCTGGCCCTGGGAGCCTCCAAATCCACCCACCGCGGTCTCCACGATGCTCAAAATGTCCTCCTAGAGGGCTCAAGAAGGGATCCAATACGCCAGAAAGGCCTCCGGAAAGTCCTAGATGTCCCCAAGACCGCCCAATAAAACTCGGCAAAACGCCGAATGAAAGCCAAAAAGGTGTTAAAATTGTGTCCGCATCCTCACTTTATTCAGGGGGCTGAACCCCGAGACGACACGCGAATCCCACAAGACGGCCGAAGAGGCCCCGCCCCAAAGACGACCCTGAGATAACCAAAGTGCCCAAGAGGTCCACAAGACAACCGTCAAGACCCTCATAAGGGCCCCCCCAAAGAGGGGCTGGAGAGGCCCAACAGGAGGAGCTCGTGGGGGCCCTGGGAACCCTCCCTGACAAGGGACGGCCTCCAAAACGCCCAACATGACCCCAACCTGCCTCCCAGACCCCAAGAAGCCTCCTGATGGTCGCCTCGAATCAACCAGAAGCAATAAAAAAAATCTCGGGAGGCCGCCATCGAGGCCTCCAACTTGCTATATCAAGCCCCGCGACAGACGAGGAAGAAAAGGAGCACAAACGACGACGAAATTGACAAAGAGTACATACCATAGGACCACCATTCGGGTGATAAGGAGATTCGGGTGGATGGGTGCTGATTTCGGTTGTGCTATTTTCGTCGGAACAAATTCGCACCCGAACTATCGAGCGATCTCGGTACCGATTGATCCCACACTTAATCTACAGACAACATTGCGAATCTCCCTGTTGGACTCAGTCTCTATCGTTGTCACACGATGTGGGCATCAATCCCTCCCCCCCACATCAGAGGGAGGGGGCCGAACGGTGATTCATTGTCCCTGGGTGCGTGGCTGAAAAAAAGGATCCGTGGTAAAGAGTACGACTGTTGCGTTGTTGTTGCGTTGTTGTTGTTGTTGGTGATGGTGTTGTTGTTGTTGAATTCGCACTACTGAAGAATAACTAGTGTTGCCCCCCCCTCCGGTGCACATTGTATTTTTCAATTGAAGTGCCCCTCCTGGCGCTCGCACCCTGTTTGCTATCGGGAAAAATGCCTCCTCAAACTGTGTTGGTGGCCCTCGGATTACAACAACAACGGCTCCCGCCGGAGACTCCCTTGTCAGGACCCCCGTTCCTGACTGGGTCGCTTGGAAGTTCCTTACAATAGATTCAGGAATCGCTCTCACGGCGCTTTGGAGTCGCGCCCTCGCTGGAGACTTGTTTGCGTTCTACTCAAGAACAGCGCCCTTGCGTGGATATTTCGCGCAAATTGCTCAAACCCCGCGCTCACGAGACTCAGGCGCCCAGGAGTCGCGCTCACGCTTAGGAGTCGCTCACAGATTACGTAAGGATCAAGATCTCGCAGCCATTCGTGGCCCCCTCGCTGCCCTTCGTGAGCCCGTTGCAGCCCTTCGTGGCCCTCTCGCTGCCCTTCGAGGCCCCGTTGCAACCCTTCGTGGCTCCCTCGCTGCCCTTCGTGGCCCCGTTGCAGCCCTTTGTGGTTCCCTAACTACCCTTCGCGGCCCCGTTGCAGCCCTTCGTGGCCCCCTCGCTGCCCTTCGTGGCCCCGTTGCAGCCCTTCGTGGCCCCTTCGCTGCCCTTCGTGGCCCCGTTGCACCCCTTCGTGGCCCCCTCGCTGCCCTTCGTGGCCCCATTGCTGCCCTTCGTGGCCCCCTCGCTGCCCTTCATGGCCCCCTCGCTGCCCTTCGTGGCCCCCATTGCTGCCCTTCGTGACCCCGTTGCTGCCTTTCGTGGCCCCCATCGCCACCCTCCGCGGCCCCAAATATGCACGCCCTTCGTGGCCCCCGCTTGTTCGCGCCCGTCGTGGCCCCACGTGCATAAGTTTCGTGGCCCCGCTGTCGCCCTTTGTGGCCCCCTCGCTGTCCTGCGTGGCCCAGTTGCTACCCTCAGCGGCCGCGTCGTTGCTTTCTGTGGCCCCGCATTATCTGCCCTTCGTGGCCCCCGCTCGTTCGCGCCCTTCGTGGCCCCATACGCATTCCCCTCGTGTCCCCGCTGTCGCTCATCGTGGCCGACATCGTGCCCTTCGTAGCCCTGCTCTCATGTCCCGCAAATGATAAGTTGGGAAATCGCGAAGAAACTTCGCACTTTTGTGAAAATTCATCATCTGTGTAATACATTGGCAACGGTAAACAACTTAACTTAATTGATCTATAGGAAAGGTCATGCATACGTAGAATTGTTCATGGTCCGGATGCCTGGCCATCCGTGTGATAAGAAATCCAGACACACTTCCATTCAAGAATTTGACCGATCGCAGGTGTAAGGATCCAACGAACAGGTCCGAATCATCGGGCCCCTTTGGGTCCCAATTTCTGGAGCAGTCGTGAGCACAGAAGAAGGAAACCCGAACGGAGTGGGAGGAGAGTCCCTGTTATTGGGCGCTTCTGGGATTTCTGAAACATTTTTGGACCGTGGGGCCCTTTGGGGGCTTTCGTGGGCTGTCTCGGGGGGCCCTGGCCGTCGTGGGGCTCTGATGGGGGCTTCCTGGTGCTGCCTTGAGGGTTTCTTGGGAATCTCGTGGGGCAATCTTGGGCTGTCTCGGGGCTCTCTTGCGCCACCCTGGGGGTTATCCTGGGCCGTCGTGGGACTCTCTGAAGCTGTCTTGGGGCCCTGTTGGGGCTCTCTTGGGGGCCTCTGGATCCGGTTGGGGGCGATTTGGGGAGGCCTCTTGGACCGTTCTGGAAACTTGGGGTACAAAAGCGCGAGCATGGCTAATCATATACGTTCTACGAATTGAGCGATGTTAGCCTGTCTGGTGTTCTCTTAGGACTCTTCTGGACGTCTTGGGGGGCCTCATGGACCGCCTTGGAGCTGCTTGGCGGAAGTCTTAAGCGGTTTGGGAGTCTCCTGAGCTGTCGAGCCATCTGAAGCCGTTTTGGAGCGCTCTCGGGCCGTCTTGGAACCATATTGGACCTCTTTGGGGCCGTATTAGGCGCCCAGGGTGGTCGAAATTCGTTCGGTAGGGAGGGGGGATCCCCAGCGCTGTGTGTATATATATATATATATATATATATATGTGTGTGTGTGTGTGTGTGTTTGTGTGTAACATAGGAGTATGGGTACGTATATATATATATATATATATATACGCTCAACATCACTGCCTATCGAGACAACCATCGGGACAACCACTGAGATAACCAGTGCATCCATACAATGATTGCTATCATCATATAACGGTCTCACACTGTGCCGATGTCACAATCAATCCGTATGTGGATAGTACCAGGCAGAACCAACATCGGGACAACCGACACGGCCACCATCGGGACAACAAGTGGGACGACCTTCGGGAAAACCATCGGGACAACATTCTGGACAACCATCAAAACACCTATCAAGACAACCATCGGGACAACCATCCGGAGAACAATCGGGACAATCATCGGGACATTCATCGGGGCAACCATTGGGACAACCATCGGGAGAAACATCGGAGCAACAATCGGCAAAAACATCAGAACATCCATCGGGACAACCTCCAGAACAAGCATCGGGAGAAACATCGTGACGAACATCAAGAACATCATCGGGACAACCGTCGGGACAACCATCGAAACTACTAGGGCAACCATTGGAACAACCATCGGGACAACCGTCGGATCAGCCAGCAAAACAACCATCAGGACAACCTTCGGAACAACCATCGGAACAGCTATCGGGACAACCAATGGGGAAACCATCGGTACAAACATCGGGAAAACCACCGGGACAAACATTTGGAAACGCAATAGCAAAATCATAGGAACCATCTGGACGATCATCGGGACAACCATGGGAACAATCATCAGGAAAACCATCGGAACAATCATCGGGACAACCAACGGGACAACCCCAGCAACGGCCGTCGACAGGGGTGCGACTCATTTTTGTTTGACTTGTCCCTGGCCAATGGGGGAACTCGCGCGGCTTCACCTCGCCACAACCGCACGCAAAACACGCAAAACAATAACTCTGTTCCGGCTTAGGCTCTTCACATTTCCCTTCGGTCTCACCGTCAAACCTTCGTATATGACGATAGCTATGATCAGCATGTATTTTCTGTAAATATACATGTGTAGATCGTATCGGTGCCTACCCATGGACATGCCAAACAAGGACAACCGCGGGCCAACCGCAGGACAACCACACACAAGCACAAGACAACCTCTGGACAAAGACAGGACAACCACATAATAAGACAACGACGGGACAACGCCTGGACAAACCTGGGATAACCACTGGACAACCAAAGCAAAACCACACATCCACGGGACAACACAGGACAACCACGGGAAAATCACGAGAGAATCACTGGACAACCCCGTATCAATCATGGAGGAGCTACAAGATAACCGCTGGACACCCACGGAACAAGCACCAGGACACCCCAGGGGCAGCCACTAGAAAACCACAGAACGACCACAAGATCAATCACGGGGCGACGGACGGAACAACCACACAGTAACCACAAACTGATCGCGGGACAACCGCAGAGCACCGGGACAACCACACGACAGCCACTGGATAACCACACGACAGACAGAAGGACAGCCCTCCAAAGACAACCGTCGGCACGACCGCAGGACAAGCAACCCCGCGCACGCCTTGGCGTTTGCGCCTGGACCACAACTTTCTGATGGCGCGACGTGGGCCCAGCTAGTGCAGGAGAACTGGCGCAACTTCGTCTTGCCCGCACGTCACGCGGCACGAACCAAAACCGAATTCCTGGTGCGGGGTCTCCATTCCCTTTCGGTCTCACTCCGCAACCTCCGACAAATTCGGGAACTACGTATCTCCTCTTCTGCGGGTCGGCAGAATGGCGTGAGCGTCCTGAATAAAACATTCGCTGTCCTTTCCGTCTCCTTGAACCGTAAAACGGCATCGTTGGCAACAGACATGCAACGCCGTGCTGGAGCAACGGCTCCACCAGAGCCATGCCCGGCGGCGCGCCCAGAAGGGAATGCAGAGGGGGCGGGTCTTCTCAGAAGCCTAAGAAGGCCCCAAGCCTTTTAACGAATGTTCGAGGCATTCTCCAAAGCCTCGCCGCCTCCCGAGAAGGCCTTGCCTCCTCTCACTGCCCCCCCTCGGCGCGCTGCCGACATGCGCCGGTACAGGTACGTCTCGTCTGCAGTGCCCCCGCAGAGAACCACTACTGCCCACGGCTCTCCTCGCGGCAGCCACGCCTGGAATGGTGCCCTGACCGCCTCCTCAGGCAGGAAGGCGTGGAGCGGGCTCCAGACGATCCCTTCCAAGACTGCGCGCCCCCCCGCACGCTCAGAACGAGCCTGAACAGTCACAAATGCCGCATTGTTCTGAGGACCCCGCGCATGTCGCTCGAGCAAACTTCTGGACTCAGAATACAGCTGCTCTATCACCGTGAGGTCGCCCCACCCATCAGTCCAATGCCTCAGACAAGGAAGGAACACTTTCTTCAGGTACGCTTGCGTGCCGTAGGCCGTGTCAAGCAGACCGAGCAACCAGCTGGTTACAGAGGGGGGCAACTCGTCCTGGATGCCACTGCTTTCGCTTGCGCTATTGCGGCCCATCGAGACGGTGCTGCAGCCGCCCGCTCTAATTAGCCCAGCAGAGGACTCTCGGGCCAAAATCTCATCAGGAGAAGCAGGAGCAGCATTCCTAGCACGTCGGCCACGCAGCGCAGGACGGTAGGCGGAACACTGACGAGGAGCCGAGCGGACAAGCGGAAGCAACCCAAGGCGGATACCCACGAAAATTAGGCCGCGCCCACGCGACAGGTGGTGACAAGAGACGATACTTGTTGTTTATGTTTTTTTTTTCTTTTTTTTTTCTCTCTCTCTCTCTCTCTCTATATGTGAATATATGTGTGTGTATACATATATATGTGTGTATTGTATCTTTCTTGCCGACCCTGTCGGCGTGCGTGAGACGCATTTCCATTTGAATCGTCGTTGACGCCGTCGCCGCTCCCCTTTTCCGTTTGAATCGTCGTCGTCGTCGTCGGCCCTACTTTTCAAGCGATCCAAAACCAAGACGGGCCAAGAGAGTCCCACAGAGCCGCAAGAGGGGGAACACCAATCGAGTCGTTTGATCCCTTTCCCGCGGGGGGGCGGTCCCGGGAGGGGATCGCCGGGGCCGGTCCGGGGAGGGTCCTGAGGGGGGGTCCCGAGGCCAACAGGGCCCCAACGAGAGCTCGCGAGCGTCATCGTCGTCGTCGTCGTCGTCGTCTACATCGTCCCACTTCAGAATCGGCAGCACCACCCATGAGGCCTTCGCAATGCGGAAAAAGATGGCGAATAGAGCAGCGTGCCCGCAGCTGGCTCCTTCGATCCCAAAACCATGAGGCAGGGGAACCGCACGCGGGGTGCAACAGGCGCAACAAACTATCAATCTAACAGACTTAAGTTTGGAACCCACTTCAAACAAAAATAAACCGTACAGCCTACATCAACGTGACATAACCCGTACAGCCAACGTGCTGACGTAAGGAGAGCCCGATGAGGAACGGAAGGGCTTTCCTGGCCAAAGCGAACTTCGGCCATGAATGGATCCCCCGAGCTAGGTGTACGGAACGGCCCGAATAAACGGAACCCACTTGAGTTTAGAGTTACTTCGACGTCATGATTATAAATGCAAGCCTGCAACACATTATAATACATACCACCCAAGCGCTGCCCGAACAGAAAGAAACGGCGCTGTACCGAGCAAGCCACACACGCCTGGAGTGCCCGTGCACCCCCAAGAACACACAACCCGTGCCCCCCAGGATAACATACCGAAACGACCACCCTGCGGGAGGGGCCCAGCAATGGGCAACAGTGGTGATTGTTGTTATGACGACGCACCGCCATCGTAACTCGGTCTCACTCGATCTCACAATCGATCTCACAATCGATCTCACAATCGATCTCTCATTCGGTCTCACTATCAATCTCACTATCGATCTCACAATCGATCTCACAATCGACGTCATCATCATCATCAACATCAGCATCAGCATCATCATCATCATCATCAACGTCATCATCATCACCACCATCATCATCACCATCATCACCATCATCACAATCATCACAATCATCACCATCATCATCATCACCATCATCACCATCATCACCACCATCACCATCATCACCATCATCACCATCATCATCACCGTCATCATCATCACCGTCATCACCATCATCACCACCGTCATCATCACCATCACCATCATCATCAATGTCATCATCATCACCACAATCATCATCACCATCATCACCATCATCACCATCATCACCATCATCACCATCATCATCACCAGCATCACCATCATCACCATCATCACCATCATCACCATCATCACCATCGTCAGAATCGTCATCATCATCATCATCACCATCATCACCATCATCATAATCATCATAATCATCATCATCATCATCATCATCATCATCATAATCATCATCATCGTCGTCATCACCATCACCGTCATCATCGGGACACCGACGGGACACCGGCGGGTCACCGGCGGGACACCGCGGGTCACGGGACGCCGAAGGGAGTCATTTGGTCCGGCCGCGCCTCAACCACAGCAGGACACCGGCGGGACACCGCGCGGCACTGGTTGCCGGAAGGGAGTCATTTGGTCCGGCTGCGCCTCATCCACAGGAGACTTTCCTCTCGCCCGCCCACGCAGCTTCGCCTCGCCCGCACGCAAGGCACGCACGAACACGAAACCGAAATCGATTTCCCGGTAAGGGGTCTCTCCGTTCCACTTCGATCTCACCCCCCAACCTCCGATTTTCAGATGATCCGTGTTTGGTCCTTCCGAGGGCACTGGGAAATAGAATGCGAACCCGCCAGCTCCTCCCTGCAGATGAAGCAATCCGTCTCTTCGAGAACAACGCCGCTCCGCGGGCATTGGCGAACAAGTTCATCCACGTCGTGCATACTGATGCACGTCATGCTGCTGATCTTCTCACGAACTCTTCTTCAGGCTAAGCAGTGCGGCGTGGAATGGGCAACAAATATCCTCGGGCATGTAGACGCCCCACTGCATTCTCAACTATAGCGCCGAGGCGCGCTGTGAAGCTATAGGCGTAAGTATAAAATCCAGATGAAGCTTGCCGTCGTCATGCGCCGACGCACGCACGCTGGAAACTGGCCGTGCACACGCAATGCTAGCAACAGGGACGTGCTCGAGCGCTGAAGCGAATGGTGCAGTGCCTGTTGGTGACGCTGCTCAACCCGAAAACCCTGTCAGCACCTCCACCAAGCCATCGCAAATCCTCGAGCTTACTCTTATTGTCCATACAAGCCTGCGGCGCAGCAGTGACAGCCTCTGAAATGGTTTCAAATTGCCAACCTGCTGCATGGCGCGCCTCAACCCAACCTGCGGCTGGCAACAGTGACCCGCCGCGATGGGCGGGAAAGGGCATACTAGCGAAAACTCCCGTTGAGGCCATTGCAATGACGGTGGCCCTCGCCGCTTCATTTGCCATTTATATTTCCCGGTTGTGGATCTTCTCAAATGGCAACATCCCCGTGACCACGAAGACGGTAAAGCGGCCAACACAAAAACATCCGCACTTGTGTTCGGGCGGGCCCGGCGTACGACTCGTACGACGACTTATGGGGCCATCCAGCGTAACGTGCACCCCAACGGATTCGCCCTTCTGGTCAAGAGGTGCGCCAACCCAAATGCAAAAAGCATAGCAAGACGGACAGAAACTGTAACTGGGCTGCGCTCCACAAAAAAGTTGGGATCCTTCGAATATCCATGTACCCTTTGGGGTTGCCGTGTGTGAAGGAAGCGCAGCGCGCAGACAACATCAAACACAACCCGAACTCAATCGCTGCTACATGGGGAGCCTCCCCACCCGGACCCAACGCTGTTTTCACCTGTCAACTCAAGAATGGAAATGCCGAACGGGGCGCCTTCCACTAATTTGACGACCGGGCAAGGTTTATGCCCCGCACTGTCGAGGATGGTCCCGTCGAGAAATAATATGTTCGGATGGCGCGAGCGCCGCAAGATACGCAATTCATTGCATAGCGCAACAAGTCATAATTACTGGGCGCTGTCCCTGAATGTTTTGGCCGCAGCCCAGGTGCCGTCATAAACACGTTCAGCAACGATGCCAAAACCCTTCTTCGCCGCAATTCTCTTGGGCCGCTTGCACACACGTCGCCCAGATTGCCCAACTTTCTGCCAAGACACCAAGTCTCCCACATAGCTCTGTAACAAATTTGATTCCCCAGAGAAGCATTGTAAACTACAAAACGAAACGACTCGGGATGGCGTCGACTGAAACCTTCCAGGCGTTTCGACCAGGTCTCCAGCAAAGAGCTGGCGATCTCCACAGCTATCCCCGCGCATGCAGCACACTGCGTCAACCCCATATCCGCCGCCATGCCTGCGCCGCACCAGCACGACAAAATGTCAATTGAATGTCTCGCCCGGTGTTCGTTCGCATTTTTTTAACACCCCCCCCAGGCAACGCGCCGCCGCATGCGTCCTCCCCCGTGGGCCCCGTCCTCTCAAAAACAATGTAACCCCCTCTGGAAGCCGAGACCGCCGAGACCCCTTGTACAGTGCGACGGGCCCGCGCACTCGAGGGGAACCTTGTCCAACATGTCTCCAAAACGGCCCTGGGCAGCTGAGAAGACAGCCCAACTTGGCCTCTGGACGGCCAACGAAACCCCCCAAGCGGTCCAAGAGAACTCCAAAAGAACCCGCACGGCCCCTGGGAGCCTCGAGCCCCCTTCCCCCGAACCATCGCCTCCGAGCACGTGGGCCCGTCCGCGCGCCGGGGCAATGAAAACTTCTTGTCGGTCCATATCGGCACGTACTTCTCTCCGACATTTCACAATCGAGCCTTCGCACCCCCAAAAAATTGCCTGCCTGAGTCGTTTTGTTTCCAGCAGCTACGAGGGTCCCCAAACTGCCCCACGGGACGTAACGTACAAGTTTTTCGAGCTGCGTGTGGCCGTGGCGACGAGGAGGGCCCCCGAAGCCCAAAAAGCCTCGAACTCTTATCCTCGAGGCTCGAACTTCGAACAGCTCGGGCAAGGGGGGCCGGGGAAAGAAGACGCTTGCAGGAACAGGCGAAGAGGACCGAAAAGGAAGGAGGCAGGAAAGATTTGTTTGTTGGAACTGCGTCCGCTCAGACGGCAGTCGACACACAGAAAAAAAGCCAAGCGCGGCGGCCCCCTGGTGCACATGCAACATGCAAGGGCGCTTTCCCACGAACGCTGCACCGCGCGCAACCAGCGCAAAGCGAGTCGCACAACTTTCAGAAGGCCCTGCGCAGCATGCGAAGCACGGGATGCGATCCTCACATGAACGACGCGCGCCTTGACACACGCGACACACGTCTTCCGACTTCAACCACGACAGAGAGAACTGGGTTCAACGCGTGGGCAACGCGTTGTACAATGCACTGCCTACAAAGGCAAACGAATTTCTGGCCGCAATGATGCCTCTCGGAAGTTCTGGCTTACGCGTATACATCGTAAGACCTAGATTCCTGCTTCCTCCCCGATATCATGGCACCTCTCCAGAGATCCACGGCCGCAATTGACCTCGAAGGCGAACCCCGTGGCTGACGCCGACACTCGCGACTCTGTCCGCCACGGAGCGTTTCTCATCCTGGGCGTGCGTGGGCTGCGCAGTCTGCTCTTGTAAGAGCTGGGGCTGGAACTCTGCGGTGCACCGCTTCTGCCTCTCAGTCACAAAAGCTGCGAACAAGCGTCCTGGTACTTGACGGACCGCTCCACCCATACGGCGCAGACTCTTATAACAACGGGACGCAGCAAAGTGACCTTGAACCCGCTCGGGTCTGCAATGCCAGCAGCCAGACCGAAGACCACGTACAGCAGCACACCTGCCACCTCCAGTGTCAGCATGACCACCCATCTGATCGGGAAGAACAACACGATAATCACCCTGCCCTGCCAAGTCGGTCCCCAACACAACACCGGGATTATCATGCCCGAAAACGCGCGCAATATCCACCACCGTGCCGTGGGCACTGAATGGAGAGTGGGGTGTTCTCGGGTCCCCCTGAGTCCTCTGCATCGCATGTTGTGAGTACCCTTCCGGGGGCCCAGTCCACCAACTTCTGGACTCCTTGGGCCAGCTCGCAAGACTCCTGGGGCTTCTCGTGTCTCTCCCAAGGCTCCCCGCATGATTGTTGCAGACGCCTGGGACGGCACTTCCAACATGGCGGAGCATGATCTCAAGATCCGTCCTGGAGCCCTGGGGCAGGCCCAACAAGCTCAAATCAAAACAAACAAACAAAACGTGTTGTATGATTTTGGCATATTCTGTTGGGCGCCCAAGACGAGGCAGGAGGCCCCAAACATCGCCCCGAGACGGCCCCCGAAGTCCTAAAGAGGGCCCAAGAGGCCCAAGACGGCCCCAAGAAGGGACCAAGACGACACATTCGAACTAACGTCGAGCCCCTTCCCTCAATAAGGCTTTTGAGACCGCCGATTTGCCTCCAAGAGGCCCTCACTGGCCCCAACGAAACACCCACAAGAGGCCCCAAGAGAGATCCTAGAGACCCCCGAGAGGACTCCACGAGGCTCCTGAGAGGCCCCCAACAACACCCCACGGTGCCCCTGAGAGGCTTCGTGTCCACGACCACAGCACGGCGGCGGTACGGGCCGAAAACCACTGGATCCGCCCCGTGGCTTGCCACAGGGTTTCGCAATTTCACGGCGTGCTGAACGTTCGGTTGGGTCTCGGCCGAACGTGCCGGGGAATAATCGGAACAAGTGGCACGTGTGCCATGGCTCTTGCCCAAAATGGAAGGGGGAGGAGGAGGAGGGGGGAAGAGGGGACAAGACATCGCCCCTCGGGGCCCAGCAACGGTGCCCCAATCCCAGGTGGGGAGGGTGGTGGTGGTGGTGGTGTGCGTCGCGACGCGGAATAAAGTGCTCGGAGCGGAGAGGGCACAGGGCGGAGGTCCTACTGGGGCGCTGGGGGCGCGGAGAGGAGGGGGGGCAGGTGGTGTGCGTCGCGACGCGGAATGAAATGGTCGGGGCTGAGGGGGCACTGGGCGGGGCTTGGGGCAGGGGGCCACGGGGCGGGGGTCCAACTGGGGCGCTGGGGGCGGGGAGGGGAGGGGTGGAGGAGGTGTGCGTCGCGACGCGGAATACAATTGTCGGGGCGGAGGGGGCACGGGGCGGAGCCCCCACTGGGGCGCTGGGGACGCGGGGAGGGAGGTGGGGGAGGTGGTGTGCGTCGCGACGCGGAATAAAGCGTTCGTGGCGGAGGGGGCAGTGGGCGGGGCCCCCGCTGGGGCGCTGGGGACGCGGGGGGGCTCGGGGCAGAGAGCCACGGCGCGGGGGTCGCACTCTGGCGCTGGGGACGAGGGGAGGGGGGGGAGGGGGCGACGCGGAATAAAGCGTTCGTGGCGGAGGGGGCAGTGGGCGGGGCTCCCGCTGGGGCGCTGGGGACGCGGGGGGGCTCAGGGCACGGAGCCGCGGCGCGGGGGTGACACTCTGGCGCTGGGGACGCGGGGGGGGGGGGGGCGACGCAGAATGAAGTGGTCGGAGCTCTAGACACCCTGTGCAAGAGAACACTCGCCTCCAGGACGGCCAGGATGGCCTCCAATAGCCCTCAGGACGGCTACAGTGTTTCCAAGAGAGCCCGAGAGGGCCCCATCATGCCCACAAGACGGCCAACAAATTGCCCAAAACGGCCAGAGATGGCCCAATATGGCCCATGATGGCCAAGACGGGCCAACATGCACCCAAGACGGCCCAAGATGGCCCAAGACGGCCCAAGACGGCCCCCAAGAGGGTTCCACGAGGCCACCAAGAGGATCTCCAGGAAGACCCGAAGAGGCCAAAATTAGTAATTACCCGTGGGCATTCGAAAGAAATTGGCGCTTCTCATTTTCGGTTTTCCGACAACCCAGGACGGCCCAAGAGGCCACCAAGATGGCCCCCAAAGCGACCAAAAGGCCTCCCAGATGGCCACTTGACAGCCTCAGGGGCCCGCGAGACAGCCCAAATCGGATCTCAAGACGGCCCTGAAGCGCCCCAAGAAGGCCCCAAAGTCGGCCAAGAGAGGCCCTCAAGACGGCTTCCGACGGGCAAGGCACGTCGGAACGACCAAAGCGAGTGGAAATTGCACAACGCCCGCCGCCCCCAAGAGCCCAAAGAAGGCCCCAAGAGTGCCCCGGGAGCTCCCAAGAAAACCTCCTCCTCCTCCTCGTCCTCCTCCTCCTCCTCCTCCTCCCCCTCCCTCTCTTCCTCCTGCGAATGCTCCCAAAAAGGTTCCCGCAACGGCCGGGGCGAACACACTGTCCGATAGCGTTGCCAAGCTCTTGCCACGACGTCGATCCACAAAGGCGCTTCCAAAGGCAAGGGGGAGCCGGTGATTCGCCGTCGCCATCTTCAATCCTCCGCTCCCTGTTGCTGGCAAGGGGGATCCTTGGCGCGCCACACCTTCGAATACTTCGTGACTCTTCCAAGAGGTCTACCGTGGGGTCTCGGCCGATCCTGCCAGCCACCCGAGAGGCACCCCGAAAGCGATAGCCCGTGGGCTTTTCAGCCCAATACCGTTCCAGCATGGCCTGCAAGACGGCCCAATGCGCCTCAAAGACAGCAAAGATGGCCTCCAAGTCGGACATGACGACTCAGCGACGATCCAATCTGATCTCGAGAAGGGTGCAGATAGCCTCAAGACTGCTCCAATATGCTACCCAACAGACCCCGAGGAGGTTTTTGAATGATTCTCGTGTTCTCGCCTTTTCGGGCTTCTGGCAGCCCAAGACGTCACCAGACGCCTCCAGTACAAGTATAACACGAAGACGGCCCAAGAGGCCTTCAATAGGACCCCATGGCGGGCCAAGAAGGCATCAAGACGGCCGAAGATGCTCCGACACGGCCCCAAGATGGCCCAAGTGAACTCCGAGACGGCCATAAAGCGCCCCAGCACGGCCTCAAAATAGCCAAGGGAGGCCCCGAAGACAGCCTCAGAAAACCGCAGACGGGCAGCGAAAGCCATAAGACGGCCCAAGAGAAGCCCTCAACAGACCGCCACAGGCCTCCAAGACGCCCCAGGAGACCGCCAAGAGACGCCCCCAAGAGGCCGCCAGGAGACCCTCCTCCTCATCCGCCTCCTCATTCTCCTCTCTCCCCCTTCATCCCCCAAATGTTCCCGAGGATTTCCACAACGGCCAGGAAGCACATTGTCCAACAGCTTGACGAGGCTTCGGCCCAACGTTTGACCGCATAGGCGTTTCCACCAAGGCAGGCGGCAGCGGTGGCTCGCCGCATGCATCTTCAATAATATTTTATGGGGAAGGCACTGCCCACGAGCCAGAGCGTCATGCTCAGAATCACAATCAATTCGTCCCAGAAGATGCGAATCCTCCCCGAACGTGCGAGAACCCTTGAAACAAATAGGCTACCTGCAAACATCACTGTTGACGCCCCTGTTTTTGAACGGCACGAAGCGAGCTGCTCCCTGCTGCTACTTGCAAATCCGTTCTCGATCTCATTGTCTGCATGTCTGAACACGGGGCGGACAACTCCGTCCCAAGGTCGATGTAAACGGAGAATTTGAGCCGGCCTCCCCATGTGGCGAATATTGAGAAAGAGCCCGTATTGCAAGGAATGCTCGATGGAAGTCATGGATGCCACTGGGGCATCTTGCGCCAAAACTTCGGAACCAAAGAACGTCATAATTACGAGGTCCGATGTGCACGCATTTGGCATTCTTATGCATGAGCACGCGAATACTGAAACCATTGCGAACGTGTTGTGCAGCCCCGAAGTTTGTAGGACGCCTGGATTCGGGAATGTTATCTCCTCTCGCGACGCACCCCTTGTGGACAACGGAAACCCCCTGTGGACCCTGTGGACAGGGGGACCCCCTCCCCACCATCCTCCTGGACCCCCCCCCCCGGAGGCACCCTCCTCACTCTTATCTGCTGTTGCGGGGTGCTGCGTATTTCCCCTCAGGCCTCCAAGGGGCCTCAGATCCGCTGCAAGGGCGGCTCCAAGTGACCACGGATCGTCCCAAGAAGTTCCCCAAGAGGCCCCCCCAACAGGGCCCAAGAGGCTCAAGAGGTCCCACGAATGGCTCAAGAGCGTAAGCGTCGTCGTCTTCGCCACCGCCGTCGTCCCCCTTCAGGGTCGGTGGCACCGGCCGTAAGGCCTTCGCAGTACATGAATATACATATATATATATATATGTATACATATATATATGTATACATATATATATATATATGTGTGCACATACATGCATGCATGCCTGCATGCATGCATACACACATACATACACACATAAACACTTACATACATACATGCCTGCCTGCATGCATCTATGCACATACATACATGCATACATCCATGCATGCCTGCATACGCACATACATGCATCCATGCATACATCCATGCATCCATACACATATATATATATATATATATATATATAAATATACATACATGCATGCATGCATGCATGCATGCATGCATACATGCATACATACATACACACATACATACATACACACATACATACATACATACATACAAACATACATACATACATACGTACGTACGTACGTACGTACATACATGCATGCATACATGCATGCATACATACATAAATATATACATACATACACACGTTCATACCTACATGCATACATGCATACTTACAGTCATACACACATATACACTCATAGTTACATACATGCACACCTACCTACCTAACTACCTATCTACATGCATGCATACACACATACACATACATCCACACATGCTTACTTGCATGCATGCATGCATTCATACATGTAGGCAGACACGCATACGAGCTACATATGTATATACGATGCAACTATACACATCATTTTCGAATATACACGCATCTCGCCATCGCTTGAACGTCCGTTTCCCGTGCATGTTTCGGTTGCGTGCGCTCTCTCTTTAGAGGGATGGTTCAAGATGCTCATCGATGGTCATCGTTGAGAAAAATGTTTACGTCCGAGCGATGCCAAGACATGCGTCCCTATTTACTGTATCGATCTGTATCCGTCGATTCCCACTACCAACACATGCATAGGAGCTACCTTGAGATCGCGTTCGGGTCGTGGAGTCCTCTGGGTGAGGCACTGGGGCGCTGGGGTCACGAGGCCGATCCAGGGTCGAGGGTCCGGGCTCGAGGATCCAGGTTCGAGGATCCAGGTTCGAGGACCCCGGATCGATGACGGAGCGGGGCTGGCGAGCGGCGGAGAGAGTACGCGTCCTCCCGCTGCGTACGTATCCCGCCCATTGTCCCTCCGCCCGCTTGCCGCCGCGCCCCCCCCCCCTCTCCCTCCGATTCCCACGCCCTCTCCTTCCTCCACCCCTCTGCCGCGCCGCACCACCTCCCACCCCTCCTCCTCCTCCTCCTCCTCCTCCTCCTCCTTCTCCTCCTTACCCCCCCCCCTTGGGGGGAACTTTAGGGGAGACCGTCTCGGGGGGGGGGGGGGGACATCGGCCTGGAATCCACGACACATCGCCGATAGATCGGCAATAGGCACCGATAGCGAATCCACTGTCCTGGGGCGGGGTGGGCTGTCGGGCCCCTATCGGCGATAAATGCGCGATTGGTGGTTGTATCCCATCCTGAGCCTGTCCCCCCGAACGTTGCATCTGGAAACCCTCTCATACCCCCGCCGACAAGGTAAAGGGTGCACGCGCTAAGCAAGCCAATCATTCGCACTCGCGCCCGGGGGTGGCGACGGAGGGTAGACGCTGCCGCCGGTCCTGTTTGATGGTTGTCTCGCACTCGCACGTGCCGAGCACGTACAGGTGGTGACTGGCGCCGAGCGCGGATCGCTCGCACGGCACCGCGCTTCAGCTGGCGGGCCGCTGGTCGTCACGCGTGCCCATCAGACACGGACGAACCGCGGACATGGAAGGACAGGCAAGCGAGCACACTGACGCAGACACAGACACACGGAGATTAAGAGGAGCGCAAACAAGCCCTGGCACGAAACGGAGAGAGCGAAAGAGAGAGAGAGAGAGAGAAAAGCAGACGGACGTTCAGACACAGACAGAGACAAAGACACACGCGCGCGCAGATGCCGAAACACACGCACACAAACATGTACACACACTGGTATCGAAACAAGCATTGACTCAAGGCACGGGAAACGGTTGGCTAAAACATTTGGTTACCTCATCAGGATGTGGACCACATCCGCGTACGAAGCAAGCGCGCAACGCAGCCTGAATTGCACTCGTCCGTGCGCCGAACGCGTTCGAGCCGACGCCACGCTATTGCGGAACAGAGGGCAGACGGCGTGAGGAGCAATAACAGAAAAGTGGCGACATGCAGGGCACGTACGGGTGGCAAAGCAGCACGGAGTGCGAGAATGGACAGAAGGAGAACGACGGGGAAGACGAAAGATGCCACGAATAAAAAGAAGCACAGAGCAATGCGAATACGCCGTGGGTTTTGGGGAATCCAAACGTCCAACAGCGCTCAAGATGGTCCAAATCGCCCGTCCTGGAGCAATATCGGGAGTCTCTGCCTTGGAGGTTCTGGGGACGGCTCAGGAGCCCAAACTCACAAATGCAACAGAGCATGTCGTGAGATTCGAATCATCACCTTTTCAATCTTGAGAACGTCCCAGACAGCCCAAGAGACTCCCGATATCGCCCCAAGACGGCCCTCATGGCTGTCAGCGCAAGGAGCTCAGGCCTCCAAGACAGTCACATGAGGGGCCCCGATAGCGCGCTGCGAACGGACACCTGAAGCTTCTCTTCCAATATGCCCAAGACCTCCAGCAGGGCTCCCACGAGGCGCCCTGAAGACCCCCAAGAGGTACCCAAAATGCTTCAAGCGGCGCCCAGGAGAACCTAAGAAGCTCCTATGGGGCCCCAACTAGGCCTCCCCCAAGCTAAGAGGCTCACAGGAGGGTTCCAGGACGCCTGCAAGAGGCCCTCAAGAGGTCCCCAAGAAAGCCGAAGAGGCCTCCCTGGGGTTCAAACATGGGCACATGAGCGATCGGGCCGTCAGAAAGAGCCTCCTCAAACAAGAGGTACATTCAACCTTGGATCCCGTCCTATCCGAAGGCCCCATCCCTCAGAGCCCCATCTTTGAACCGCCGACAATAGGCCTGTAGTCCACAACCCAGTCACGTTGGCAGGAAGAACCGAAGGCAACTAGACAGTTTCGGTGGAGAGGGAAGCAGAACAGCCCCTCCGAACTCCGCGTCAGGTGACAGGAGGACGCCTTTTTTCTCGCCTCGCGCGGTGCGTCTCTCGACGGCGCGGGCGGCGAGCCCTTGGGTCTCAGCACGAACGGCGCCGACGACGAACCCGACGACGGCGATGGCGGCGAGCCCCCGGGCCTCAGCACCACGTCTATCCAGAAAGGGAACGCGTACTCCTCCATCCTGGCGCCGGCCGCGGCTTCTGCGGGCAGCGCCCGCGCCACCTCCTGGTGGTCCTGCGTCGAGACCCACTCCTGTGGGCTACACGCAAGAGTGGCCCTGCTCAGACAAGAGTAAACTTTGCTGCCCGGGGTGCAAACCCAAGCGCACAGGCAGCTTCTATCGCACCGCATTCGAAGATCGGAGGGCCCACACGCGACGCGACAATGGCGGCCCGCGTGCCAGGGTCAAGACCACACCCGCGCCCCACGAGAGCCCCGCACCAAAGGTCACTCCGGCGAAGGGCCACTCTTACGCGCAGCCGAGCCTGGCCCTCCGTGGACTCCACCGCGCTGGGTACCCCGCCGCGCTGGCGGGGCCCGAGGAGCCGCCGCGCCACCCGCAGCCCGGGCAGCGTCGCCGCGGCCCCCGCAACGCACCACCAGCACTGCAGCGCCGACAGCAGCTGGAAGCGCACGCGGATGCCGCTCACGGGCAGCGACCTGCACGCGTCGAGCAGCTGCCCGAGGACGTCAACGTAGGCAGCCGCGAGCGCGGCCCGCGGCGGCGGCGGCCGCACCAGGAGGCCCACGCCGAAGGCGTGCGCCAGGAGGCTGGCAGACCGCGCCCCGTGCGCTCCCTGGGAGGAGGGGGCCAGCAGTACGCATGGACCGATCCTGGCCAAGCTCATCCTGGGCCCAGGGTCGGTACATACGCCCTCCTGGCTTGGCCAGGAGGGACGGACACCGATCCTGGTCTCAGGATGGGCCTGACCAGTAGCGGCGTATGTGTAGTTGGCGCCCGCTGACCTGGAGGCCGCCGCTCCTGCAGCACAGCGCGGCCAGCGGCGCCACGGCGCCCAGCGCGGTGGTGCCCGCTGCGTCCAGGCGGTCCGCATGAACGTCCAGCTTGACCGCCGCGTTGGCGGCGAGCGCCAAGTTCTGCACCTCCCGCACCCAATCGACGCCGCCCGCCTCCGCCCCGTCCTTGGCGCGCCCGGCGCCCCGCAGCGGCAAGTGCGCCGCCAGCAAGCGCAGCAGCAACCCGGCCTCGCCTCGACAGCGCGCGCGCGCCAGCGCACAGAGGAGCATGCCGAACCAGTCGGGCCTGAACGGCGGAGGGCCTCCCGACGCCTCCAAGAGGACGCGAATTGTACACTGTACACCGATCCTGGCCAAGCCCATCCGAGGCAGACATTTAATTTGTATCCTCCCCGGCCGTAAGGTCCGTTACGACGGGAAAAGGGGTGAGGGCCGGCCTGCGAGCGCCACAGCATGCTTGTGAACACACCAAAACATGCCTGCCAACACCACGGTATGCTTTTGTGCACCGCGCCATGCTTGTGGGGGACCCCCCCCGGCATACATTGGGGCGCCCGCCCGTACCGGACGTTACGGGTTCACCGAATGGAAAGTCGAGGGATCCCCACCGAAATCTTCGGCAACTTTTCCGCAACGGTGCGCCCGCGTACTGAAACAACGCGTGCACAAATACGGCAGAGGAAGTGGATGGAACAAGTGACCGCGGAGAAAAAATGTTGTCAACTGTATTACACTCGGTTGCAAGCCACGGTCAATACATGATATTAGGATATGGCACGGTATCTGATTGTCTGCTACGTATACATATATGCTCTAGTACAACACATGTTCAACATATCCCTGGGGCTGGTTTTACCGATCACAGAGGACGACTTCACCGAGCGTGAGGTGGGCGTGGTGATATCCAAAATAAAGGGAACAGAAGGCGTCAGGGCCCGACTACATCACTAGGACGAGAAAAGTCTATTGACACAACGTGCTATTGACACGTTCCGGGAATTCCCGGATTTCTATCAATTTTCGCGCGGGGTATATTTTGCGTCGAGTATTGTCTACTCTGGCTGGCGCCGCTGGTCGGTCACCCATTCGCACTCGAGTGGTCGCCCGTAGGGGCTATTTGGCACTTGCTGATTCCCCCCTCTCGTTGCCGAGCGCGGGGGGGACGGCGGCGCACCGTCCCATCGCCCGCCGCCGCGCACCGCGCGCCTCGGCGGATTTCCAAAAACCTGGCGTGGCAAATCACGTGCGACTCTGGACAGTTCTCCGGGGGTAAATATGAAAAACTCCAGGAACATTGCTGAATATGTCCGGCCTATCTTGTTAAAAATAGCAGACACAATTTTGAAACATTCACAGGTCGATTTTGAAAAATGCCGGAATGAATTTTGAATATTTCCGGATTTCAACATTCTTCAGATGTCCTGCGCGACGGGCGCATTCCACCCCTCAAAAACTCTTTGTTGAAAACTTCCGGACTCCTTTTTAAAAAATTCCGGAACCGCCTGCACCAAAAAACTGAAAGGTTTTCTGAAACATTCTACAATCCAGAAATAATTTCTGGGCGGTCCGACGGGCGCGGCCGGCTGATTCACGCACCCCGCCGCGCGCGATTGGGCGCAGCGCGCGCCGCGCGTTGCGCCCGCGAACAGCACTCGAAGGGGTCACCTCGAAAACAGCGCCACGGCAGCTGCGACTCGCAGACTCCCAAAGAGCAACACAGCATACAGCTTGACATCTCCGAGGGCGCTCTGGTGCGCGAAAGATGCACCGCGCACATCGCGCAAAGAACCTGCGCGACGGACTGCGCTCGACCATTCGTCCCTGTAGCCCGCGCGGAAGAACAGGAAAGCCTGGAAATCTTGAAAACTATTAATATTAATACTTCATGCTCCTCTGAATCACAGCGGAATGTTGGAAGGCGTTGGCACATACACCCAAACGGCTGGTCAATATGACGAAGGTGATCAACCAGGGCTGGCGCGAAACAATCATTTCCGAAGACTGGCGACACGCAGCCATTGTCACAATTTACTGAACAAGGGTCCAGTGGATCAGTGCGCCAACTATCGTCCTATTTATTGACTTTGCGTCATGTGCAAATTATTTGCGAGTTTATTGTGGCGGAGATTACAACAAGCAGGGGCTGAACATACACTGAGTGGGGCACAGCATGGATTCAGACGGAAAAAAAGGCACAACCGACGCCGTCCACGCAGCCCGCAGACATCGAACTAGCACATGCCGCTCGAGATGGTGGCGTGGCCCTACTTGCGCTAGATCGGAAAAAGGCTTTCGATTCTATCAACGTGGAAGCTCTTCTCGAAGGCTTGCTGCATTCGGTGTGCCTCCGCACATGCTTGAAATTGTTAGGAACATCTATGATTCTCGTCGCTTCTGCGTGGCAGACGGGTCCCGGAGGTCAGAAGAACGGGGACAATTATCAAGTATCTTACAAGGTTGTCCACTCTCGCCGTTCCTGCTTGTGATGGTTATGACAGTGCTCGTCGAAGACGCGGAGACGTACCTGGACTGGCGGACGACGCGGCCCGAACACTATCGTCAGGAAGCCTCTCGGCACTTTTATACGCAAAAGACGCAAATCTAGCCGGGCGCAACGAACGACATCTACAACAACTCTTGGATTCAATTGCACGCGCCGGCTCAAACATGGGAATGGAGCTGCATTGGGATACAGTTCAATTATTGTAAATAAGGTGTGAATTGCGTACCACAGATCCGTCCGGCAAGCTCATGACTCCCCCCTCGCAGGTGAAGTAATTAGGAGCGACATTGTGCGACAGTGGATATTCAAAGCAAGAGTTTGGCAGGAGGTTGGTACCCGCATGGGAGGAATTCCACAAGTATTCGCAGGCGTGGAAGCATGCATCAATCAGTCTAAAGCGAAAATTGGAAGTGCTTCGAGCTCTTATCACAACTAAAGTGATGTACTCGCTGAGCAGTGCCTGGTTGAGCAAAGCCGCCAGACGCAGGCTTGATGGATTCCACACCTGGCGTCTGCGTTTCATTGTGGGCCTCAAACACCCATATACTTCAGGAGTTCCAAAACAACATATAGGAACAGTCTGGCCAAGCACCGCTCACGTCACACTTGTTGAGCAACCAAGTTGCGTGGTTTGGAGAAATATGTCGCAGCAGCGAGGATGATGCATTGAGACAGCTCACCTTAATGCTTGACAATGCCCTCCTGGCAGCAACCACTATTGAACGGTCTCCTGGGAGGCCGCGAAATGAATTGGCGAAGTGTTTGCACGATAAGGTCAAGATCTGGTTCCCATCAGAACAACTCCTACGCGAAGCCATCATGGACGGACAAGCTTGGACAGAATTTCTATCATGCCCGTGAGCCCCGGCAGGCCCGGGTGGTAGGAGCCGCTGCCTGTCGGGTGGGGAACAATCTCGCACAGGATCGGTCGACACGCCCTCCTGGTTTGGCCAGGAAGGCACGCAGTCAAGCCATGGCCGCACGAACGCGGATCAGGAACATGAGCCCCCCCACCGCAGGCCCATGGACTCATGGATATAGACTGACCCAAAACGAAAAAAAATCCGAGGCGGGAAGCCCAAGAAAGAAAAAGACAAGAGCACCCCTCCCAAACTGGTGCTGCACTTGTCCCTCGGGCCAACTATCTACACGACGATCCAGGCCAGGATCTGCATGAGTGTACACATTGGCGCCCCGCCACTGGAAACCAAGAAGAACCGATACCGCTACTCCCCATACCTCTCCCGGGGTGGGTCATGAACAGACCTTCGAGCCGAATCCAGCCGTGACGACGAGGGCCCCCCAAGGGAGGCCCCAACAAGATGAAAACAAGGCAGGGCTGGCGATATTGGTAGCTCTTCCTCCGCGGACTCCCGACGCCCCGACCGCCTCGTCGATCAGCTCGCCGGCGCGGCGCAGCAGCTCCTCCAGCGCGGAGCTGGGGGCCGCCTCCCCCGCGGGGCCCCGGCCCACACGCGCCAGCGCCAACGCCGTGCTCGCCACCCCGCGCGGGCCGAGCCGCGGTGTGCTCGGGGGGACGTAGAGTTAGGGCAGGGCCGCCCCGACATCCCCTGAGATCCTCGCGTCGCAACTATTTCGCAACCAGCGATTTTACCTTATTTCGGGCCCCGGGAACCTCCCTCCCGGATCGACCCGGTTCGAAAAATCAAACAGCGAACAATGTTGCATTCTTTTCGCAACAGCGAATCTCAAGTTTGGGGCAGGGCCACCCTGACATCCTCTCGCTAACGGCGGGATTTTCAATCAATTTTCGGACTCCGGGGGGGCCTCGCCGGGCCCCCCGACTGTCCAAAAACTACCCAGGATGAAAAGCCAGTCCAGTGGAAGGGGTCGGAGTCCAGACTTCTGGGGAGCCACGCTGCGAAAAAACCACGGCGGCGGGTGTAGGCACTGCCCAGAGCGAGGATGGAGGGAAATCACTCTGGACGGCCCCAGGAGAATGGAAATACGAGCCTCAAGCCAGGCTCGCTCCCTGACCCCACCTCGGGCTGCCCCCCCCCTCTAAAACGCACCTCCGATATGTTCAGGGGCGCCCAGCTCTGCAGCATCGTTCGCACTGTCTGGAGCACCCTGGGCGCGAGCATCCTCAGGACGACAAGAGATCCACACACGCAGATACATATAGATATGTGTATACAAATATACATACATGCAAATATACAAATATACATTTATATACGAAAGAGCGTGATCCACCGCCGCTTTACTGTGGAAAATTGCCAACCCTTTCCTCCGGAGCCCGGGGGTCGCCCCCCCCCCCCCTCCGAAAATCCCCCCCCCCTCCCTGCTGGAAACCCCCCCCCCCCCCCCCTGGCAAAGCCCCCCCCTCCCTAACCCCTCCCCCCCCCCCCCTCCCCCTCGAAAGCCGGGGGGGGTCACTACCGGTTCGAACCCCCCCACCCCCCTCCGGATCCGGAAAACCGGGGGGGGTCACTACCGGTTCGAACCCCCCCACCCCCCTCGAAAACCAGAGGGGGATCACTACCGGTTCGAACCCCTCCCCACCCCCCCACTCACCGCCAGCAAACGACTCCCGGTCCCTACCACCGTCCGCATCACATCCTCCACTGTTGTTCCCAGCACCACTGTCCTCACCACCACTGTCCCCACTGTGTCCCCACCAGTGCCCCCACCACTGTCGCACTGTCCCCACTGTCCCCACCACTGTTCCCACTGTCCCCACCACTGTCCCCACTGCACCTCTGTCCCATTGTCCCACCGCCGTCCTCGCCACCGCCTTCACCACTGTCCCCACCACCATTGTACCCTCCACTGTCCCACTGTTTCCACCTCATTCCCACTGTGCCCACACCACTGTCCCCACCACCACCGTCCCCACCACTGTCCACTGTCCCCCCTGTTCCCACCATTGTCCCCACCACTGTCCCCACCACTACCGGCTCTCTACTGTCCCACTGTCCCACCCCACCACTGTCCCGCTGTCCCCTCACCACTGTCCCACCAACACCGTCCCCACCTCTGTCCGCACCCCCACTCGGTTTTCGAGGGGGGGGGGGTTCGAACCGGTAGTGACCCCCCCCCTTTTCATGATGAGCTGGGGGGGCGAGGGGGGAGGGGTTCGAACCGGTAGTGACCCCCCCCGGTTTTCCAGAGGGGGGGGGGGGAGGGGTTCGAACCGGTAGTGACCCCCCCTGGTTTTCCGCCAGCAGCGGTAGAACACGCTCTTTCTTATATATACACACACACTACCCCTGGCCGCCCTGACCAGGCCCATCCTGGCACCAGGAGCGGCGTACACTAGAGGAACAACAAAAAACATGCCATACACATAAACAGTCGATTTTCGCTGGGCCCCCCCTGGCGGTGCCTCCAGCTCTGCCCATGGCCCATGGCGCGCTCCGTGCGCTAGTGAGGGGGTCCCGCGCCTATCCAAGAAATTCGAGTGGACATCCTGTCATTTATGTTTATTCATGCAGTGTTTTTTAGACACGCCCTTCTGACTCGGCCAGAGAGACATCCAGAAGCACCGCTCCTGGGCCCAGGATGGGCCTGCCCAAGGGCAGTTGATACAGTGCGGACGCGGCCGCGAGAAACCTTCGCGAGAAACCCACCCCTTGAAGTGCACGGGGGGCGCAGGTTCGAGGAAAACCCAGGGCACCCTGGACGCAGCAGCTTCTTTACGTCCGCGAGAAGTCAGGTACCCTGACGATGACACATGCTTTCTTGAGGGCCTTTTTCCACAACGTCGACGTCTCGACCTATTCCCCGGGACGGGCTTTTCATGGTGAGCAGTTTTACGGTCCAGGGGCCTGGCGGGGGTCCCAAGAGGCCGAAATCTTGCAAAAGCGGTCCGCAGCGATTCTTTCACGACGAGAAGATGTTTTGCTTTCGGACCATAATTCGGGCCTCCAGCGGATGATCGGGACGATCCAGGCACCTCTGGACGCTCCCGACGAAGCCCAGCTGCGTGAAGGCACCAAGAGGCGAGAAAACCTTGAAAGACTTACAAAAACGTCCGAAAACCGTCGTCTTCGTTGCCGACGTGGGATGTAAGGTGTCAGCGGCAGCTGCCGCCTGCTCAGAAGACTGGCGCTTGCCCCGGGGTCTGGGTACAGATCTCGTTCTCCGATATTAGAAGCCTCCCGCATGGGGTCCGAGTATATGAGGTCGGAAGATCGCACAGCTTCGCCAAATAATCACCAATGCATCGGCGATTCATCGGCGATGTCGGTGATGCATCGGCGCCGCTGGCATGGAGAAAATGGAACTCCACATCGAACCGCATCGCTGATGCATCGGCGATGCGGCGCGAACCTCCGAACTCCTCTACTCGGACCCCACTTGGGCTCTTGGGCGTTGCTAGAAGTGCCCCTGACCCAAGGTGCCCTCAGGATTTCCAAGGAGGCCCTCACGGCAGCCAGAGCACCGCTCTCGAGGCCCAGAGGGTCCCAGAGGCCCCCGAATTTAGCGAGAAGCTGGAGGCACCTTGGGCCAGGGGCATCTTTAGCAGCCCCCGACACTCTTTCGTGGCATGGGGGAAACGGGTCCTGAGGGAAACGGGTCAACGACCCTGGTGCCTTCCCCCGGGAAACGCTTTTCTTCCTGAGTCGTTTTCTAACAGTCCCCGGCCCGCTGATGGCCCCGAAAACCCGAGAACGGCGAGCAACCTCAGGACCCGTTTCCCGCAGGACCCGCTCCCCCCATGGCGCAACTCGTCCCCGACAGGCGCAGCGGCATATCCTGTCGCACCGGGCGCAGGCTGCCGACACCGCGAAGGCGTGGTGGGGCAGCAGCGCCGCCGCCACGGCCTCCGGGTGTTCGTCCCAGAAGGGCGCCAGCACCCGCTCCAGGAAGCTCGCGAGCATCCGCAGCTCCGGGACGTGCCAGGAAAGGTACCTGCCATCAGCCGTAAGACGAAGGACGATGGTCGCGATTCGAAGATCGGTGGGGGAAGGGGATGACCGAAATGCGCTCCCAACCGGGGGGCGCCAACTCGATGCCCACAACGATCCCCCAGCCTGATGATCGGTCAGGTGGCTATGTTGTCATTGTTGTCGCCCCGTCGCCGCTTCGTAGCCGCACGTCGTCTGGGCCTCATTATTGGTGTGGCTATGTGGTGACCGTCGCCGCCCCGTCGCAGCCCGGTCGCCGCCCGTCGTCCAGACCTTATTATCGGTCTGGCGGCTGTTGTCGCCGTCGCCGCCCCGTCGCCGCGTCGTCGCCGCCCGTCGTGTGGGAGATTGTCGGTCTGGCGGCTATGGTGTCGCCGCTTCCGCGCCGTAGCCGCCGCGTCGCGGCCTCGCATGATTCTCGCTTTTTGAAAAAATCGGATCCGCCGCCCTCCTCCCCCAAAACTGATCGGCCCAGGTTGAAAGTGTGCAATACATGCGCGACTCCGCCCCGTCGCTCAGTTTACATTTGAAGCCATATCGTCCAAACCATGCCAGGTTGCACCCCACACCCTCACCACTCATCAAACACGAACAATATGAACACGCACTCGTTCATCTAAAACCATCTAGTTGCAACCACCCATTGGGAAACAAAAAAAGGTCCAGACGCGCGCGTGGTCGCGCGCGCATGCCGACATCATTCAACAACCGTAGGTTTCGTGAGGGTTTCGAAATCGGATGCCCCGAAAACATACATGTTTATACACCTGTATATATATATATACATACATATATATATATATATATATGTATATAGCAAATGGCCATGCAACGCGCTTGTGCGATTTCTTTTTATACCACAACTTCTTTCAAACTTGTCATGACATGCGATGGAACGAGCCTCTCGCGCGCGCATGTCGAAGTCATTCGAACGCCCTTGCGTGCGTTTTTTTTTTTGTGGGGGGGCACGGTCCCTCTCAATTAATGCAGCGCGGGCATATCGCGTCCGTTGGCCGCAAGCGCATGTCGAAAATGCCCCGCAACCTTCACCGCCGGCAGCTGGCACCATCACCGTCATCGGCGGGGTCAGCATCGGCGCCGCTATTGGCCATGCCGTCGTCATCGTTTGCGTCGTCACCAACGTCTTTAATATCAACATCATGTGCGCCGTTGCCGACGTCTGCCGCGCCTGCCGCGCCTGCCGCGTCTGCCGCGCCTGCGCCGCGGTGCAGGCCTGGCCGATGGCAGCGCCTGCGTAGCTCCACATCTCACCTCGCTGCGCGTTGCCCTTTCAGGCGCGCGCGTCTCCGGGGGGCGCCCCGACTCACAGCGCGGGCGGCGCCCCCCCAGGGGGCGGGCCTGCGCAGATAAGGCTCTCCCGTGCGATCACCCCTCTCTCAGGTTATCGGCCGCTTTCGCATCGCCCTCCGGGCCATGCGACCGTCGTCGACAGTCTCGGCAGGAGGCTTAATGAGCGAAGTTGCATGCGAGGGAAGCCCCCCGCCCTGCGTCGGCGGCAGCGCCCGCGTAGGTCGACGGGCCGATCTTCGGCGTTTCTCGCGCGGAAGAGACGTTTCGATCGCCCCCCCCCCCCCCCCCCCCCCCTCATTGTCTGAGTTGTTTCAAAAAACGCGTTCTCAACGCATCAATCGCCCGATTGCTTCCTCTATGCCGGGCCGTCAATTGCATCTCCGCCCCCCGCCCGCGCGCCCACCCCTCGCTCGTCTTCTCTCTTCCGCGACCCCCGGGGGCCGCGGGGCCGGGCGGAGGGGGCGGGGGGCGCCCGCGCCCGCGCGCCCGCAGTGAGAAGAGGAAGAAGAAGGGCAACCCCACTTCTACATGCGACTTAAAGACGACGACAAGCTTCACCCGCGAAGGAAATTCAAATTAGAAATGGGTCCGCAGCGAGTGCCTAGCAAAGCTCCTGCTCGAATGCGCGGCATCGCCTGCGCGAGCAGAAAGAATCCCAGCTTGCAGGCCGACTTGCGCCGCGCAAGCTGAGCGCGGCCCAGATGGGCAAGGAAGCGATCAATCCGCGCCTTTCGGCGCCCCTGCTCATGGAGTCCCTGTCGGGCCTGGGGGAAGCGACGCATTCGCCTGGCGCGAGGTTCGCCGCTCGCGGGGGTGAAAACGTAAACCGAAGTCGGGTAGCCAACTGCCAAGTCTGGGCCCGCGCATCGCGCCGCTCTGCCAGGGCGCTGGCATTCCGCGAAGAGATCGCACAAGTTCTTTCCTGCAAGCAACGCCGGCGTCAGATGCGTCGCAGCGTCGAGCGATGGCCTGCTCGGCAATGCGCAGCATTCCGCGCGACGCGCTCCAAAATAAACGTGGGCACGGTGACGACGCGCACGTGCAGGAATGAATAACAGAGAAGACAAGTGAGGGATGGACACATGGATGGGGGACGCAGAAACAATCTATGGTTAGAGAAAGCAAGATGACGATGGATGAGTAGAGAACACACATATGAAAATATGTATATGCGAACATCGACAGCGGGGAAGCAGTGGAGATTTTCCGCACGAGAAGCGTTGAAGATGGGCGCGTTGACCTATGTGGGTGTTGCCACCGACGCGCGTCGGGGAGCTGCCCACGCACGCAGCTTTGCCAATGCAGCAACCCGCCGAGACTGTCGATCGATGACGGTAGCATGGCCCAGAGGGCAGAGCAAACGCGGCTGCTAACCTGAGAGAGGAAGAGAAAGATATGATCGCACCAGTGAACCAGTCAGCATATGCCCACCCCGCGGGGGACACTAAACTGAACTGAACACCGTGCGCCAGGCGGCGCATTGGCCACTAAATGTCTCCGAATGTGCTTCGGGGTGAAAACGTTGGTAACGCGCGGGAAAAGAACGCCCGTGCAGCACGAGATGGAACCCGCGCTCTCAATCGGGGTGCCACCGAGAGACGCGCGCGCCTGAACGGCAGCGCGCAGTGGACTGAGAGGTAAAGCTACGCAGGTGTCGCCACCGGCCAAACCTGCACCGTCGTACTCAGCATTGCACCGCATCGTGTGCATAACAGAGATCGCACAACAAATATCACGCAAAATACTTTGCACAATTTAGATCCAACCACATCGATCGCGCCACATCGCGCACCCCACATAGACTGCACAACGCAGATTGCACCACACATTGTGCTCCTCAAATATATAGCACAAAATATATGGCTAGAAGCACATGTGGGGTCCACGCTGGCCAGTGAGTGTGTGTATATATATATATAAACACACCAGTACATATATGAGTCGTATGTGCCGCCAGCGCTGCCGACGTCGTCGTCGACGTCGTCGTCGTCGCCGTCGGCCTCGCGGTCATTCCTGGGGCGCGCCCTGACTGTGGCCCCACGGCGGATCGGGCAAATCCATAATAGGAAGAACCAACGCCATACTGCATCATAAACCTTCCGCGTCGCGCGGGACGCGACAGCAGTGGCGCCGGAGACGCCGGCAGGGGGGGCCAGCGCGCGTCCAAGATCCGCGCGGACCTCCGAATGCCGTGGCGACTTCGAATGCAGCCGTGGTCACGAGGGCAACTCAGGGGGCTCTGGAGGACGCGCGGGCAAGCGGCCCGCAGCCCTCGCGCTGCGGGGGCCATGCGGGGGGGGTGCCGCGGAGGACTGATCGCAACGGGGAGAACGGGGAGCAGGCGGCGAAAAGGTTGCATAAACGGCGGGGCGGAGGAAACCAAAAGACACCCCATGAGGCAGAACAACAACGACCGCACCCACTCCTCCGCCTCGCCCCTCTTTGCCCTTCCCCCCTCTTTGATACTCCACCCCCCCTCCCCCGCGCCCCCCACGTCATGTCATTTTCGCTGCGTTGGTCCTCGGGCCACCTCCCGATCGCGTCGGCGGGATTGGCCCCGTCGCCCAAGAAACTAAACTGAGAGGGCCAAACGGTCTTGCGCCATGCCTAGGTGCGTCCCTGAAGTGGGCTGCCGCCGTGAAAGTCACTGTTAATGTCGTCTGTTGTCGTCAGCGCCCGCGACCGCGACCCGCCAACTCTGCTTTCGCCGAAAATGCGCGCCTGCGACGGACTCGTTTGGTAGCGAGGAAACAATCACACCGGCCCTCTGGGCATATGTAGTTTAAGCAGTTTCCTTTTCCCCGCCGCTTCTTCCCCTTCGGAGAGCCCCCCCCCGCCCGCCCCCCCCCCCCCGGGCCTGGGCGGGGGTTTGCGCGAGCAGCCAGGCGGTGTGTTTTCGTCCAAAACGGCCCCAAGAGCACGTCAGAGAGCCCAAGATGAACTCCAAGATGCCTCAATATAGCGCAAGATGGCCCAACATGGCTCCCCAGATGGCCCGGCAAAGCGCGGGGCGCGCTCCAGGGCGGTCCCGCGAGGCCCCCGAGACCTCCAAAGAGGCCTCCAGGAAGCCCATATCCTTCAAACACCGATGGAAAACCAATGACTGTTGCATTGTCGCCCGCTCGCTTCCGATAGCCTTCCGAAGCCTCCAGATGGCTCCAAGATGGCCCGAGCGGGCCCCGAGAGGGTCCCGAGAGAGCTTCGAAACGGCCCAACGGGCGCCCCACGGGCGCTCCAAAACCGCCCCAAGAGCGCCCCGAGAAGGGTTGAGGAGGGGATTCTTGGGGCCCCCGATGGGAAGGGCAAATCTCGACCACCCCCTCCTCTCATCGACGTCCTCCAAAACAGCTCCAAGATAGTCTCCAGAGCTCCCGATAGCGACCCAAGAAGGCCCCAAGAGGAACCCAACAGGCGCCGAGGAGGCCCCGAGAAGCCCCCGAGAGGCTCCCAATAAGTCCCCGAGAGGCCGCAAGAGGCTCCCCGAGGCGCCCAAGGCGCTCCAAGAGGCCTCCAGGACCGCCAAGGCCACCAAGACGCTCCGAGAAGCTTCCAGAAGGCTTCCAAGAAACATCCGACGGACTCTGAGAGGCAACTCACCTCGGCATCGTTTCTGCATGGGCTGGCGGGGACACGTTCGGCACGCGGGCGCGCGGAGCGGGTCGAACGCCGGGCAAGCAGGGAAAGGAAAAATAAAGTAGCGAGCAGCGTCGCGCAAGGAATGGGGCGCGGACCTCAGCGCGGCCAAAACGGCGCCGAGGTATCGCTAAGCGGCGCTGGGAACGCGTGGAAGTAGGCGCCGAACAGGAAGCCAAAGCAGATGAGGGGCCCCGCGGCGACGATGGGCGGAAGCCCCGGCGCCGCGTTGACCCGGGAAGGCGGCGACGGGCGCAGAGTGGAGCCAATCCAAGTTCCCTGGGTAGCCTTGCAGCCTTGCAGAAAGCGCGGTCCTTGACCCAGTTGAACACCTCGAGGAAGGGCGCCGTCAGGAAGCGGCAGGGGCGCCTCCGAGACGGGCAGGAGTGCGAAATAAGCGGTGCCGAGAAGGAGGTAGGCGGCCTCCAAGCCCAGAGCCCCTCGCGTCATGATTGTTTTCACGACGCGTCCTCCCGCCGTGGGAAACATTCACGCACGTGGGCAGAAATCGCGACGTACAAAAAATCAGACATCGAGGATACAATCAGCTGTCATTCATATCATGTCATGGCATATGTAATACACGTTCATGTAACCTTACACATGTATATATATATATATATAAGAGAGAGAGAGAGAGAGAGAGAGAGAGAGAGAGAGAGAAAAAAAAAGAGAGAGAGAGAGAGGAGAGAGAGAGAGAGAGAGAGAGCGCCGCCGCTTTACCGTGGAAAATTCCAACCCGGGGGTCGCACCCCCCCCCCCCTGCGAAACCCCCCCCCCCCCCCCCTTGCTGGGCACCCCCCTCCCCCCCCCCGGCAAAGCCCCTCCCCCCTACCCCCCCCTTCTCCTTTCGAAAACCGATGGGGGGGGGGGGGGGGTCACTGCCGGTTCGAACCCCTCCCCCCCCCCCCTCCGGACCCGGAAAACCGGGGTGGGGCACCACCGGTTCGACCCCCCCGGCCCCCCCCCCCACCCCCTCGAAAACCAAAGGGGGGTCACTGCTGGTTCGACCCCCCCCCCACACGCACCGCCAGCAAACGACTCCCGGTCCCTACCACCGTCCGCATCACATCCCCCACTGTTGTTCCCAGCACCACTGTCCTCGCCACCACTGCCCCCGCTGATTCCACCACCGCCCCTACTGTCCCCACCCTGCGCCCCCACCACCGTCGCACTTTCCCCACTGTCCCCACCAATGCTCCCACCACGGTTCCACTCTCCCCACTGTCCCCAGGGCCCCAACCACTGCCCGACTACCCCCACTGTCCCCACTGTTCCACTGACTCCTCCGCTGCCCCACTGAGCTGCCCCACTGTTCCCGCCGCTGTCCCCACTGTACCTCTGTCCTATTGTCCCACCGCCGTCCTCGCCACCGCCTTCACCACTGTCCCCGCCACCGTTGTACCCTCCACTGTCCCACTGTTTCCAACTCATTCCCACTGCCCCCACACCGCTGCCCCCACCACCACCGTCCCCACCACTGTCCACTGCCCCCTCCTGTTCCCACCATTGCCCCCACCACTGTCCCCAGCACTGTCCCACTGCCCCACTGCCCCCACCACTGTCCCGATGTCCCCTCGCCACTGTCCCCGCCGACACCGCCCCCGCCACTGTCCGCGCCCCCACTCGGTTTTCGATGGGGGGGCGGAGGGGTTTCCCCCCCCCCCCCAGGGGGGGGGGGGGGGGTCGAACCGGCAGCGACCCCCCCCCCCCCCCCCTTTTTCCATGAAGAACTGGGGGGGGCGGGGGTTCGAACCGGTTGCGGCCGCCCCCGGTTTTCCGGAGGGGGGGGGAGGGGCTCGAACCGGTAGCGCCCCCCCCCCGGTTTTCCGCCAGCAGCGTATCACGCGCTCTTTCACGCACCCACACACATACATACATACATACATACATACATACATACATACATACATACATACATACATACATACATATATATTATCTATTATATATATATATATATGTACAAACATACATACATATGTAAATCTATATATATATATATGCATACGTGACAACATATATATATATATACACATACATACACACATACATGTATTCAACATGCGCAGACAAAGCGCCGTTCCATCGCCGCTCCAAGCTAGAGCTAGCGTGGGATCGAGCACGCCGCTGCCCGAACAAGTGCGCATGCGTGCGCCGTTCAGGAACTGGTCGAATGGGAGCGGACGCGCTTCCGCTCAAAATCGCCAGCGCGGCGCCGCTCGAAGGGGCCGTGTTTCGCGGTCCCAAAGCGGGCCCCTGCGGGGCCATGGTGGAAAAAAAACACGCACCACTCGGAATAATTGTTGCTCGGGCCCAGAGGCGGGGGAACGAATCGGTCCGAGACCGACGAGCGCGCGGCGCGATGATCGGGAGGGGCCCGAGTGATCTGGATCGCGCGCCCGCGTGCCTTCCCACGCTCGCGCCTCGCTCTGCAGGGCGGCCGCGCGCGCCCAGCGCTGCTCCAGACCTCGAGGCCGGCCCGGGGCGCCCCCGCGGGAGGGGGGGGAAGCGGCGCGACGAGGATGAAGGAGGGGCCTTTCCGAAGCGGAGGGAGGGGGGGGGGGGGCGGCGGAGCGGATGGGGGGGGGCGGGTCGCCATCGCCTCAAATCAATTGCGATATCTCCAGGTTGTCCTGCGCGGGGGCGCGCGCCCCAGCTCCCGGCCACAGTCTGCCCCGCGGGCTCAGGGGGGGGGGGGGGGGGGGGGGCGGGGGGGCGGCCCGCGCTCAGCGCAACGCGGGCGGCCCGTCTGCGTTCGCAGCAGCCGGCCCCGCGCGCCGATTGCCCGCGAGAGGAACGATGAGGAATTACGCAAGGAACAAATGCGATGATCAGGGGCGAAGACGCGGATTCACGCGGTGGTTGGCGGGGCGAGGGCGGCCGTTTCCAATCGAGTCGCGCGCCATTTCCACGAGCGCGCGGCGTTCGAGGAAATTGCGTTTTGTAAGATTTAGGGCTAGGGGGAACAGGGGCGGCCGGCGGGCCCGCAGCTCGCCCCCACCAGTGCTAGCGGCGGCTGCCATTCTTCTGCCTGCGATCGCTCGATGAATTCGGAATCGGAAGTGCGTGCGCGTGTGTCTGTGTGTGTGTGTGTGCGTGTGTGTGTGTGTGTGTGTGTGTGTGTGTGTGTGTGTGTGTGTGTGTGTGTGTGTGTGTGTGTGCGTGCGTGCGTGCGTGCGTGCGTGCGTGCGTGCGTGCGTGCGTGCGTGCGTGGGTGTGTGTGTGTGTGTGTGTCTGTGTTGACTGTGTCGACTGCGTCTGCGTCTGTGTCCGCGTTTGCGCCCACGTCTGCGCCCGCGCGCGCGCGCGCGATGGGGGGGGGGGACTCGTGGGAATCGGCCCTCTGCGACTCTGGCTTGCAAGGTCACCGCTTAAAGGATCGACGTTGGAGGCAATGGCGCGCGCGCGGCGGCGGGGCTCGAGGCGGCGCCGCCCCCTCGCCCAAGTGAAGCTCGCCGTGATATCGTCGAAGCCTCTGCGAGAAATCTGCGCCGTCCGCGCTGAAACACCAGCGGGGCGCGTGGAACGCCGGCGCGTGGAACGCGTGGAACGCCGACGCCGCGACGAACATGGGGCACCCCGTGCGGGAGGGGGGCGGCGACGCAACAGAGAGTCGCTCGAGCCCTGGGGATGCGGGGCCGATCTGGCGAGAGTAGCAAATGTCGACCAGACGCGCCCGGGGCGAGAAATTCCCAGGGACCGCGCCATTGACATTTTTGCGGGCGGCCCCAGGGCCAAGCGACGAGACGGGGGGGCAGGGGGGGCGAGGCGCCGAACCCCTCCGCCGAGCAACGGCGCCCGATCGCGCCGAAGCCTCGCGCGCCCCGAATCAAAGGGGCCGGAGCTGGGGAGGGGCGGGGGGCGCGCGGGCAGGGGGGGGGGGGGCGGGGGAGCGCGATGGACGAGTCTCGCGGTTTTTCCTCCAAGCGCCTGACCTCGAGCGCTTCTCCTTGATCCAGGCCCAGACGCGCGCGTCGCAGATGGCCGAGAAGGGAGGCCTTGCTGACCACTGCAGTTGTACATAATGTAATAAAAGATTTTACACTTGTATTTATACGCGCAGACATTCCCATCCGAATGACGCGTCGAACAGCCCTGGCGAGGCGGCGAACACGTTCACGCACGAAGACAACTGCCGTGGTCCGTCACGGCGGGTGTAGATTTTACATCGGGCCCTGCGCAGCCGAGGGCGCCCAGAGATCACAGAAACTCCGGGGTGACCTCCCCCGGGGCCCCGGCATCAAACGTGGCCGCGCCGTGAAAGGAAACGGCAAGAGTCCTCGTGGGCCCGCTCAAACACCTGGTCTCCGTTGTATTTCCCCTGGGCGCCCAGGAACTCTAACGCGTTCCTCCGAGACCAGAAGGGGCTCCAAATCCACCGGCATGGGGGGGGGGGGGGGGGGGACTGGGGGGGGGCGGACGGGGAAAATGACGGAGGGGGCGGAGGGAAGGGGAACGGGCTCGACTCGAGGGGGAACGGAGGGGGTGATCATGGATAATGAATAATGATCGAGGCGGATCCAGCAATATACGCGGCGCACGGAGACGAGGCGAGACGAGTCCAGCGCAACGCGGGCGAGAGCGGGTAGAATTGAGAACGCGCGTTCCCGCCTTGCCAATGGATTGCGTCTGCGGATGCTGGGCTCACGTTGCGGGCCCCCCCCTCCTGCGCCCAACGTGCGCTGTCGAGAAAAGCGCGGGCGGCGACTAAGTCCTGCCTCCGCGGGCCCAGGGGCCTCAAGGACTCGCCGCAGAATGGCGGCGTCAGACCTACTGGGTAAGCCTGGAGCCTGGCTTTGTTGGGCTGCTGCTCAGGGGGCTGGAACATCTTCAGTGCGACGTGGCCGATCGCGCCTGCGCTGAGCTGCTTCGTGCCCGCCCCGATGCTGACGCAGTGGGCCTTCATCCGCCGTCGCAGATGCACCAGTCTGTCGCGTAGGTGCATGGTTTCCAGTCCTTCTGAGATCTACAGAATTTATTCTTGGCCAACTGCCGAAATACTTGCCCTATCACCCACTGGCCACCCCGAGGCCCATCACGTGCATTGCGTCCCCTACCAAAGTGTCCGCGGACACGCCTTTTACACTCAGCAGAGGGGCTGCCAAGTCCAAACCAGATGACTTGTTTGAATCGAAAAGGAAAGCTCAGCTGGTGTCTCTACATCTCTCAGCAAGAGGACGTCGTCAACGCATTCGTTCTTCACCAAGCGAAATCCTGTCTCCGTCTCCAGCTCGGGAAATTTCTTCCAAAGGCTGAAGCCGCCGAAATCAGGGTCCAAACGCATATGTTTGATGGGCCTGCGGAGCACCACAACACTATTTACTGCGACATTTGTTTCATGCACGCGGCCACCATCCCCTTTTACCTGTTTGCATCTTTCCTGGTCCAGGTAGCGTCGTCAAGTGTTGCCGGATGGCGGAAGGCCCTTTTTCTCGATGTCACAGAAAGCTGCGCGGATGCTTTGCGTTTTGCCAGGTTTTGAGCCTGAAAGCAGAAGACAGCTCCAGTAGATCGCACCATGTCTTCGCGACTCCACCCCTCCACCCGCCCGCGAGATCGAACCCTCGCATGAGAGCCCGCCCCTCGTCGAGTGGCAACTTCTGGCGGTTGTTCGCTGGTCGCGCGCCTGTTGCCCGGGCGTTGAACGACCGAGCCAGCGCGCGGCTGATCTGGCCGAACGCGCAGTGGCCATGGCAGCCACACCTGCAAACGTCTTGCCTTCTCGCACAAAGTATGAACCGCTGCTTTGTCATTGTGTTCGACATGCACGATCTGGCAAATGTGTCTCGCTTGGACCAAGGGACCCCGCCACTGAGATAGCCCGCCGACGCCGTCCTTGCTGGGTTCTCGCGCACGACAGCGTGCTCAGACTATCCCACGGACCACTCCTCCACATCAAGATTGAGGGGATCCCACTCGTGGGGGGCCGCTGCCCAGCTTTTGGCGAACTGTTCGCGCTGCAGGTTCAAGCCCATTGGAAACTTGATGCGCGTGCGGGCGACTTCCTCGGCACCCCAGACAAGGGGGTCGATGCGGTAGAAATTGCACTGGCCTGGGGCGCCCGGCGCTTTTCTGATGCGTTCCGCTGCGCGGGCGGGCGACTTCCTCGGCACCCCAGACAAGGGGGTCGATGCGGTAGAAATTGCACTGGCCTGGGGCGCCCGGCGCTTTTCTGATGCGTTCCGCTGCGCGGGCAGATTGCGAGGGATTCGGTGCAAGGTCGCCCGCGCCTGTGGACCCCGCCATCATTGAATGTAAGCATATTGATGAGTGGTCCCCTGCGCTCAAACGACCCCCCTCATGCTTGGGCAAGATGAACCTTCGAAGCCCCGCCCCTCCATCGCGTTTGGCCTCGGGGGGGCCCGATGTTGCTGGCGCCCCGGCGCTGGCGCCCGGCTGTCTCCGAGGGCCGCGGTCTCCCGGGCTCTCCGCCGCGATTCTCGCTGCGCCCGCTCTCCCCAGCGCGAGAATTGCGAGCCCGAGGCGCGCGGGGGCAATCGCAGAATAACCCCCCATCTTGACAGAAATCGGGCCACGTATCCGACAATGCTCAACCCCAAGTCCGCCTCTCCGTCTTAACAGGAATGCAACGCCTGCCGCGCGTCGACGCAGCCTCCAATTCATCCGAGAACGCGGCGAAGTGGCGGGTG
>CAUYUJ010016838.1:145000-150205 GCA_963575745.1 Prorocentrum cordatum | reverse complement strand
CACCGACGAGCTTCACACAGCCGTTACCCAGCTCACTCTGGCGGAACGGCCCTTACGCGTGGTCGACTCCTTTAAGCTCGTCGGGAGTTACATCAACGCCGAGGCAGCGCCGGCTTCAGCCGCGCTTAACCTCACGGCCACCGCTGACGCCCGTGTTCGCAGGGCGACTAGTCGCCTGCCGCGCATTGGCAAGCTCCCCTCACCGATGCTTATTAAGGCGCGGCACGCCCGTTCCCTTGCTGCCAGCGTCTGTACCACGGGCACCGACATTCAAGCCCCATCAGGCCCCGTCAAAACTGCCTACAACCATGCCCTTAAGGCGGCTATCCGCCCCAAGGGGAACAGGTGGGTCGAGTTTTGGACTCTCATGGCCGTGTGCGTCCCAGGACACGCCCTGGAGATTGACGCCATTATGCAGCGTGAAGTCTTCCTGTGTCTGCGGCGACAGGTCAACCGCGACGCTACTCTCTGCGGTCTCGTCAGGGATCTCCAACACCATGTCCAGACCCTTTTCGGGGGAGGACCTGTAGGACGACTTGTCCAGACGCTTCAGCAGCTCCGTTGGACCTGGCCCACAGTTGGCATCATGTACGACGACTGGGGCTGTCAGATCAGTTGGCTGAACCTACCCCAAAACGCCTTCCTTCACATGCTGCGAGCCTCACAACGCAGAGCCTTTCGGAGAAAAATCAAGCCACGGCGTCATGACCTTGGACACCTGGCCTCTGTCAGACAGGGCCTCGACCTCTTCGCCAGCACGTGGCTCGCCCGAACGAAAGGAGCTGCCAAATGCAACGCATGGCAGCTGGCGCTCCTCCTTAACTACCTGTCGGGCGGGGACCACACCCAACAGCGACGATCCCGATCAAACACGTCCGCTGACCCCAGCCCCATCTGCCGATACTGCGACGAGGAAGAGGAAACTCAGGAGCACACTGTGCGCGACTGCAAGTGCTGGGCCCGAGAAAGAATCCCTCTTACCACCCTCATCAGTGACGAGCAGTGGGCCCGCCTTCCACCGCACACAAGACACTGCGGGCTCTTCGATGAAGACCCAGCCCTCCTCGACCTGCAGGCCGACCTCGCGAGGGACCCGCTACCTCAGCCCATACCGCGGCCCCCACCTGAGGTAGATCCTGCGGCTTCAGCCCAGGACTCCTACACCACCTACCTTGACCACGACACTGGTTGGACATGGGTCTACGCTGCCACGGACGGTGCATGCACCAACCAAGCCATCCCATTGCTTGCACGATCGGGCTACGGCGTCTACTACGGCATCGACCACCGCATGAACTACAGTGCACGCGTTCACGGCATCACGCAGAACGCACAGCTTGCGGAGACCCTCGCCATTGTCCACCTCACGGCATGTGCTGAACGGCCCGTACACGTCTTCGTGGACAACCAGGCGGTGGTTGAGGGTTTCCAAAGGATCATCGACGGACACTCACCACCGCAGGGCACGCACGTGGAGCTCTGGGAAAAGATCCACCGATGCGTCATGGCCAAGCCCAACATGTTCCGCGTCGAGAAAGTCGCTAGCCACCAGGGCGACATGGGCATCGACCTCGGGCTCATCGTGCCCATCGCGGAGGAGTTCAATCGTCAGGCTGACGCCCTCGCCACAACGGCGGCACGTACTCATAACCTTCCAGACGACATTGTCGAAGCTGCCAAAACACGACATCGCCAAGCGACCGTGCTGCATGGAGTCGCTGTCGCCATCTACGAGCGTAGACACCGTACACTCCCCCTCCCACACCGCAGGGCTGGGTTCACAGCTGCGGAACTAAACAAAATGGAGCCAAACCCCCTGCTGTCTGACCAGGCACCACCCGCGGATGGACCAGACATCCCACAGAACCCCGACGAGCTCTGGGCCGAGGCCCAACGGGCGATATTCGACGAACAGGAGGACGACCCGTTCGGCTTTGGCGGGGGCCTGGACTTCCTGGGCGACGGGCCAGCCAGCGCCAACCCTGCCCCGTCGGGTACCCGCGCGGCGCCCCCGACTCCGCCATCTAGAGCGGCAGCGCACCCACATGACAACGCCGCTCTTTTTCAAGACGCTGACGAACAGGAGGATGACCTGTTCAGCTTCGGTGGGGGATCGGACGCTGTGGACGACGGACCAGCCAGCGAAAACCCCGCCCTGTCGGGAAACCTCTCGACCCCTACTGCGACTTCGTCCCCGAGAGCGATATCGCCCACATACGATGAGATCGGCCACCGCCAGGACGCCGACCATGACCTGGGTGACCCCCGAGGACCGAGTGGCATGGAGGACGCACCGCCGATACCACACGCTGCTGACCATGCCGACCTACCGAGACGCCAACCTTCTACGCGACCGACCTCAGAGCCATTGCACGGCATCACCACTGGTCCCACCGCGCAGACCACTCCACCCCCCCACCGCCGGCAGCCCGCGGGGGCGGCTTCAGCCCCCCCGCAGGGTACTAAACCTGACAGGCCCTCGTGCCCCATCCACGCTTCCATCGTTGCTGAGCGAGAGGAAGCGGCTCCCCCGACCTCTCGGGGCGTGGCCCTAGCGGCTCCAGCCCTGGGGTCGCGTCGGCCCCTCCAATCACATTTCAAGGGTGACGGACGCCAGCGTACTGGGTCCCGCACTGCGCTAGTCCACCATTTGGACAGGCGCACCGAGGACCTCGCCTCTGTCTCGAGGCCCTCGGCTGCTGGCACAGAGCAGCCACCCCTCACCGACCGCGAAACCGAGCTGGCACAGGCTATGGCTGCCCTCCAGCAGAGGTGCTTAGCTCTCGCCGCTGACCTCGCCGCCGCCCAAGCTCGTCAAGGCCCTCTACTCCAGCGCCTCCACAGTGCTGGGCGAGCCTTCGCCGAGCTGCTCACGGCCTCGCCCGATGGTGCCGTGCCGACACTCAACATCCAAACTATGTTGTCATCGTTCCGCGACGCTCCACCTGGTGCCCCGCGCTAATCTCCTCCTTTCTGCCTGCCCGTGTGCACGCGTGGCTCCGCGTCCACGGTGTCAGGGCGTGGGGGCGGGGGGTGCCCCGTCACTGCGCGCCGCTTAGCGGCCAAGCGCCCAACAGGCGGTCCGCCAAGCCGCCTAGCCACGTGCCAGCACGTCGCCTTTCTTGTTGGGGCCTTTTTTCCTCACGCGGTCTGACAGGTGAGATCATCATCGTCTGTCCGCCGTCTGTAGCGTCTGTCGCACTGCGCCGGGGGAGGGGTTTTTTGTTGCCCGCCCTCGTATCTAAAGGCTGCACCGCCGCAAATAGTGCATGCGAGTTGTCGCACCGCAGTGCGCCTCGCGGACGGACCCTGGTCCGCCTACTTGTCCGATCTCTATCCCTCTCTCTCTCTCTCTCTCTCTCTCTCTCTCTCTCTCTCTCTCTCTCTCTCCCCCCCTTCCTCTTTCTCTTTCTCTGTCTCGTTCTCTCGTTCTTTCTCACTTTCTTTTATTATCTCTCTCTCTCTCTCTCTCTCTCTCTTGTTTTTTTTTTCTCTCCTCTCTCTCTCTCTCCTCTCTCTCTCTCTCTCTCTCTCTCTCTCATCTCTCTCATCTCATCTCTCCTCCTCTCTCTCCTCTCTCATCTCTCTCCCTCTCTCTCTCTCTCTATTCTATGTTTTGTTTTTTCTCTCTCTCTCTCATCTCTATATATTATATAATATAATATATATATCTTTTTATCCTTCGTCGGTGCAATCGTCCGGCCCCGTCGTCGTCTTCGTCGTCGCCCCCCCTCCCCCTCGCTCTCGCTGAAGACCGTCGCCAAGACCCCCCCTCCCTCCTCCTCCGCTCGCCCCCCCCCCCCCCCCTTCCGTTTTGGCGCCGCGGTTGCTCAGTCACGCTCGGCATCCGCGAGCGCCGCGGCGCGCCCGTCGGAGAGGTGGTTCTCCATTAGTTTCTCTTTAGTCTGGCAGCGCAATTTAATTGATGCCCATCCTCGCCCGTCGTCGTCGCCGCCCGTCGCCCGTCGCCCGTCGTCGTCGTCGTCGTCCGCCGTCGTTCGTCGTCGTCGTCGTCGTCGTCGTCGTCGTCGTCTTCGTTTCTCGTCTTCGTCATTCTTTTGGCGCTCCCCCCCCCCCCCTACTTCTCTCTCGTCATCCATCCCCCTTCTTATCCGCGTTCTCACCCGCCTTATCCCCCCCCCCCCCCCCCCCCCCCCCCCGAGCGCGTCGCCCCTCACCCCCCCCCCCTCCCCGTGCCCTTTCACCCCCCCCCTCCACATCCCCCCCCCCCCCCCCCCCCCTCCCCCGCATCCCCCCCCCCCCCCCCCCCCCATTCCACCGCCGCCACCACCCCGCCCCACCCCTAATCCTCATCCTACCCCTCATCCAAAAAATACACCGCCCCCTCATCTCGCCCCCATCGCTACCCTTCCCATTTTAAACCATGGCCCTGGCTTTCGCATTCCGTCATCTTCAGCCTCTTGTAGACCACTTCCTTGGTCTGGGTGCCCTGGCTCACGCGGCCCCTCGCGGCCTCGCGACTGCGCTTGATCGCCGTCGCCCGAGCGCAGGATCTCGCCAGATTGACGACGGGGGCGGGCTAGGCAGATGAGGGCGCGAGAGTTCGACGACGGACGTATAGGCGGCGGACGCAGAGAAGGAGAAGTCGGATGAGGGGCAGGGCCGGGTGGAGGAGGAGGGCGAGGGTTGACGAGGACGAAGGGCACCCCCGCAGGAAATGACCCCGCCCCCTGCCTCTCGCCCGCGGCGCCTTTGCCCCCCCCCCCCCCCCCCCCCCTGCATCCGCCTTCTCCCCCGTCTCCTCCTCCCCGCCCTCATTCTTCAATCAGAAGGAACCCTCTGGCCAAATTCTGCGATCTTGATCCGCTCGCGCCACCCGCAATTTGTCAGCGGGTCATCGAACGAGCGCCAGTGGCATTTCTTCTCCGCCTCCTCGATCTGCCTCTGCCCCTCGCGCCCCCAGGATTCGCGCCGCTTGGGGCGCCCTCGATCGAGGGGGCGTGGGAATCCCCCTCGCTGCCATCGCCCCCACCCCCGCCCCCGGCCCACCTTCGCCCCCATCTTCGGAGGGGGGGGGGAGGGCGACGACGAGGAGGGAACGATGGCGGAGAACGAGGGGGGCGAGGACGATGAAGAAGAGGAGTAAAAGGGGGCAGGACGAGGAAGAGTGGGAGGTGGGGGGCGACGAGGAAGCGGGGAATGCGGAGGAGGACAAGGAACTCGATAAGCCCCCTGTCTCTACTG